>OY728164.1:2068632878-2069232878 GCA_963277665.1 Viscum album | reverse complement strand
TTTACCAATTTAGGAACATAATTTCTTTGTTGTTACTCTCTTCACATAATTTTTCACATCCTTGATGGGATTTGTTTTAAAAAAAATCATATTATTTCATTTATATACCATTACTAACCTATTATCTTCATTTCTTACATACTAAATTTTTTGTTGTGGTTTTTTATTTTCCACAATAGAATATTCGAGCATGATTGGTACATTCCATCACTCATCATAAAAATGACTGCTTCCATTTAAATTACAAATAAAATTAAAATTAATAAAATTAGTTCTTGAAAAACTGATTCCCTTTCTTTGAGATCTACTTCTATTGTTCAGGATTCAATTTCACTTATTATTTTATCCCCCAAAATGTGGGAATATTGTAATATTTTTTAAATGAAATATTATTCTAGTAATTAAGTTATTGATTCCTATACCTAAAAGTGCACTAGAAGTAGCCAAAAAATGTTGAATTATTCTTATATGACAAGTTCTGACTATCATTAACATTATTCTACTTATGGTTATTACATTTCTTCTTCAATACATTCATTTGGGAAGAATAATTTACACACATAATCACATCAATCATTGAAAAGTTTGTATATTCCTAAGTATTTGTCCTCACCCATGCATGTCAATATTTAAATGATGAATCATCACTAGTCAAAAAAACAACAGTAGTACACATAGATTTATCATCATAAAGGGTTGAATTCATCATTGAGATAGTAGTATGTTTATCATTGGATACTACAAAACTCTTATTTTCATTATATTGATTCTTTTTAGAAATAAGACTCAAATAATAATATTCCATATAGATACCTATTTTATTATAAACTACAGATGTCTCGGCTTGTTTCACTTCTATATTTCACTATTTCACTTCTAGTATAAGACACATTAATTTGAGAGAAATATTCTCATCTTCAAAAGATTTCATGACTTCTCCCCAAAGAATATTTAACATCAGAAATAAATCTTCATGCATATAATAAAAAAAATTATGTAGGTAATGTAGATCCAATTATGGGATCCCCTAATCTGATACCAATGGATGTGTCCAAGAATCATATAATCACACTAATAGGGATGAATCCAGTGTGACATATTTTTAAAAAATTCTTTATCATCTTTTAATTAAAACCAAATTGACCTGTTAATATAAATCAATCATGCACACACATATGAAAGTAAATTTAATAGATCACACAATATTTTTAACAAGGTTTAGTAGTATGAATTATATCCTTCACATGTTTGTTATAACCCAAAACATGGATTATCCACTCTAATTATTTGTCAATTAGAATGGTTCATGAACAATGTAGTTATACACACCAATAATATATCATATAGTTGATTCTAGTTATACCCCCATATATACTACTCATCTTACATTATTTGTTAAAATCACAAAACATTTTACTAGTTAGACACCCCAGTCATTGTAGCCTCTATAGAAAATGGTTAGACCCGCTGTCACAAGCTCCTACTTCGTATTTATATAGTCTAAACCACATTTAGCATGATCACTTGATCTTCCTCAATGAGAATAATGGATCACAATGGATCATATACAATTGAAGTTCCTTTTAATTAATCATAGATATTATCAAATAATATCTGATCACAGTATAAAATATAATACCTTAGTAAAAAACATCTCGGTAAATAATTTATTCTTATGTTGATGACCTGAACTCAATATACATTGAAAACATAGACACAAAAAATCACCTGAATCAGAGATAGATTTATTATCCAAACTTTAGTTTCAAATCCCTACACACTAATGAAGAAAATTATATGGAATTTGAAATTCATTATTCTTCATTCATGAATATAATACACATCATAATATTCTTAATTTTTTAATAACATATAGGCAAAAAACTATACCTTATCATCCATGAATAATTATATGTGAATACGTTTTTGTATAACAGTAAAAAAATTAAATACATTTAATTTATCAGGTGGGGGTGTGATTATTCTTTAATTCATGATTTTTTATATGATTCCTAATTCTCTAAAACTATCAACTTTTCATGTTCATAGTTTACTCATAACATTTTCGTTCATGTTCAGTCACATTAAAACACACAATACACTTAATCAATATTTTCACAAACCAAATGCATTTGAATCCTGAAAAACACATCCTTCTTTGTGTAGTTTCTATATTAATTCTCACAAAAACAATTCACGAACACATTCCATACGTATTGAACACAAAATAGGATTCTCACTTGAGGTTTACACTACATCACATGCAATAGAGTAACATTCACTATAAATGTATCTTCTTATGATTAAACCAAAATGAGTATATGATTGGTGTGATCAAGGGATAATTAATATTATTCAATGATAATATAAACTTTCACAAGGTTATATAACCACTTCATGTATGATATAGAGACACATATATGAATTTGGTTATTTCAAATGCTTCACGAAACTTTGTTCATAATAAAGAAAAACTAGTGTGTTAGGAACATGTCGTTTTCTCGAAAAAGTGACTTATTCACAAAAAAACTAAAGATTTATTTGAGAATATTATATCCAAAAATTAGATATATTCATAGAGTATCAACTTCACTATAAAATAGGACCTATTAAACACATCATCTTCTCATGGGTAAATGCTTTTGTCCTTATAAGTAACGTTACACCGTCTTAGAATGCAAAAACTACCTCTGTTCCTTGACATCAAGAATCATCGTCTCAAAATATAAAACTAATTCACATTAAAAATAATAGTTTTTAATCATAATATTAAGATAATGATGTTTCAAAAAAATTCCCATTATATTTAGATCACCAAAAAAATTTCAGAACAATTATATGATCCTTTAAAGCTTGATTGGACCTTCAATCGACGTTGCAATGGAGATTTGATGAATTGTATAGTGATGAAAAATCCACGTTTGAGGACAACATACCGGTGGAAAATGTATGTATAATATGTTCATCAAATAGATCACATGGTTGTAGAGTACGGATGAGACAATTAGATGACCATGATAAATTAATCATTAGATGAGACCACCATGGTATTTATATTCTAAAGTGAGAAGCTAAATTTGGATCCCATATCAAATATTCCTTCATTATTTACACCCATTATAATTCAAAACAACCATCCATAATTTATCAAATCATCTTTCATTATTTAGACCCATTATAATTCAAAACAACCATCCATAATAAGTTTTTGAACATCTATCTCTTCACAATCACTAAATCGTTCTGGTTCTCTTTTCCACCATCATGTATCCCCATATAATGGATATACTCTTCTTATATGCTCCGATGTTGGTGTGCTCCTCTAACGAATAATTTGTCCTTGGTAGGCTCCCTAAGTTATGTTTGACCCCCCATGGTCCGACATATGCTTATATTTGAGCAACCTAATGATTTTTTATTTGATTGCATAAATGTTTTTGTGTACTTATTTTTGAAAAACATAGCCAAATTCCATAAGATCTTAAATATCAATGTTCTCAAAACTATTCTCAAACCCTCATGAAAAATGATTAAAAAAATTATTTTCTATATTTTCTTATTTATTCCAATTAAATTCCAACTCTTATTTCATCCAATTATTTTGATTTTTTATGCATTACGTCAACCAAAAATTTAAAACGAAAAATATTTTTCTAAACTATAAACCATCTCTTTAACTTTCGTGTTAAAACTCATTTAAATTTATTTCTTCTTAACAAATTGAAAAAAATAAACTTCACCAAAACACTTAGACGATTTAAAATCTATCTGTGTTGATGTAGAATTTGTAAGCTTCACTTTTGTATGGCTCTTACATTCTCTTGAATTGGTAAATTACCCCATTATGCCTCCTTTATTTCCACTAGGCCATTTTTATGGAAAATAACTATGGGAATGTTTAATTTCTTCCATATCATTGTAATTTACAAATATATACTTTATCTATACATAAATAAAGGGTCATTAACTATTCTAATCTTGTATGGGGTAGTAGGTTTCTTTCTACTACGTAACACATATATTTTATTCATCTTTCCTAAATGGAAGTGTTTTAAGAAATAATAGTCCTTTATAAAAATCAATAATCTTTATTTGAACTTGTTCAACTAATCCTAACTAAATATATACATTAAACTCATGTGATTGGTACAAAACCCATAATTCCCTCTATAGAAGTAATGCCTTCAAAATATTCATCTCAAAGATAACAACTACGTACTCTATATCATTATTCAATTATAATTATTAATGGAATTGAAATTATTATAAACCATAGTTTAATACCATATAATTATTGATGCCGAAACATCATAATCCTTCTATTGGAGCATCACTGAATATTATAAAATGTTCTTTTATTTATAGTATTTTTAGTACAACTACAATGAATTTCCTATTGCATGAAAACTTAATTTGGTCCTTGGAATCATGATAACATTATCAAAAATAATATAGAGTATACAAAAAATCCATGAAAAATAAGGTTCACTATCGTACATGTTGTTATGGTTTATTCCTCCATCTCCCTAATCATTGACAGATCTATAAAATAATTATCTTTTGATCCCATGGATTTGTAATTTTTCTTTCTACATCCATAAGTAAGTCTTTGAAAACATCAGATATATATTATCATTCCATAAAGAAAAAATAAAAAGCTTTAGGTATTCTTAAATTTATTCATTAAAATTAAGGAATAATTTAATATCATTTATAAATAACACAACAAATTTATCAATGTAGACAATATGAACACTATTCAGAAAGTCATTGATTATTAAATGGGTGTTAAAAAATCTAAATGGAATCAATAGGAAATAAAAGTGTAAATATATTGTATAGAAGGTTTACTATTTAATTTAATGTCTATTTAACATCAACTAATTATTTCTAGAATAAAATTATTATGTTGAAACATAATGAGGTCCAAATATTTTATCAAATATGTAATTAATATATGGATGCAAAAGTATTTACATTATGTTGATAAATATATGTAATTTTCCATATACAATGAGAACATTTTTATGACAAGGTTATGAAATATAAATTAATAATGATATTTCAAAATGATATTGTATTTTATTTTTTAACTCCTTATATTCAATATGGGAAGTAATAAATGAGATACTGAATATAGGTTTTGTTCTCATTATAATTGTATTGATGACACTAATTAATTTTCAAATGGAAGGAGCAATATATTTGAGAAATATATATGCATATTCCATTGAAATAGGCTTCTATTCAATGTTGATTGTCTCTATTTTCTCAACCATTTGAGAAAGGTATTATTCTTTAGTGGGTATTAACACCAACACCATTAATGGATTTCCTAATCCTGACTCAAAATCTATAATTAATTTTTATATAATCAAAATACAATTCATAATATATAAATAGATTTATTTTTCTCATTTTTTATATAATATCTCTATTATGAGAGACAATTCACGACCGCCATACCTCAAATCCAGCATAAAGGTATAATTATAAGATTTTATGGAATAATTTCACTATCTACAACAACTACCAAAGACTCCCACATAGGAATTTCAATGTATACATCATTATGTGTTTTCTAAAATATATCAACTTCAATCTATTAGGGAGGAGATTCTCTGGTTCTATAGAAAATGAATGGCATAAAGGAATTCATAGATCATAAATCAAATATAAAAATCACTATTGTTGAGTAAGAATTATGTGCTATTTTGATGTGATTTCTATCACCTGACATGTAGAAGGAATTTCTAAAAATATAGGAATATATCCTACTATATTTATATGGGTTTTACTCATGTATAGAAGCCCATGATCATAATTATGTTATCGATTCATCAATTGTTTTATGTTATTTTTAAATAGTAAAATGAGATGGATGTTTTATACATTTAATTGGAAATAAATTTAAAATTAAGAATAAAATCTAATGTATAAAATGATTATCCCGAGGATATGAATCTCTATCTCACTTTGTTTTTTGTTCCAACTAGCTAAAAAACCTGACTATATTAATTGTGTGAATGAGAATAACACTAAAAACAATACCTAAGAAAATTACTCATCAATATAAAAAATAAACCATAATCATGAGTAAAACCACTAGAAAAACCACTGATCCAATCACACACCATTGATAGGGATATAAAGAAATGAAACAATTTCATTTATTATAATGTAAATTTGGATGATATAATCATTATTTAAAATAATCTACTTGGAACCTCATTTAACAAAAAATTATCATAAAAAACTAGAACAAATAAAGCCATGTGTATGGAAATATGTTCAATTGGTTTCATCTAGAGATTGATTAATGTTTTATCATCTCTTAATATTTTAGATCTTGAGAATGACTACAAATTCAACGTGAGAGAAAAATGTTAAGAAATGATTAAAAAAAGAAAATAATGAGCACCCAAAATATGAATTGAAATTTAAATTTTGAAAATTATAGTGAATCATATGATTATATAAGAAAGGAAAATGGATGATATTTGAATATATAAAAAAATTGCGGAGGGTAAACTTTTATTGATGATTCATTCTTCCTCCATTTCCTTGTGTTATACCTCATGAGAATTGAGTTTTGAGATCCACCATCCTTGGATGATTTATACATGTCCAAATTAAAGGTTCTGATGATGGATCTTAGAATCATAATCGTCTAAATCTTTCATTCCACTCACCCTTCACCATCATCATATTAATCAAATTGGATAATCTATGTATGGATAGAATTTTCATATTATACTTATATTTAGAAAAAATGGGAATGTATATCGATTTATCTAAGAATATTCAATTAAGGAATTTTGGATTTAAATCCTTCTAGTCATTGATGAATTTAATGGATGATCAAGATATGGAGTTTCTTTGTCATTCTATTCTATCAATATGCACAAACTCTAGAGTGTAATTGTCACTATTATCGTATATTTAATATTAATTTTATTATAGTCATCATGTAATAACATGAGATGCATGTGTGGTTCATAGGATGTTGAGTCGTGGTTAATTTAGTTTCATTGTCAATTTTCAAATATTTTTACTTGAGAGATATAATTTATCATCACAGAGATTCATGAAAAGAAAATTGTAATTCAAAAAAATTATATTATTAATCAATTCATTCTAATTAATCTATAACTTTAATTAATATATAACATGGTTTTTAGAAGGCTCATACATTCATGATTTATTTCAACTGTGTGTTATCTTTGATGTAATTTTGATTGTGGAGTATTACAACTCCTATCAATTTCATACTAGAAACTATGAAAAATTAAAATTTCATTATATACATTATTATAGATAAAATTAAAAAAATAAATACACTTATAATAATGATATATTCCATTTTTTAATGTTTTACTCATTTTATAATGGAATAAAATATATTTATTTGGGATAATATTATCTATATTATGTGTAATTTTCCAATTAAAAGTGGTTCAAAATCTAGGAAAAATTGGAACTCATATATATTTCTCCACTATATTCTATTTACCCACATCATATGTTTTTAAAATATAATATTTCTGTTGATAAATTGGATTTGGTGGTTTTTAATGATTATTACCATTAATGATCCTATGTTTGTGTTGTTAGCTGACAAAAATCCAAAGTATCATATAGTAAAAAATATAAATATAGATGGTGAAGTAACTTATAATTTATACTCCTATATTGTTTCTGGACTCCTTTTCATTCCCTATAATCATTCTTTAGCTTTATGATCTTCCCTTCCATTGTTCGTGTATTTCCCCATTGGCTTGAGGATGCTTCCATCATACTTCTTACCACAGATTTGAAATGTGGGTAGTTTAATTTTTTTTACCTCTATGTACTTTTTAATTTTATCCACGTCACTTCACTTGTTATCCAAAAATTATTGGGACCATTATCTAAAATCATCTACATTGAGATCTCACAAAATCATTTCTTAAAACTCCCAAAGTCACAAATTTTGTGATTTTCTTCAGAGATGTGGGTTGAAACATAAATAATAATCTATGTAGTTGGACCAAGTATCCTAATTAAGTGAATTAGAAAATCCACTAAATGAAGAATGTATTTTTCACTTGAATTATTAAATGGATAATTTCTATTACTATAGTGAATGTGGAAAATTCACATGGTTGAGTTAATTCTTCAAAATCCCAATACAAGTGATTAAATACCTCAATAAGGTTTTAAACTCCTTATCCTATTTAATTAAGAGTTTTAATTTGACAATCACTAAATTGTCTAATTTTTTTAATATTTATATTCATTATGGTTCCCCTAATTTATAATGTATAATTGTTATAATAAAACTTTAGTTATTACATCATGTATAAGGAACATATTTATCTAGATAAATCATTTTCAAACTCATAACTTTTAAAATGTTTAATCAATATTGCATTTATATAACATAATAAGAATAATAACTCAACCTCCCTCAGATACATGTTATAAAAACCTATTATCATATATATATAATTATTAGATAATTTATAAGACACTTATACATAATATTACCAATCATAAAATTTATTGGATTAGTATCTTATAAAAATTACATTCATTCAACATTAGTACATATAAAATATTAAAAAAATACTTATTCATTGTAATCCTACATGAATTAAAAAATTATTTATTAAACATTATTTAAATGAGAGATATATAAACTAAATATTGACCTAAAAGTATTTTATATAATAAAAGAATATAAAAGGAATTAGAAAATTGAATTAATATGGAATATGGATTAGCATAATCAACATTATCATATAATAGTTATAGGATCCTCATCAGCAAGAAATGGGAATAATTTGAAGGAGATATATAATTTGGAGTGTGAAAATTAATAGGACCTCATAACATCATATAAAAGTATATGTAAATTTTTCCAAAATATCTAATGTGAGGAATGTTTGCCACCGATTAAAGCATATTATGTGTAAAAAACATTGTGAATCATGTGAATAATGCTATCGTAATGTTCACCTTTAATAATTTAATGATATACATCACATTAACCAATGAATTATAAGTATATACAATTCATGGTAAACACATCACATTATAATATTCTCATAATCATTTATTCCAAATAAGATTAAGATATAGAAACATCAGTAATAACCAATTAAGAAACCCATGAGAAACAATTGGGTTATATAAACACATCATCAAACATATGTCAATAAAAAAGTATTGTTGTATGATATAAAATTATAAAAAACATTATTTATAAATTTAAATAGTGTAATAAATGGAATTAAAGTGAATATGAGGTAAATAGATGATGAAACCACATTATAAGAATCAATGGAATTTTAGATGATAATTTTTTGTAAAGGTCACTGAGTATGTTAAGTATTCATCCCAAAGGAGTAGAAACAAGTATATCTCCACCAATTAAATTGAAATGATAATATAGAATAAATTTATAATGTTTTTATAATTATAATAGGGGAATTATAGAAAATGAGTGTATATACCCCAAAAAAGGGATTCGAGTCTGAGAGTCCACAAACATTAGGTCTTTTTTTATTCTTGTCACATTTTCACAACCTCAGTATTGGAACCCACTATTTTCTTTGTGTTTCACATCCCATTTCTTATTTCAAATTCTGTACACCCCAAAAATGGTTAAAATTTTAAGTTTACCATATAAAATAGTTACACCCATGCTTAAATTATTGTTTTTAAATATTTTATTCTATAGAAATATTACTATAGCTCAGAAAATATTCATTGAGAATGTTATTTAAAACATAATTCAAAATAACTAATATGTCAAATTTATTAAAAAAATCATTTTTTAATTTATCATGGAAAAATTTACTTACGGTAATATTTTTTTTATCATAAATAATTATTTTCTAGGTAAATAGGGAAAAATATAAATTTTACTAATACTGCATCTCTTAAAAAATTCTTATGATTTAAGAATTACATGATCATTATTGAAATATTTTTTATAGAAAATGTATATACTTTTTATATAATATATGAAAATAATAAAATATAATATTGACCACAGAAATATATGATTATAATTCTAAAAATCATAGCATTGTTTTTTATAAACAAAATTTGTAGTTTTTCTCTCTTAATAATGACTTCACAATGATAATTTTATATTTGGATTGGTTTTAAAGTAAAATAATTCTCTTTATACCAAAAAAATACAATTAATTCCTTATATATAAACATTATACTTTATTTTTTAGTTTAATCGATTATTTAGTCAAAACATGTATTTTTTTATATTATTTTCATTATCATCTGTTAGATTATTATAAAATTAATATTTATGAAATCGTGGAATTGAATCATTTAAAATGAATTCCATATATGGAATTATATTATTTATATTATTTAATATGTTCAATTTTTTTATTCATAATGGATATTAACTGTGTTAAATTTAATGACCTCTGTTATGGGTGAAATGACATAATGTTTAAAATAATGGGAGAACGCTTTAGGATGACACTAGGCACATTATAATATATATATAAGATTTATTTAAAACATATGATTATCATCATTAAATATTTGTCAATATGGAGAATAGTTACCTATAATAGACATATATTTCATAATATTTTTAAATGTATTTACATGTTTTCCACACCCCCCCCCCTTCACTTATTAATGGGAACCTCCTCTCCTATCTTATCCACACTTATTACTAAAAATATAATGAAAACAAATATCATGATACCTTCCCCTCATTTCATTCTCATTATATATTTTTTGTTCTATTAACCCCCTTAATGATTGTTTATCATTTCTGCCAAATTGGATTACCAAAGAAGACATATAAGATATTACTCGGTTTATTAAATTTTCATTCATTATAAACATCTTAATATTATTCAATAACTACCATTAAAAAATTAAATTTTTATACTTAATATGAATAAATATTTTTATATAAATTTTAAATATATTTTATACCTCATTTCTATCCTATATAAAATAAAAACACCACTCTTATGGATATGTAAACTACCTCATCAAAGAAGAGATGTGTTTCGGTTTTCATCAATGACTCGCATGAATGGTTGT
This sequence comes from Viscum album, assembly GCA_963277665.1. Lineage (NCBI taxonomy): Eukaryota > Viridiplantae > Streptophyta > Magnoliopsida > Santalales > Viscaceae > Viscum > Viscum album. Next base: position 2,069,221,802 of record OY728164.1, on the reverse strand, counting down.
AAGATGAAATTAATGAATATATATTGTATTTATAATATAAAAAAAATTAATTATATGATATCATCTACCTTCATACCCTATCATCCCTTGGAGACTGATAATTTCACTCACGCATACATTTCGAATACCACAACCATAAAGTGATATGACTAGTTTTTCCAATACCATCTATAATTGATGATTGAAAATATTATATACTAATTTAAAATATTATTGGGGATAGTTTTAATAAAATATACACGAATTGACCATTTCATTTCAAATATAAAAATAGATAATAAAAAGAAGTGAATTTTGTGGAAATTGACCGAAAAACCATAAGTGGCCAATATAAGAAATAAAAATTCAATGAATTATTGTCAAAAGATTAAAAAAGGACATTTATGAATAAAATATATATGAATTTATTTATAAAAGTATTTACAAAATTTAAATGGATTATTAATGAGGATATAATGTGTCTGATCAAGAAGGAATCCAAGAAAAAAAATTATTCTCATTTCGAATGCATTGATATATATATCTTATAATGTATATAATTTCAATTTCATTTCATATTTACTTCTATATTGAAATATTATATCCTGAATTACAAATTAGTAATTATATTTCTTGTTTCAATTCATTTGATCACTTTTATGGAGTTCAGATTCAAACTATATTAAATTTGTAATGGTTAATATTAAAATCTCTCTCTTATCAAATTAGTTATGTTTAAATTTTCATTAGATGAATTAAATGCTTTTTCTCTATTAAACCCAATATAATTTATTCTCCAATTGTAATTTTTTATTTAGCAGTTTTTGAAAAAAAATCCCCTTTTGTAATTAATCATCAAAAGAATTTTTTTAATAAAAAAATTCTAATGTATTTATATTGGTTAAGAATATTTTCTTTTCATGTATATATTTTTAAATTTTTTTGAAAGATGTTTTTAAAAATTAATATTATTTTAACAGAGGATTTTATGTACCACCATTTAATATTTATCCTCCAACAAAATATTCCATTTCCTATTAATTAATATCCATTTTCAATCATTATATTATTTTTTTGTATTTATATTAAAATAAACATAAATTATTTTCAAAAATTAATTAATGGTTTTTTGAATATATTAATAACATCATTTTTACAATATATATTAATAATATTTATGTACATTTATTCTTATAGTTTCACATCGATTCCCCTTTTAATTACTAAAACACACTCATTAATTAAAAACATATTTTAAGATAAACTTATATTCTACAATCATTATTTACTAATTTATTGATTTAAACTTATTTTATGATCATTCAATTTTTGTGACTATTTTCTCTATATCTATAAATTATTCATTGGATATTATTTTTCTCTATCATGTACATAAATTTTTCTGTCATGGGTTTATTTTATATTATTTTTAATACTTTTATACTCTATTATAATTATATCACTTTAAGACACTATGTTATTTGAAATAACAATAATTAGAACATTATTTTAGTTAAATGAGAACATATTTTCTTCCATCCTCATGACTTAATATTGATATTTATTTAATAATAAAAAATATTTATTTTATATTATATATTTAGTAAATATATGTTGAATACAATGGAAATTATAAATTTAAATGTGGGGATCAATTAGGTATAGACCCTTGATGCCTCAATTGGTATCATGATAAAAATATCTAGTTAGATTAGTTGTATATTTATTATATACCTACACTTTCATAATAATGTCTTGTCATAATTTCACGATGTTATGGGTCATCTATTCTGAGAATGACGCCTTAATAGTAATACCATGATAACTAACAATATGTAATACCATCATTGATATTTTAGTTATATTTAACCATGTGATTGTTTTGCGGATATTTTCTATGGATACATTTTAAAGATCAGGTTTTATATTAAAGGTAATATGTATTGATTATCCACTATGTCATATTGTTATTTCCTTATGTAATAATTATAGAATTCAATATATCTATTACCTTATAGTGTTATTGAGATTGCCCTTTATTATGAATTCCATTCCACGGGTTATAACAATGTAATATTTGAATGATCATCAATGATGAAATAATTTTTCTCATTTTAGTTATTTTCTAATTCAATGTGGAACTCATTTATATATCATGTCCCTAATGACTACAAAACCGATCAATATTTTATGTTGTGATCCCATTTCTCTTGTGAAAATGTTATAATGTAAGCAAAATATATATATAACTTGGGTTGGGGTTTTTTATTTAGTATAAATGTGTTTTTAACGGATCCTATATAAAATATATTTTAGAGAAACATTGACAGCATGAGAATTCAGATAATTCTCGTGAATATTTAACAACATATATGGATTTTCATGATGTGGATCAATAATGATGATATTATTAGTAAATTATGTGTGTAAAATATTTTAGATATAGAACTTAATGGAAGAATGGGAAACCATGTCAACACCTGTAGTCACTTTTGGGATGTCCATTATGATAAAGTCAATACAGCAGGCATTAGAGGTTAGTAGATCATGGATATATTGGGGAAACAAACCCAAATTATGAAAAATTACCATTCCCATATAGTGAAACATTTTTCCTTGGTGTAATTCACATTTGTTACAAAACATTAAGCAATATAAATATTTCATCCTTTAAGGGAACTATATTTGAATTTTTAGTGAAAAGTAAAAAAAAGTTCCTTGAAAATATATTCTTATCCTTGGGAAGTAATGAATGATGAAATGTTATTTTGTTTGTATATTCATTAATTTGAGATTCTGATTAGTGGTGGTCATTGAGATAGTTTGAAAAAATTATAATAAAATAGAATTTATGGAATAAATAACTTTTAATTTTATTTTTTTAATAAATGTTTTCCTTTATAAAATCAAGTTCAAATGGACAGAATGTTATTTATACATTTGAAAAATAAATAGTAAGGTGTTTCTGAATATGATGCTATATTCACTAGATTATTGAGGCATGAAACATACAATATACAAAAATATGAAATAAAATAACCACCTCATTGATTGATTTAGACATAACCTTAGAAGGGAACTAGTATTTCTAAAAATATCATTATATGAGGATTTAGTATCATGATCCATCATGAATGAGAAATAATTTTATAATTCTTATATACTCAAGGGAAATCAAAAAATTAAGTGGACTCATAAACACAATCGAAAATGAAAATAATTAGTACAAAATAATGGAATGATGGGATATCTGAAATTTTATAATTATAGAAAGAATAATTATTGTAAATACTTAATTAAAATTGGATTATTTATATGTTTATAAATAAGTGTTTTATATCTCATAAATATAAAATAAAAAATCACTATTATCTAGTACTTCAACTATAGTGGTAAGTAGTATTACAAAAACCTTTTCCTCAAGGGCCAAGGGAATATACTATAGAAGATTAAAAGGTGGTGAAAAAACATATAAGATTACAAAATCTGAGTTTGATGCATATAATGTTGTACTAGAATCTAATTTCATTTTAAGATCAACTTATTGTAAAAAATAATTTTCAGCAATCAATAATCCGAGTTTAAATATTATTTTGACAAGGTTATTATTGTAAATAATAATTGGGATTAATATATATTCCTTATTTGAAAATTTGGTATTTATATAGATGGTTGAATTTGATATACTCCATTTTATGGAGAGTATTTCAATTTATAACGTGATTATTTATTTTATAAATGTGGTAATTATGATTATTTAAAGAGACATTGAATCATTATTATTCATATATTAAACATATCATTTTAATAATTTCTATATCCCCCTATAATAGCACTCTTTAATTATATTCATTGTGATTAAGTGTGTATAGAACTTATCTGTGGAAAAGGTAACCATTAATTATACGTTTTAACTATTCTGTTGGAATTATTTTATGTGTTTCCAAAAATGGTACATGGAAATACCGATAACAATCATGATTAATTTTCCAATTAAGTCATCCCTAATGAAAAACCAATATAAAATAATCTATATAGAATAAAAATAGTTTAATTATTCTAACTAAACAAATAATAATAAGCATTGTGTTATAAAAAATTCATTTACCCCAGGAGTCCATGTTTTATTTTAACAAAGTGGATTGCTAAATGTGGTATTACATTGACCATAGCGAAATAAATTACATTAATATAAATAATATTTTCCCACTTTTTCACAATAATGAATTATATGGGATACATGATGGAATTAAATATTTTTTAAATAATGGTCTTCGTTATAGGAATTATTGACTATGAGTATGGAGGAAAGAAATTAAAAAAATGACATTACTTACAAATTATAGAGATTATGATCTTACAAGAATGGCCTTTAGATTCTATAATGGTCCCATTATATTCATAGATTTGATGAACAATGTATTCAATTATGTTTATGATAATTTCATTTTTTAGGTATTGATGATATGATGGTATACACACAAATCAATGAAGATAATAAATGATATTTTAGAATCATTCTTCAAACTAACATGGTGATATTTGTTTATGGTAAATATAGTATCTATTAATTTTTTATATAAATTTTTTTTAATGGTCATGTTGTCCCAAACAATGAAATATATGTTGATCTCTAAAGAATAAGTTAGCAAGATAATGTCTTATACTAATTAATATAATTGAGGTGAATATATTCCATGGATTATAAGGTTACAATAAATGTTTTATTTTGAAAATTATGTAATTATATTACCCATTAACCATGTTCACTCATAATGGTATTAATTTCATATAGTTTGAAAATTTTATTGGATATTTTTTTGAATTGAATAATAGAATGTTCAATGAAATAGAGTTGTAATTACCATTGGGTTGGGATGTTATTTGGATATCTAGTGATGTATCAAAGGAATGATTCCAATGCATCATTATTTGTAACGGGAGAGTTTGTGTTTATGTATCTAGATAGTTAAATATCCGTGATCAAAATTATCTAGCACATGGCCTTGAGTTGGAAACCATAAATTTTTCAATGATGATATGGTGGTATTATCTTTGGGGGAAATATTATATATATATATATATATATATATATATTGATCACTAATTTTTGAAATAATAATTTTCACAAAAAGATAATTGCATGAGACAAATTTGATGACTATTTAACATCAATTATTATAATTTGTCAATACACTACTATCATGTGATGGAAAATAAGGTGGATGATGTTTTCAGTAGGAATGATCATGTATTTATGACAAAAATGATGATTGAAAATGTTCATATATCAATGGATTTAATAAATTTTGAAATAGAAATAATTATTAATGGGGAATGATCATTTTGTTTAAAATTATTGACAAATCATCAATACAAGTGAAGATAAAAAGATTCTTTATTGATGAAAATATTCGTAAAATTAAATTTAATGTTATGAAGTATTGAAATATTGTGGAAATTGATTGTAAATTGTTTTTGACAAAATTATAAAAGTGGTTATTTATTTTTTAAATATCTATTTTTAAGAAGGAATTTATTGATGAATCTCATTAATCAAATTTCATTAAACACCCTGCTAGAACCAATATATACACAGATTTAATGGAACATTTTTCAGGATAATATGAAATAGGAAAATACAAACATCGTATCAAGATTATTGGTTTTCCAATATCTAAACACTGAGAGAAATTGTCTCAAATGTGTCATGTTATCTCTCTCTATTCCTTTGTGGAAGTAGTATAATATTACTAATGAATTTTTACATAGATTTTTTAAGACTCCAAAAACAAATGATTAAAAATAGATTATTGTTGATCATAATAGATTGTATGCAGATTTCATAACTATAGGGGAGGATTTACCATATTAGTTCATTACAATACACTTTATAATTAATTTATAGGAATTCATGGTGCACCTATTCTAATTGAATCGTATCATGAATGATTAATTACATTCAAATCAATTATTCAAAAGGACATTTTCACTGAGTTAAATTTAAGATCTTATTTTCTTCCTCAGATAGATGGATAGTCCTAAATTTCATTTCAAACATTTATAAGCATGTTGATATCCTTCCTATATATCTATAAATGTACATTGGATCAATATTTACCTTATGATTAATTTGGTTATAATAATATATTTCATTCATTCCTTATAATAGAACCATATGAAGCATTGTAGATAAAATATATCATACACCAATATCAAGATATAAATTTTGTGAAAGGAATCCATTGGTCCCAGAACATTTTGAGAAGACAATGGGAAATGTATGAACTATTTAGGGAAATATCAAATCAGCTAAATGTTGGAAAATTATCTATGATTATAGCCAAAGGAATAAACTATAATCATAGGTAGGGGTTCACATTTTATTAAAGTAACCTCTATTTAATTTTGTTTTAATGATTGAAAATAAAGGGAATATAATCCCTTGGTACATAGTACTTTTTGATATTTTTGAAGGAATTAGTGTTGTGGCTAAATGATTGGAAATACCACCAAGGATTTCTAAGCTTCTTATTTTGTTCAATATCTCTTTATAGTGTAATTATCTTCCAAACCAATTTCATGTAATCCAAATATATGAATTGAATTTTATCCTAATATAGTTTTTTGAGAAGTGCATATATATATTATTGACATTATAAAAGTATTTTTTATGAATACAATAACTTGAATAGAGATGATATATTGGAGAACTCATAAGGTATAAGAGGAAATGTGGAACCCAGAAGAAATCATAATGATGAAATATCTACATGTTTTCATGAGAAGAAATTCTAAAAAGATATATGTTTGTTTATATGGGAAAAATGTAGAACTTAGGATTCAATTAAAGTAAGTAAATGATTTATTGTAATGAAATTGTAGTTTAATTAATATAGTTAGATTAATTAATGTCAGTATACCCAAATTTCATATTTTTCTAAGTTTAATGTGATTAAATTTTATTAGTTTTCTATTTCTTCAAATTGAAATTAACTTAGTATTTATTTCATAATTTTTTTGAAAATTTTGATTTTAGGGTGAATATTGAAATATAACGCCTTTACAAATACTATCAATTTTATGAAATTATAATGATATAAAATGAAAAGGATGTTAAAATTTTTTTTATATAAATATATATTTATTTAGTAATATATTTCTTTTAAAACTATTATTTAATACATTTTCATATATTTTTATCATTTTGGAAATCTCTATAATGTTTTTATTCAAATACAAACTATTTTTTGTGTGACTCTATTAGTAAAGAATTAAAAAGTTTATAGTTTATATGTGTCTATTTTAAAGTTGAATGTGATTCCTATTTTTAATAATCACATTAATACCATGTGAATTAACATTATACACAATTTTACTATAAAAGCAATTTTATGATTAAAACAAGTTTTTTATAAAATTGGTTTTTATTTTGTTTTAAAAACAAATATATAAAATTAATTTACATTGAGTATAGTAGAAAAATCCTATAAAATGAATTAAAAAAGATTAATTTTTCTAATTAGTTTTTGGTAATATGCTCAGCTGAATTTTTATACATAATGAATAGTATCCATGGTAAATATTTATCAATTCAGTTAAAGGTAAACTGAGTAAAAAGGATTAAAATAAATGTACATTTATTTCAAATAAAAAAAGTATAAATATTTTTAGTTGGACTAGTTTAAAATTTTACTTTTTAATTTAATAATATTTTTAAATTTGAAGAAATATGACACGAGCAGGACATATATTATATATTAATGTTTCAAGTATTTTTCATGTTTTCCTCCAACTACACTTATAAAAGAGCACCTACTCTCCACAATTATCCACATTTATTAAACATATAAATAATCATATTACTAAAAAAATATTTTGAAAATTATTATTCACAACCAATAGGTCTTGTAATCATGAAAATACAACTTCATGAAGGAATAAGATGTATGTAAAGGGGGATTACCAGAAAAATAATAATATGATGATATCATGTTTTTTAAAGAGTATATCTATTTAAATATACTCATTAGATTAAATAATGACATTGGAATACATAAATTATTTAATTAATCATCTAATATGACGTTCTCTTAATGGTAAATCAATTTTTATCTCCTTTCATTCCTATACGATATTAAAAAACATTTCACATGAATACATGTGGACTGCCACTTCGATGAAGAGATGTGTATCATTTTTCATCAATGAATCACAAAGATTATTATAAATTTGAATTAAATGAATATTTATTATATATATATTACATAAATATTATAATGAAAATATGTGATAACATCTACATTCTAGGCCATACATCTGATGAAAATGACAATGTTTATCATTCATATGTGCACACAACCACCTTTATAAAGTGAAGTGATTTATTTATATATTAAAGTCTCTTATGAGTAGTTATAAGTTATTTATAATGAATAAAATAGATATTATCAACATTGTCATCATTTTTTATATGAAGTGGATATTTCTTAATGCATATAGACATTGTCAACATACTAATGTAATTTTGGGGAATTGAAAAAAACCATATGTGTCCAACGTAAGAAGGAAATATTAATTTAATGTATATAAAATAATTATAAAAAGAGCATAAAAATGAAATATTAAATAACAATTTAAATATTAATTTATTCAAATAAATTAAATAGACAATTCCGGAGGATATGATCTATCCGACTAAGAAGGAATCCAAGGTAATAGTTTTTGTTTCTATTACCCACCATAGGAATATATTTGATATTATTAATTGTATTACAATTGTATGGTATATATACATCAACATTAAAATATAATTTCATTAATTTTTCTATTCATGATACATAATATTTCATTTAAAAATTAATCTAATAAAGAGTTTTGATTCAACACTTTTTGTAGCCATAATGGTTAATGTTACAATCTCACTCTAATTTATATTTTCTATATTTAAATTTACATTAGAATTTTTATGTGATTTTTATCATTTAAAATCCTTATTTTTTTCTCTTATGGTTATTTTTTAAGATTTCTTTTTTTTTTCTTCAAAATATTATCCTCTATTCACACAAGTCGAAAAAATTAATGTTTTTTTGAAAAAGCAATCATATTTATACTTTTTGTATTAGAATATTTTTCTTCCATGACCATGTTCTTATATCTATTGATATACTTTTTTTCATACAATATGGATTATAAAATCTCTATCTTAATTATATTTCCTTGAAATGTTTAATTTGGAATCCTTTTAATATTTTATGAACAATCCATTTTGAGATTTTTAAATATTCTCAATGGATCTTATATTCTAATGTATACAACATGAATATATTTCCCATATACAAGGATAATTTTTCCCTAATTATTTTACATTATATAATTCCATGTCATTTGAAAAAAAAATTATTTTCTAGTTATTCCATGAATATTTTGTTTTAATTTTAAAATAAAAAGAACTATTTAAAAAAGAATGAAATGAAAATTTTAAATTATTTATAACATTATTTTTACTGTAATGAAATTGAATATATAAAGAATATTATTTTTAATGATCATATTTCATTTTCAACTCTAATTATCAAATTTATTTTATTTACATAAAATTAATAATGAAGGAAAACTTATTCGATCCATATTTTTATTTATAAATAATAATTAATATTCTTACATCTTCAAAGATGTTTTCAAATTTATAGTTTTTGATAATTTGGTGCTAACTATCAACTAACAAACACATTCACTGCACCTTGGACAATTCATATAGGTATCCATTTTTCCTATAAAAAATAAAAATAAAATAAAAAATATTTATTTTTAAAGGAAAATATTTTGATTTTAAACATGACTTCATATTTTTTCCTACTCATCCATAAATCCATTGAAAAAAATTTAAAACACGTTGTGAGAACAAAAAATCTTAGTTGGGGTCTTAAAAAATATGAAAGAACCCCATTATTCCATTTTATAACAATCAAATCATAATATAGTGGTTTAGTTTAACAAAATAAACATTGAGTCCAAATAATCAATTAGTTACACATTAAATCATGTTTAATGCCCAATTTTTACAATAAAAAGTTTATAAAAAACATAAGGGAAAATCATAATCGTTAGTGTCTCTTATTATAAATAATATCTCATGAAGAAAATTTTCATAAAAAATATATTTTTAACATAAATGGGTTTAATACTTTCTTGATATCAATTTTTTATTAACATGGCTTTTAAATACTGAAGATCTCCTTGAAAGCACTATAGAAAGTATATAAAATAAATTTTGGTTCATTCTGAAATCATAATTATATATCCCTTACCTAAACCATTTCAATAACCCTTATAATTGGAATAACCATTACATTCGGCTTCCAAAACTATTTTTTTAGATAATATAATCATTACCTAATGAATTAAATAGCTATATCAGGCTCACTCGTAATTATGTTCTATATATGTCTCACCTACCATCACAAATTTTTGAAAATTATACTAAAATAAATTGACCACTTAAAATATTTCTATTTCAAAATCATATACATAATTATTTACATATCGATCCATTAGAAAATTATTTCTATATACTGATATATTTTTTTTATTTATAATTTAATTTTCCAAAATAGAAATCCTTGAACGAGGGGAAGGAGGGGTTTTATTTCATAAAAACATGGATGATTATAAATTAATCATAATATATTAAAAACATTGAGGAAGAGGGAAATATTTTGGACATCATATAATTTAAAATATAATATTCTTTTTACCATTTTATAATTAATGTAAAAACATTCAATATAAAATATATAAAGAGGATTCTTCTAAAACCTTTTAAATAATATCAAAAGTGAAATAAAACGTCCTTAATAATTTATTTATTTATTTATAAATTAATTTTTAAAATATTTTTTGTATTATTTAAATTAAAAAAAAATTGGAAAATAAATATATTATATATTTTAAATATATGTTTCTAAAGTACTATATCCCAAAACATGAGATTTCCCCATGAAGTATATTGTTTATTATCCTGAATACTAAACATAAGTAATCTATATATGTTTTTAAGAAACCTTTTTATTTATATTATTTTTTATTTTATTTATTACCATGTTATATTTAATTTATTTTTCTTTTTAGTTCACTTGGGATGTTTTGATGTTATTTAACTCATATATCAGAAATAACATCAATAAGTTGAATATGATCAAATTGATATAAAAACGATCATATAAATTATTATAACAATGATATAATTATAATTTTTAAGTTTTCATTTTAATTTTATAACCATTCATGAAATATGGTTATGAAATATGAATTACTTTATAATCAGAGATACTCTAGGACATACGTAAGAAAGAGTAACATATTAATATAAAATGAACATGATGAAATGAATATTATATTCATTTTACCTTTCCATAATTATTTAAATATAATTAGTATAATATTTATCCATTAAATTGAAATTATATATATCATTCATGGGATGTATTCAGGAAAAATGAATCGCATCACTTCGCGGAAGTGGTAATGCAAACCTATGCATGTAGAACACAATCATTTTTTAGTGGACAGAAATAAGAGAAATCATGTGACATATTATACATAAATGATGATAAAAAATACATGAATATAGAATATATAAAATATATTCAATTAATTATTATGCACATTTTGAAGGGGATGTGATGGAAAAATGAATTACATTGATTCATTAGGAAATAGTCCTCCGTACAAAAGAATGATGGTTTCATTTCAAATTTTATGGAAGGAGAATATTTATATAGAATATTACATAAACGTAAAATATATCAATGTATAAAAAACAATGGTGTTTTAATTTTATCATGTTTTCAAAGGATTTAAAAGATGTATAAGAACAAATAAAGAAAAAAATTCTTCATTAAGAACTATACCACTTCTTTGGATAACAAATTTCGGTTTATACCTAAAGCCTTCTATAATGGTTTTTTGACCAAAAAATGGACTCTAGGACATGGGTAGGGCTATAAATGATAGATTTGGTAGGATTTTTTTTGTTAAAAAATGTTTCTTTATTTGTGTAGTAGAGATGATATCTAGTATCGTTTTATAATTTAGGGAGATGAAACACTTGGAGTTTTAAAAGGATTAAAATATATTAATGTTTTAATCATTCAAAATGGATCCAAAAAGGGAAATTTTAGAAAATTATCTATTATAGGGTAAATATATTTCTATAAAATAGAATTTTAATATTTTTATTCCATTTTAACCATTATCTATTTATTTTAACATTAGGTAATCTTGTTTTGAGCTTAACTATGACAAAAAAAATTAAAAATTTTACTATTTATTATGAACAAAAATAAAAGAGACATTTTTAGAAATTTTTTACCTAATAAATAAAAATATGTTATTAATTTTGTTTGATTCATTTTACAAAAGTGGTATAATTTTCAATAAAAATAAACCCACCAAACATGATAAAATGTTTTTCCTCATAAATTTTATTGTAATTATAATAATGGGATTATACTGATTTCCGATATAATGTTGATTCCAAATAAAATTTATTGAATTATATTTAGTAAAAATTTAATAATTATACATTTAAAAAAATATAAAATATAATTTGAGGTTTTATGTACATGAAAATAATATACAATCTTTAAGAAAAATATGTATTTCTACTATTTATCAAAAATCAATTTTTTTTAGAAAATTCTCAAAAAAATAATAATAAGCATATTTTGAAATGATAAATTTGAAAATGATTCTGATTTTGAAAAATTAATATTCAGTAAATTTTAAAATTTTCTTTTATCAAATCCCATTTAATGAATCAAAATCCTTGTTTGTTTAAAATATTTCTTTTTTCATTGTACTAGAAAGATACCTAATATTCATATGATGAATGTATCAATATAAAAATGTAATTAATGAATATAAATAAGTCATGAAATAAATATATCTTTATATTAACTTGGTTTTAAATTATTGACCCATTTATAAGATTCATCCATTCAATTTTATTCAATATTTTACCCCCAAACATGAAATGTGTCAAGTTATGAAGATAAAATAAGTGGAAAGGACACTCAATAAACAACTGATCTCACTATATCCATTATTATATAAGGACTTTTAAATGATATACATACCTTCACAATTTTACCAAAACACATAAAACTATTCTAATGAAGTAAATTTAGATAAACATAACAACTTACCTTAATTGAATCATCTTTCTTCCAGTTATTGGCATAATGTTTCTACCTACTTTGAGGATCCTCATGTATTAATAAATCATAAATAAAATCTCAACCATTTATCCTACAAATTCAATTCCAAAAAATATTATTTTTCCTACATCATCTCATAAATTGAGATTCTGAAATGAAATTCTATATAATTCCATAAAAAATTTCAATATATATACTAGAATGAAGACAATTAATATAAATAAATCATCTAATGAATTATATTTATACATGATTAGATGTAAATCCATTTGGAAAATCTTGAAACATGTCTTTTATGGTATGAATAATGCGTTAAGACTCTCAATTGAATTGGTGAAAAAAAATTATACTGAAATATAATTTATTACCCTACAACTTCTGAATCCCTCTCCAAAAAATTAAAACGCATTCTAGGTTAATGGTTAAATACAATTGATATAAGAACTTTTTGTAATTTTATTATGTTCTAAAAGAACAATTGAAAAACATAACCTAAAGACATAGAAATTTTAAAGTGATGAAAATGTGTAGATTTGATAACACAATCAATAATAATAAAAATATGGCCTCAAGATATCATTGGAAATCCCACCCTAGAATCCATGGATATATTTTCCAATTTCAACTCCATCACTGGCACATAATGAAGCACCCCCTTTGGAAATATTTATTCTTCATTAAGTTGTTGATATGTAATGTGTTTCCTAATAAATTAAAGGATATCTATATTTATTCAATCTCAGCATAATTTCTCTCCAAGGTCTTTTTACATCTCATTACTTCTTGGATGAATAAAAAACAATGATCTACAAGCTTAAATCAATGATTATATCTTCAATTGGAAATCACATAGAACACATAGTCTTTTCCAAATGTGATAAAATCATATTCATCAACATTAAAAAATAAAAATTTTCCATTCTTGACATATTTTTCCATTTCATATAAAAAATTATCCTCCTTCTAATAAGACGTTATTCTTTATTATAGTGAAAATTACAATAACACATGAATCAAAATAGATGTAGTTCATATATGAATTTTTTTTGAAAAAAATTCATAAAATAATTAACCAAAGGTTTATGTTCCAAATTTAACATTGTTTATTCAGAATTATAGTAATAACATAATTCATATTCTATTTTTCCCTTTCCATGGTGGTTATGAATCATTCATTAATAATTTTTAATCAAATATAATTAACTATACCTAATGCTCAATTTTTTGTGTTTTAATATATACTTAAAGCATTATTGATTTGTATATATTACATGTTATAATGAATATCTATAATTAAACAATATTTTTCAAGTATAAACCATTGAAGATAATTCTACATCATATGTTGGATAATCTGACTCATAAGAATTTAGTTGATGTGAACCATATGAAATTACTTGCTCATTCATTTTTATAACACAACCATGTACCATCAATAAATCATCCAAATAGATGAAAAATTCACCATTTATGACTATAGATCTAAAATTGGATTATCCACAAATATTATTTTCATTTAATGGAAAATATCCTAACACTATACTATCTAGATGAATATAACAAATTTTCAACTAATCTTAGTAAGTTTATTAGGTAACTATCCGTAAAATTAATTGTTCTTGGAAATTTGTTAAAAAATATTTTTAGAGGGATAATGAGTTATTCCATATTAAAGAACAATATTCCTTAGGAAAAAATTTCTTTTCAAACAAAAGTCACCGATATAAAAATTTCTATATAGATTCTTCTCAATTATTGTTTTAAAAATATTATGTTGGTATTTTCACCATCCTCATACCATTTAGAATATACCTGTGTATCATAAATCAACATAACAACAAAAATTCTAGATTTTCATTGATAACTATATTCATAACTTTAGTAAATACAACTAGTGCCTGAAACAACCCATATGTTAAAACTATAAACTCATAATGTCCATATACAGTTTGAGAATTATTCTTATATATATCTTCCTCATTCACTATCAACTTATGGTTTATAAACCTGATATCAATATTCAAAAAAAACTATAATCTATGTAGCTGATGAAATAAAACATCAATTCTAGTAAATAAATATGTGTTCTTAAAATTGATGTTATATGTGGATTAATAATCCATGAAAAGCCTCATTGTACCATCTTTAATTTTAACAAAAAAAATATGAGAGCCCCATGGTTAACTTCTTGGTAGAATGAAACATTAATATAGAAAATAACATGACTTAATTTTAAATTCCCAAAATTCTACTTGATCCATTCACTTGTGGGTTATTCAAATTTTCTTACCATTAGAAACTAAGTAAATGTAAACTCAACATTCTAGTTAGGTATAATACCTAGAAACCCATCAGGAAATACATATAGATGTTCATTCACTATAAGACCATCACTAATATGAATTTTCTATCTCTTATAGAAAATATTATCAAGAAAACATGAAGTTTTAATATTTTAATAGTTTATTATATTCGTGATGTTTTTTCAACGGAATGAATTCTTTGTTTAATGATGACTAAATGTAATTAAAAAAACTAAATTACCTAAAAAAAGTATTATTATGGTGAATATAAATCTAATATATCCTATGAAATAAAACTATACATGGGGAAAGACAATAAGTATAGCATATAAATAATTTCCAAAAAATAATAGGAAAAATATTGGAATTTAATTTTAAATTAATACTCCCCAGTTGTTTGTAGCAGATTCTTTTACATCAATTCATGGGGTGAAATTGAAAATTATCAAAAAAAAATTATAGAAATGAAATAATGTGTAAACCTTGAATCAAAAAATACATTGTTATAGTGTGAATAAAAATTTAATAAACATGACACCAGATCGTTGGGTGGTTTTATATCTTTCAAAGTAGTTTACTGGGACATAACCACACCATTTAGTTTTGATAATGACAATTTATAACCATCAATGAAATATTTTGATTAATATATAAAAAATAGTCGATCTTTTTATAATTAATTCATCTTACCGTCAACATTAATTTATTTATTTTACAATTTTATTTTTTTCATAATCCACATGTCCAATCCATCTATATAAAAAACATTCTAGACATTACAACACATTATCTCGGGTGATTTTTAAAACACCAATTACAAGATGGAAACATGATTTCTCATTCCATCAGTTTTCAATGATTGATTTTCCCCATTGTTTTACATCTTGGAATTTTCTAATATTTTTTTTATAATATAATACATGATCTTTAAGAAACTCCATTTTTCGCTTCCTCTCAAATTTAAAATCTTTAACATATATTTAAAATTTCATGGAGGATAATTACATTCATTATATTTTACATAACCATGAGATCAAAATATTAAATTTTATATCATGATCCTAGATAAATTGTTTTCAATGCCATGAATATCATGCCAATTTTTCAATATATGTGGCAATTGAATATTCTTCATTTTCCCCATTTATAATAATCATTTTCTCATCCTATGTCAAATATACTTATGAAAATATTTTTCAAGGAGACTATCTTAAATCCATCCCCTTATAATGAATCGATATATTTTCATTAAATGAAATTCTAAACCATGAACCACCACAGTATAGATTGACCCTCGATATAGTAAATAGAAATAGTCACATTTTTATTATCTATTTAACACATGACTTCAAATATCTTCTCTAAAGTCTTAAACCAACCTTTATAAATCACAGTGTCAAATGATCTACTAAATACTAGAGGGTGATGTTTCTTGAAATGAGCCACTATAAACATTATCCATTATGATGAATGAAATTTATTTATATAATCAACCCCACTACAATTTATTCTTATGTAAATCTATTCAACACATAAAAACTATTGTCTTAAAATAATTACCTCTCTATATTGACTATATTAAATTATTTTGTGTTTCTGATTCCATCCAACATCAGCTTCCTTGTTTCCAATATAGATAACCACTCAGAATAGATATGGTTTAGATAATTTGATATGGTAACCATCAAATATTATAACATATTAAACATAAATTAAAATTTTTTAAATGTATTTACATCAATTATCATATGAAATACATAAATCTAAACCTTTACTCTAATAACTATTATAAGTACCTGATCCTTACTTAATTCATAATTTTGTTTTCAGTAAATATTTAATTTTCTTTGTTATCAATGATCTCATCTAGTTTTGAGTTTTATTGTATTACATCATAAACATTACATAACAAAAATGTTCCTTATATGTGGGACACATTATATTAGTGTAAATTTCTTCAATAATAATATTTCTAAAAATAAATATATTTTTTTCAAGATAAGACATTATGATTTTGAAGATGACTTCTTCCTTTTTTCTAATAATCCTCAAAATATTAAAAAATAATAGAAAGTATTGGATAAACACAAATATATAGGATATTAAATTATAAATAAACGCCTTATTCAATGTTTTTAATAAAACAAAATATGATAAAATATTAATGAAATACTATAACCATTATGGTTTCTTAGAAAAAATGAGAACCGTTGAAGAAAATTTCTTAAAAAATCATTTTTACCCTAAAAAGGCATATTCCTTTCATTAAAAAGATTCATTACAATAATTTTTGAAATAAAATGATTTCCTTAAAAATAGAATAGAATGAAAAGAAAATTCATGTGGGTGACATGAGAAGTAATCTTCATATATCCATTAAAATGACACTTATAATTTTAATATCCATAATTCTCGACTTCCAAAATACTTTTTAAGAACAAATAATCATTGCATAATACATTAGAGTGTTATTTCAGGGTCATCCATCATAATGAGCTATATATGGTTCACCTATCATCATAAATATTTTTTCCTACTATAAAATGTGTTCAATAAAAATAATAATGACATTTTATTGCCAAACTATCTAAAATTCCCTTCTCAAAAAATAAATAAACCATTTACCGATATTGATATGTTTAATTTCGTTTATACTCAATTTTAAAAACTAAAATACCTAAAAAATGGGAAGGAGTATTTTTTCATTAAATAAAACATGAAATATTATAAAGTAATACATATATAAAATAATAGATATGGTGTAATGAAAATCCATTGATTCCATATAAATCAAAAAAACCACTCCCCTTGACTTTTTTAAATAAATGTCAAAATATACCGTATAAATTGTATAAAAATATTTGTTTTAAAAACCATTGAAATAAATTAAAAAGTGACATATAATATACTTAATAATTCATATTTTTATTTAAAATACACCATAAAAATAATCTTATGAATATGAACATGGAAGAAAATTATTAAGAATGTAAATCATTAAAACTATTCAAAAAGATATTATTATTGTAAAATGTCTGTTACCTGGATTTAAAATACACATGCATTTTGATTATCTTAATAAATAATAATATTATGTAAATAATTTAAAAAATTATTAAATTATTTTATTTAATACAATTGTATATTTAATTACATATTCAATTGAGTTCTTGTTAGACATTTTCACGATATTCCGCCCATATGTCAAAAAAACATTGGTATGATAACAACAGTCAAAGTGGACATTATTCCATATTTAAAAGATTAATAATCATGGAATAATTATAATTTTCATATATAAATTTTAATTTTTAAAACATCTTGATGAGTATTTTAAAAAAATTACAATGTTACAATCTTAGAGATTGTCATGAATCGGACTAGGTTTCCATCCAACTCGATAACTGACCAAGCCCATCGAATTGCAAGAAAGGCATTCTCAATCCCTACAAGATAAAAACTGGTTTCATGGAGTTGAGAAAAAACCTTGTTATTTTTTCCTCTATTGAAATTAGTAAATAACAAAAAAAATATTGGAATGTAACCCAACAACATCCAATTCATTACATATTGAGAATACAAAAATGCACAAGGGAGTTACAAATTTAAAAGTTGAACTAAGAAAAATATAAAAAACTCAAGAGGGGGTATATAGACAAAAAAATATCCACGCAACATGTTTTTCAATACCTCATTCCAAAAACACCAACACGTGACCAAAAGGAACCTATTTCACATAGAACCACCATCACCACTATGGAAGGCCCTTAATTTACCTATATAATACAAGACAAGGCCTACATACAGTAGTCAGTATATATAGTGCCTGAGATAAATTTTACTATATGATATAAAAAAATATTCCATGTAGTGAAATTAAATTATATATTAACATCCCAGTTTAAAAATAAAATAACTAATCAACATTGAAATAAAAGATTGAATTATTTGTATAAAATGTGGTTTATTTGTACAAAAGGTAGACCAATATAAATTTAATAATAAATTTTTCAGAAAAAAACCATGGGAGTATCCCTATGTAGATAGGTTATTAGGACCATATGATCCATATACAACTTGGGTCAAACAATATAGAATATTCTCTTACATGTGCTTCTAGAGAGGTCACAAAAAATTCTATTGTAGTCCTAAAGTCATTATATCTCTTTTTAGTAATTGTTGTAGTGTAAACATTCTAAATATGCATGGTCATTTTTTATCTGAACCAAATAGAGTACTAGTTAATAAAATCTGACTTACATACCCATATTTTCTAATTTTTGTATTCCAATTTCTATATAAAGTGAAATCCATTTCATAAATTCAAAATTCAAATAACTATCAACAAACATAACAAAAACCCATTAACAATTGTTAGTTCATAATTAAACATTAAAATTCACCAAACCCATGGATTTCACGTTTCAAACAACCCACATAATTTGTAAAACCATTCAGATACAACATAAATCATAATAAAATAATCAATTAAGGTTAAGGCATAGATCCTCATACCTGATTCCTGAAATCACCTGAAATTAGTTAGAAACCACATGTTTAACCAAGATGAGGTCCAGAGAAAGTATTAACACACCAAATAAATTGTTAAAGAAAAATAAAAGATATTAAACCCAAAATAGGTCAATAACATCACTGGATAAGTGATAAAATGTTAAATAAGAGAGAAAATACCATGAAAATGGAATAATAGAATAAAGGAGGAACTTACTTTAATATTTCATTATGATTACAAGTGAAATCCAATCAAATATTGAGGCCAATAGAGTGGAGGATGGGGGTGGAGTTCCTAGGGTCTGATGGGTCAAATAGTGTGAGAAATGGGGTTAGGATAATACAAGGAATGAGTGAATTTATGGAAATCCCAAAATATTACATTTATGGAAGTCCATATGGTTTAGCTACAAAATTTCCTAAATTTCCAAAAACTATGTGTTTCCTCTATCTATAAGAAAATGTGTAACACATGGTTTCCTAGGGATAGAGCACACCCATGCATATGGTCAGGCATTCGGGATTGTTCCACTACCCTGCTTGCACATTTGGAACTCTAGTGATGAACGGTTTCCCCTAACAATGCTCCAACCATGTGCCACCTTCTATTAGTCCTAGAAACATAGATTTTTCATGACTAAATACAATGAAATCTAGGTAATAAAGGTAATACCAAAAAAAAGATAAAATACCTTAAAATAAAAACATTGATGTGAAAATTCACCTAGCCATGGTAACCTTCCACCTTAGGAAGAAAAAAATATTTTTTTATTAGAGAATAAATGAGGATACTGCTCATCCACCTAACCCATTCATTCCCATCAATCATCCTCATCTTTGATATTCTCTCCAGGGACTTTAACTGACGGTATGGGTTTCCCCTGAATCATTTTTATTTTATTCCTCAATCCATACTAGTTTCTCGAAAATGGGAAAATCGGATTTCAACTAAAATTACTCGAAATTCAGCATGTGATATAGTTTTGAATTATACTTTCAAATGTGAGACATGGAACACATCATGGATTGACACCAACAAGGTTAGTAAAGACAATTGGTATTCAACTATTACAATTTACTTGATAATCTATAAAGGTAAAACATACATCATCATAAGATTCCACTCTTTTTCCAAGATAAGAGTTACCATAGTGAGGTGACACCATTTGGAACATCCGGTCACCCACTGAGAATTCCAAGGTTCGACACTGATGAACAATGTTGGATTTATGGAAACTATATACTGTTAAAAACCATTTACTGGTCAATCAAACATTATCAAGTGGTTCTTTCACATGGTTTGGTTATAGTAAATAAGTCTCTTCCACTTCTATCGATCATATAAGTGACTGGAATGGATGACCATAATATGATATAAAGGGATAAATATTTGATCGAGAATTGTTAACTATTATTATATGAAATGAAATCCAATACCAAATGGTTATCCCATGAGCCTCAAAGATTCAACATGCACTCATGGAGAATTTCATCTAAATTTTGGTTCACCCACTCACTTTGACAATCTATTTGAGATCATATTTCATCTAAGGTTTGACATGTGAACTCATTTCCTTATAATGTATTCCATAGAACTGAGAATGAAAATGTGGGGCCCTATCTAAAATGATAGTTGATTAAAGACTACGAAGTCTCCAAATATCCTGGACAGCAGTTGGCCTATATAATCCACCCTAGACAAATCCTTGTATGTATTGAAGAGTTTGGAATTTTTTAGATGGTCAATGATAATTCAAGTGAATTTCATTTATCGGGGTGTAAAAGGAAATAGAATTTTTACGTCTATTGAGACCTCATCTAACTTCCAGGTAGGTATGGGAGTCGATGAAGCAATCCTATGTTCCTCTAGTGCTTGAAAAAAACCTACTTATAATTTTTGAACATTGATATGAATTTATCTATATCATGAGTCATACCTAGATAGAAAAGTAAGAATCATATGATGTAAAACATCTTGGTGGTTATAGTATTAATGGACCACTTGGATGGACAGATTTCCTATATCACCACCTTCCAATAAAATAGAGTCACCACACATCGGTAATTGAATTAAATAATTTCATCAAACTATAATGACCACTCGAAGGGAACATCCCAAATATTTAGAAGCTACTTGTCAAGACGCCCTCCCCACAAAGTGTACCCCTACTTGGTCAGCAATGCGAGAAGGGAGATAATGTCCCCGAGTCCTGCCTCTGGTAGGCCCCGAGTTGGAGACTAGCAATGAGGGTATGATAAACACAAAAATGGGTAGCATTACCCTCTAAGAGAACACATACAGAAGAGAGAGATATGACAGACACCAAACAACAACAACTCAGAATTGAAATATAATGAAATCCCAAGTGCAGATATTTAATATCATGAAGAACCATTACTACTAAAAGGGGAAAAATCATGTACCAAAAAGGAAGTAAAATATAAGCGACCACGATCCCGAATAAGTCCTACAACCACAAGCTAATAGTGACCTTCCTAATCTCCAACCTACAACATGTGACCTGTAAAACAATTTTTATATATATATAGGGTGAGTATAACAGTATACTCAGTAGGATCCTCCTCGAAGCCTCTCGTGCAAAAGTAAAGAAAGCGTGCTAAAGCACAGTGAACAACAAGTGAAACTAACTCGTCACCTAAACAGGTATACTAAGATCCTAACCTCACAATGGTTACTCTCACCAAGTAACGCATCCATGAATATAGCATATAGTATAGAATATAAAGGGTACCCTAATTCTACTTCCCCTATGGTTTGCCGTTTTTCCCCAACGTCGCACGTCCTGAGCATCTCTGTCCAAAAAGGCTTCCCTGCAGACACCTGGATGAAGCTCCGCAATATTCACCTCGTGCAACAAAAAGGCTTGCCCGCAGACACCTGGGAGAATCACCACACCATCCTCGAAACTAAAAGTATCCAGGGTGTTTTCAAGAGCCACCACACCCTGTATTACATGTATCATACATTGGGTATTATACCTCAAGCCATCACAGTCCATAAACTAAGTAAGGATCCTCAAGACATCACAACCTATACACGTTACACCTATAGTAGTCTATTGGATACTATATCCAGAATATATGCGTGTGAATAACCACAAGCCATTGTATCCCTCTACAGAAATATATGGTGAAAACTAACTAGTGTGCCTACTGGCTCTAGTATCTACCAAGAGAAGAGAGCTGGGTCAAAGGGGTAGTCAGCCATTCTTCCTCTCACCATAATTTTGGGGAAAATACCCCCCAGGACTCAAAATCCCTAAGGTGTCAGTTTCCCTAACTGACAGGGTTGAGTACCATATAGAAACATAAAAAGTACAGAATATATTATATCTCACAACCACACTATGGGCATTACCTAGTCATAGACACAACTGTAGCTAACGTCTCTTAAACTCCGGGATACTAATTATAGGACAAGGTATCCTATTAGCACACAACCATTTAAGAGAATTATTATATAACATCATTCCCTTTTTATTAGTTCCACTATACCTTAATTAATTCCTTAAACATTAATTAACCATGAACAATTCCACATTAAACTTTATTAGCATCACACCCAAAGTCCAATGTCCCATTAAAATTACAACCTCTTCATTATGTTCCAACAAACTCCAACCCCAAGGGTTAACACCATTTATTCAAATATTACATACAAAATTTCATTCCCACTTTCCCAAGCATTCAATAAAAATATTCTAAGCTACTAAACACAAGGGGATCAATACAGTGAGTAGATGAACTACCCATCAAGTCTTTGCTGCCTATAGAAAGAGAGTAGACCCTTCCTCCCATGAGAATATATTAATGAAAGGCACATGGCATACCCCACACGTCTTTGCCTTTTTTGGAAGAAGGGAATGCAAGACCAGCTGCCTTGAGTAGTGGGGAATAGTAAATCAGATAAACAACATTTAAGAAATAACAAAAATCCAACAATCACATCCATCCCAGTCCATCATCCCTGGTGTGCTCCCCGACACCCACACGCATAACCGATGCATCTCGCCACTCTAGGCATCATCTTCTGCCACAACCAAAAGGACTACATGCCCCCACATATCACAACAGCCATCTAAGATCACATCACAACACAAGCACCAGGAATCAACATCACATCAATGGGATCTTTCCCTCCTTAACAATCAAGAGGGTAATTTAGAACCCTTTAACAAATTATCAAATAAGTTGTTCCTTGATACATCTTGAATTAATAGGTTTATTATTCGTAGGTTATATATTTGGGATTCCTAATCAGTAAGCTATCACAATTAACTAAACATGATTAATGCAAAAATTTGATTAACATAAAATTACAACAAGAACCAGATTCATTTTCATGCCGCTTTATCTTTAGAAAAAAAATTATTAATTAAACCCAATTTACGTTCTTTACCAATTTACATCATGAACGAACATCAAATCAAAGAAAGCATAGATATCACACTATCTAGAAAAACCTGAGGCAATAACATACGAAAAATATCATATTATTTATCTGGATAAAATATTTATTAGGTTAATTCCATTGTCATCCAGTGGGATTAAACATGCTAACAACAGAGCTCCACACAAAATAATGTGAAGCGATGAATCCCATACCTCAAACAGTTCATCAGATTATTTATCACTACAATGGGTCACAATCCTCATCTCGTGACAACTACATCAACCCGAGGATTCCATGGTACGACAACACCATCCCAAACCCAAGAAAAAACCATTAGAAGCATGGATATTACAAGCTATAATATTGAAGGGAGAAACATGAGAAGATGTTCCCTAAAGGAATGACGATAAACATACCTTATATCGAGAATTGACTGATATAGCTCGGTTTCATCCAAAACAAAGTGGAACCAATCCGAGGAGTAATGTTTGATTGTGAAACTCCTACGTGAAGGATTGAAAGGATCTAGCATCTCATAGCCGAGAATAAAGAGGATGAACAACAGAGGATGATATCTTGTCACTTTTGAAGATTTAATGTGGTGATGGTTAAAGATCCGCTTAATTATCCATTAAAAAAAGATTGTGTTAACCCATGCAGTTTTACCTTGTAAAAACATCCCAGCTTTAATAATAATTAATATAGGATTTATGGTCTTTGAATCACCCTTCAGAGTTCTTAAAATAAGGCTTTAATTGTATTTTACTTCAAAGGAAACGTCAGAGGGGAAAAATTGTAGGAAGCTGGAAACACTGTTCACATACTCAAAATTTGGCAAAGGAAAAGGTCACCGTGAGACTTCACTGTCAGAGGTTACCGATAGAGGTCACAATTAGAAGTTACTGATAGACCTCACCATTAGATGTTATCGATAGACCTCAATGTTAGAGGTTACCGAGAGACCTCACCGTTAGAGGTTATTGATAGACCTCACCGTTCTAGAAAAACTGTACACCTACCATTATGGAAACACTGTTCAAGTCTACCGTTAAAAGGTCACTTTTAGAACTTCACCTTTCTAGAAACATTCATCAAGTCCACCGTTACAAGGTCACTGGTAGAACCTCACCATTTTGGAAACGCTGTTCAAGTCCACCGTTAGAAGGTCACTATTAGAAACTCACCATTCTGGAAACACTGTCCAAGTCCACCGTTAGAAGGTCACCATTAGAACCTCACCATTCTAGAAACACTATTAAAGTCCACCGTTAAAAGGTCATTGCAAGAACCTCACCGATAGAACATTGTTCACCTACGGTTACTATTCATAAAACTGGAAACACTGTTCACAGAACTGGAAAATTGGTAAAGTGTTGGGGATAAGTCACCTTGACCTCCCGGAACACCTCCAACACCACATTTTCAAAACTTAATGGAACGAATATGTATGGGCCATTACACTACAAATAGAACTATCACATCTCATCATTATGATTATACTCTCAAATCACCTATAAAAAAGAGTTAATCATCTAAATATAGGCTAAGAACATGCATCACCTATTCTATTAGATTTCTTCATGGATTTTGGAAGAAACACCATCAAAGTACACTCACCACTATATTCATTTACATCTTTCACGTATATCATTTTACTTTAATAATCCACTACCTTGTTCTCCTTTCCTAGGATATAGAAAATAATATTTCTAAACCCGAGAATGTACTTGACCCATCATAGCTACCATAAATTTTTGTCCTTATAGGAGAAAATTCAGGGTAAACTCTTATGATCTATGTAGACTATGAATTTATCCCTAAATAGAGAGTGATACAACATCTTCAAGGAATGAAGTATCTCTACCAGTTCCAGGTCAAGGGTTAGGTACTTCATTTCATTTGGTAATATTTGGTGAGAGCTATTCACCACCACATTAGTATCCCAAATCATTACACACTGAGAACCTATACATGAAGTATAAACATAGTCCATGTATCCATTCATGTATTTATGAAGGGTAAAAATATGTTTATTTTAAATCACTATATATTTTCCTCAAAACTCATGTCAGTATAGGCTCTAATCAAACCATACCCCTTTGTGAGTAAGCGTGATCATTGGAAAAGAAAGCCAAAAAAATAAATGGAAATCCACCTGTAGTATCCTACCAGGTATAACAATCTATTAAACTCAAATACATTTCTTGATTTCCCCTATGAAATGAATTCTATAATTTTCTCACAATCAAATGAACCCCCATGTTTTGAGATCATCTGATATAGAAACTTCACTTCTTGGATATAGATTGCGAACATGGAGAGATTATCATAAGGAATGAGATCCCAAAGACTTCCTAACATGATCCCCAAGTAATTTCCATTCACATAAACTATACCATAGTAGACCTTGATTAACCCATAAAGACCACAATGAAAGAGTTAAAGTACTTATGAAAGATTTAGTTTATAATATCCACGAACATTTCCAGATCATTTTTCAACCAGAATGGCATGAAAAAATACTCCAAAGTTTCCTTCACAACTTCAGAAGGCTGCCTTGGGAATTTATACCTCTATAACACATAGGTGATGATACCTGGTGGGTAGGTAGATCTTGGAAATCCACATTGACCGACTGAGGTGATTAAATAGGGATTTAATGTTGGGAAATTGATATTTATTCTTTATTACGATGCTTTTCAACATTTGATAATCAATGGAAAACCAAGGTGACCCATAAAACATTTTATAAAATAGATTTGTGGATACATAAGGGGATATTCTTAGTCAAATAAATCCTTTATATTCCAAATCATCCATATATATCTTTAATTCCCTCAACTCAATGGGGAAATATGATAAGAGAGAAGAGACATAAACTATGATATAAATGTTAAATCTATAGTGAAATCCACATTCATTTCAGGGGGAACCCTAATAAATCATCTATAAACACCTCTATAAACTCATATATAGTAGGAGGAAACCCATTCTCAGATCCTCAACCATCATTCTCTATCATAAGAGAAGTGTTCAACAAAATGGGGATGAATAACTCTAAAGTGGAGGTCTATCTCCCCCTGAACAGGGGTCCAATATACTATAGAGGACCCATGTAATCCCATAATGTTCCACAAATGGTACTCATTGATGATAATGATTTTTTTTGTTCCTTGAAACACAGCATCAAATCCATACCCTAGTTATGTCAATTTGATCCATTTTAATAACAAAACATTATCATTTCAATTCAAACCCTGACAGAGTGAGATAATGTGAAAGATATTTGAAACCATGTTCCCTCTTCATGAAATGATGTGTTACCTAAAATATGGTGTACTTAATAAGATCAATTTTTAATTTAAATAGTTCCATATGATTGGATGGAATAAAAAAAATTAGAGGTACCCATGTCAAATAAAATTATAGTAATGGATGAAGTAATAAATACAGAACCTGATATATTCAAAGGGCATGCATATAATTCTTCTAAGGAATAATACATTGCAAAAAGAAGCCTTATATTTTAAAGGGACTAGGAATTAATATTATCTTGAAGCTCTACCATACACTAACACTACCCAGTAGTCCATCATTCGCTACCACCATGACCATCAATCTAATAACCTATATTTTTGGATGGATGTTATTTTGTTTCCATCCCCCAAATGGCTAAGGAAATCAAACCACCTTGATATGGGGGTAAAATTTTGAAAAACGATTATAAAATATATATTGGTATGAACTCGTGACTCTATTATGTTGAGTTGTATAAGATTTATTTTTATGTATAAGGGTTTCACAATGATATCTCAAGACCGACCAACCACTATTGGTTACAAAAGAAGGTGGTTTGGATGGATTAAAACGGATACCACCACCCTCTATCTCCTTCTCTCTATGATTAATTTTACTCTCATATTTTATGTAACCACTTTGGTCCACTACTAAAGCTTCTCTAGAAAAACTAGGATTACATGCATGACCAACCTCCACTATTAGTGATCGATCAACCACCTAAGAATATTTCTTCAACATAAATAATAAAACATAAGGTCTAATATCTTTTTGCGACTCCATTGAAAATTGTTGATCCATTAGATTCTCATTACAACCCACCATGGGTGTGAAACTGTCAAATTCTAAAAAATATTTGGCATATTACAACACAGTAAGACATTCATGATAGATTTCAAGAAACTCTTGGGTATAAATAACGGCTAAATAATCATGGTAATATTTATTATTAAAGTAAACCATGCAATCCTAGTAATCCATATTCTAAAATATATTGGTGTTGACCACTATGTCCCACTACATTTGACTACTGCGTTACAATATAAAAAATGTCCATTTCACCTTGCCTAGTTCCGGTATCTTGAGTAGACAAATGATCCAATAAATCCATTCCACCCAATATTCCAACTTCATGGTTTCGTTCTTCCCTATAAAGAATGGTTTTTATTACGTAGGATCATATATGCTTTATCATATTCCATGCCTAGTTCAGTTTCCTTAGAATAGATAGGGCCAGACCCCTCTCATTAATCAAATACACCTATAATAAAAAAAACTTCTTCCAATAGTCAATGACCAAATTACCCATAATGGTTTTCAAAAAATAACATAAATTGAAATGAAACCATAATAAAAACAAAAAAAATATTAAACCACTCCACCACAAATTCAGTGTTTATACACAGTCTTTACCCAGTGCATCACACATGAAGGATAAGAGAAACCATTGTAAAACATCCCATGGTGACCCATGGAATTTCACAAGGTGTGTTGTAAAAGGACCACCGTCGAAACCGGGACATCATTTCCTAACAGTCCTAGAACCTATCTATATAGACTCTACAAAATAACATAAACTTATGAAACTGAAATATTCATTTGATACATTTTTTTATGAACTAGCCTGAGTTTCCATCCAATGAAATACTAAACATTTCTCATGGGAAAGTCTGAAGGGTGTTCCTGATCCCCAAGGGTTATAAACTAGGAATTGTGAATCGAATAACACATTTGGGAATGGTTTATCTCATGAAATAATTAACAAAAAATATAAAATAATGGCATATAACAAAGAACAATCCAATTTATACAAAAAATGATGATGGGAAAAAATACAAAAAGGTATTAATGAATTTAGAAAGTATACCTGTAATGAAAAGAAATAAAAATGCGGTGGATCAAAAGAAAAGAAATCCCTCCATAGAGAACGTCGATAAAAACACCCATTCCACCACCACTAACCCCGGACCAAAATGAACTGTTATCACATAGAACCACCGTTGCCACCATAGAATTCCTTCCCTTTACCAGAGTTAAACAAAACAAGAACTAAATACAACCTTTTTGGTATGAAGGGTTTTTTCGAAATTTTCTTCTGGGATACAACAAAAATATTCCATGAAAATAACCTAAATGAAAAATTAACTTTATAGTTCTGAAAATAATTAATTTAAAAACATTGAAATAGAAACATATTATATTTTTATAAAAGATGATTAATTTTTATAAAATATTAAATGATATAAATTTAGTTTTAAGAAGTTCAAAATAAAACCAAATAACCCTGGGATAATCTCTATATATCATAGTTAGTAGGTCCCTAAGATCCTCATACCTTAGTGATCAATCCTTATAGAACGTTCTTAGAAATGAGCCTCTAGGTATGTCATACCTAATTTTCTAGTGGTCCCCTAGTAATAATAATGTATTTAGTAACCGTGGTAGCAAAAATTTCTCAGAGATCTCGTGTCATTACCCAGTTAACCAAAACTACAATCTAATATATAGAAACACACCTAGATACCTGGGTACCCATGTTATCTATTCAAATTTCAGTTTTAATAGAAATCCCTTTAATATAATAATAATTTTAGTAATTGAAACCACACATATGAAAAACATTACATTGACAAATTCTCCATTCATCAATGAAATGAAATCAAAATCCATGTAAAATACCTTTATACACATCTGTAAAATTTTTAAAAACAAATTGGATCTATGGAATGTATAATGAAATCATCAATTTTTGTCAATGCATTGAGAAATATTCCAGCTTCTTGAAAGCACAAAAAACCAGTTGGACGAAACAAGTCAAACTGATAGGTGGCCCTAGGAAATAAATAAAAATCCAAAACAAACATTATTAATCATATACAAGAAGTATTTGAACCAACATAGGTCATCCAAACCACTACAGAAGAAAAAATAAAATAATGTATAGAGAAGAGACCAAAAAGAGGGATGAAACTAAGAGATGAGGAACATACATTATGGTTTATTGATGATTAAAAGATAAATCCACAAAACAATTTAGACCAAATTCATGGAGGATAAGAGGGAGTCATGACTAAGGCTATAATGGTTTATTGGGATATGAAAGGGGGTTCAGGTTAATAAAATTATGGAGGGGAAAGTTAAAAATCCAATACATTTAACAATATTTTCAGCCACACATTTCTCCAAATCATGCACTAATAATGATACAACTCTTCACAAAAGGAATATGGCTCCTAATGATATCATTGGGAGGGAACACATCAGAATTTATTGTCATTCATCCTGGACAGTTTTTCTGTACAGGGTGTAGAGTTTTCATTGGGATAGTGAAAGGTTCCCCCTAACCGTGCACTAACCATATGCCTCCTTCAATCTAGAAAAAAACAACCATTTTGTTGAAAAAATTATAATAGATTAATTTAATAGTTTTAATAAAAATCTAAAAATATAAAATACTTCAAAATAACACAACAAATGTGAAAAAATGATAGTTCTTATGCATGCATGAGTAACAAATTATATTTTCAATGATATAGAAGAAAAGAAGGGTAAAATCATTTTACATTTAAAATTTTATGATTTATTAATAGATTTTATTTTATTTTTTAAAATACACCAATATATATCATCAATGTTATGTGGTCATGAAATCCGAATCACATCACTTTGTGGAGGCGGTAATCAACACGTATGCATTAATGACATTATCATTTTTCAATGGATGTAATGGTAATAAATTTTTTGATATCTTATATTTCTAATATTATAAATATTTTTTGAATATAATATATATAAATCAAATCAATATTTATATATATCCATAATAGTTTGTTATAGAAAATTAATTACCTGATTTCTCAAGGTGGTAGTCTAGTGTACACACAAATTATTATTTCATTTCACATTTTATGGTAGATCTATATGGATATCTGAATTCAATAAACAAGAAAAAATATCATTATATGGAATATACTAATGTTTCAATAATATTTTATGGAGCCATTAGAATAAATAAAATAAAATCACTAGGTTAAGAACTATACCTCTTCTTCTGATAACTCATTTAGGTATATACATAATGACTTCCTATGAAAGATATATAATCAGTCCAAGTCCTCTAGTACATGGGGAGGGACATAAATTAGGGATTTTCATAAGTATTAGAAAATAAAAAATGGATATTTATGTGTATACTTTAGAGTATAGGCGGTATCGTATTATTAGTGGCATAGAGGAAACACATGGATTTTTTAAAAATATTAAAATATATTAATACATGAATCCAGCCAAATGGCTCCAAAATAGATCCTTTACAAATATAAGATGATATAAGTTCTAAATATTTCCAAAAAAATTTATTTTACTCATGTTTTTATGTCATTTTAATCATTATAACGTTATTTTATCCCCCAGTAAACACATTTTAACCTTAATCGAGGTAATATATTTTTTCTATTTATAATATTCATTACTGCAAAAAAATAATACTCGAATATTTATAAAATTATAATTATATGATTCCAATTATTTATTAAATGTTTAATGCAATAATTTATATAATTTATATTATTTAATTTTAATTTAAATCCACAAAATAGGAGGAATTTGTTTCTCATAAGAATATTTTATTTAATAAAAAATTAGTGATACAAAAATAATGTTTAATATTGTCTTCAATAACATTAATTTGATTTTAAATAAAAAATAACTAATTAATTTTTAAAAGTAATCCAAATTATAATTTTTCATTTCTAATAATTGGAATGAAAATAAAGGTTTTAATATAAATCATTATTTTTCAATATTCACTAAAAAATGAAGTATCACAGAAAATTCAAAATAAAATCATCATAAAATAACTTTGATATGATGAATAAAAAAATAACGTTCATTTTTAGCAATTAAAATTATATAATTTGTAAAAATATCAACTAAATAAATCCATATAATTCATAAATACGAAATTTTATTATAAATAATATTTTTCTTTTTGATAAATATTTCCAGACCTTATAATAATAAAAATTAGTCTATAAAATATAATAAATGAATATTAATAAGAAATTAAAATGTTCAATTGATGGACTTCAAGAACTATTTAATGATTTATGGATTTTACCTTTTTTTGTGATCATTTGCATTAATGTAATCATGTTCTTTATATCTCTCCATTATTAATTAGACAATTTTTATCCTTTATGAATATATATTTACAGTATAATGGTTGTATCCAAGAATAATCCTACTAATTTTTAATTTACATGTCATTTTATTATTTCCAGATACAGTGTTTGTTGGTAGAATCATATTAAGAATGTGATTTATTTTATAATAGATATACTGATGTTCTGTATTCTTGATTCATTAAGGATATTTATTATTAGGCAAGGAATAGTAACTATTTATTATTTTTGGACTCAATATAGGATAAATTTATTATACATATGTAATTTATTGGTGGTACATGTTATAGATAGACCTTGTTTCATCGAAAGGTCTCATGAGAGAAAAATTAGCTAATTTATTAAGGTATTCAATGTATACCTAACCATTCATTAAATTTATCTATATAAAGGCCTTGGTTGTAATGTAAATGATTTCCTTCTATGAGGCCTATGTTTATTATATCATAACATCCACTATGATTCATTTTCATAATTAATATTTCAATTATTTTTATCAAATTTTGTATTATATTGATATTTTTAATGGATTTATATTGAGGCTCATTTTTTAATTAAATAGCATATTTAGTCATTACGAACTCTTTTATATTTTAATTTCATATCTACTCATAATATATTTCACTGTATGTTGTCCTATGCTAAGAATTTAAGATCATACAATTTAATTTTTTATTTTCCTTGTGGTATGAAGAGGCATTCTTTGAATGGTCATCGATGATGAAATAAAAACAATCAGGATTTGTTTTATTTTTAAAATTTAATATTAAAATTAAATATATGTACTCTCTAAATAATATTTAATTTATTTTCATCTTTTTTGAGATACCATTAATCTTGAACTAATGTAATAAATAAATCACTATATTTGGGTTACTAGATTTTGGGTTGTTACAAAAATGAACAAGGAAAAAATTTCTAATTGTCCAATTGGTTTTGAAATATGAATTTAAAATATTGGTTAACTTTTTTTAATTTTCAAGGATACTTAAATAATGTGTTATAATTCATATTTATTAATAATTAAATATCTATTACATGAGAAAAAAACATTATATTTTCTTAAAACATGATCTTAGATGATAATTATACTAGTGAAGATGTGTCCAAAATGGAATTCTTTTCTTCCGTGAATTAGAAATTATAAAATTTTGCAAATATGCATGAACCAATTATTTTCAAATCATTATTTTAAATTCAGAGTTAATGTAGTTAGATTTTTAAAGGGCGAAATCATGTTGGATATCATGTATAACACACAACACCGTGATTTTTAGAGATTAAAAAACCTTGTGCCATTATAATATATTTATTTTAAATAAATCAAATCTCTTTGATAGCTTGTGATGCACAAAACACCATGTTAAAATGAAAGATTATACTCGTTTAAAATATTATTATTTTAACCATATCAATTATAACATATTCATTTAGTCGGTATTTATAATTATAACTAACATAATTACAAAAATTATATGGTTTACATATATAAAAAATATATTCAATGGTTATCTATTTATTTAAAACAAAATAAAACCCATTTGAAAACAAAATAATTTCTTCTGGAAAACTATATTTTTCTAAAAATATGCTTAGTCGGTATTCTAACACATAATTAGAAATTAGTTTTTAAAACAATTAAGAAATTTATATTAAAAAAATCAATATAATTTTTAAAATCAACTTGAAAAACATATCATTTTCTTAATTTTTTGGAATTTTTGATAATATTTATTTTGTGATTATTAGACAAAAATACTGATTTTTATTGAAAATGATTTTTTAATTTATATTTTTTAAAAAGAGAAATTATATTTTAAAATATTAATATAGTAAAATTAGTTCAACTATAATTCAAGATCATTAATTTATGATATTGGAATCAATTTAATATTTAATTCTAAAATAAAATCATTTTGAACATTTAAAAGCTTTTCTTTAGAAAAACTATTTTCTAAAGCATATATGGGTTTAATTTTATAATGAATTCAGTAACCTAAATGAATTTAATGTTCAAAAATGAATTTAATATTTCGAATAAAAATGATTAATATTTTCTAAATATTTTGAATTTAGTTTTTACCACAATTTATTATGGAAATAATAAAAATTATTTGTCGTTGTTAAACTAAAAATGGGTTTACTAGGGGTAAAACTAAAAAGATAATGGTTAAAAATTAATAAAAAATTCCAATTGCCATTAAATAGAAATATTTAGACCATAAAACCTCTATGGTGCGATTATGAACCATTTTTTTCATTTTATAATGTGAATAACTTTGTTACAATATATTTCTTTTAGAAAGTGCATATGTTTACTCTCCATCAATAATAAAAGGTCATACCATATCCACCCCACATCACACATCCATTTCGATTTGTTTCAAAAAACAATTATTGCCCAAATATATTCCATAATTTCATCCCAACATTCCAGAGACCATGGATTGATAATAAATCCAGCAATGTAAGGCTTATGTATAAACCTAATGTGGTTCTCCAAATAAGCTATAAAATCCATAATGTTCATATTTGTTTTATTTCTCCATAAAATTACAAAAAAGGTTATTAATATAATATGGAATAATAAAACCATTATATACTATATAATTAGTTGTTATTTTTTTAATATTCAGTCTATATCAACCACCTCATCCATCAAATGGAAAAAATCATTGTTTGTGTGCATGGTGCAATACCGCCTCGCGAACCGATATTATTCATTTTCTATGACCACCATTCAAGGATAGATATAATTGTGGATTTAAAAAATTTATAAGATATTTTTGAAATTATTATACTTATGTAAGTATCATATCACACAAACCTTCTAACATCCCATTTCATGGTTGGAATGATAACATTGCTCGTGTGTTCGATAAACTACCGCCTCACGAGGAGATGTGATTCATTTTCCACATACGATTTAGATAGAAGGTAAGAAGGATAATGTTAATTAATATATGATATATTTATGATATAAAATAAATTTTAAAAATATAAAATTCCATCTAATAACTTACCTTCCATTCCATTGGAAAAATAGTATTGCTAGTGCACATGTGTGGACTACCACCTCCACATAGCTCTATGAAATGTTCTTCATTTTATTATATATAGATAGAAATATTGTTATATTTTTTTAAATATAAATTATATATAAAATATATTTATTATTCTATAAAAGTGAATTAATATTTATTTGCCTATTATTTCATCACTCGAGAAAAATGGAAATCTTAACAATTTGTACATACATCCAACCATCTACAGGAACAGTATAACCAATTTTCTATATCTAACATTTATATATTATTTAAAGTACATTTATAATGAATATATATTATATTTATATCATGGTTACTGTTTTTTGTATCATTTAACAATAAATAATGAAGTAGTTCTGAAATAAAAAATCAAATCATACATGAGAAACAATGATTTTATTTACACAGAATGTTATTTTAACAAGGAATTCTTAATAAATAGGTTATAAAAGGTCATAATAAAATAATATATGTTATATAAATATATATTGATTTATAATATAATTTAAGTAAATTATCATTTATTACATAAGATGTGCAGACACATAAGAAAGAAACATATCATTTGGTGTGGTTTTCTCATCTGACGTTAACTTCAAAGAGACATATGACATATTCACCACTTATTTCATTGTGTGGTGTTTATATTGTTCATATTTATATTATATATGATTAATATTTTATAATTCATGGTACTAAAATTTTTATTTGATTTTATTTATTTTATGGGGCTTCATATTCAAATGTTACCAAAGTGGTGTGGGTACATTTTACAATCTCTTGATTATTCACGATAATTTATGTTTATGTGTCCCTTATGAGAATTAGTTGATATATATATCATAAAAAATATATTTTTATCATAAGTTTATTCAAGAATTTTTTGAACTAATTTTACATTTTTAATGTCTTTGGTACATAAAATTAATTATAAAATTTTTATAATAAAATTTTACTTCAATTCACTCTTCGGTAAAAAATCATTTTTCATTTAAATTCATGTTTTATAAAGACATGTAATTTCTAAATTATTTTTAGAATTTATTAAATTATTCTATGAAGACATTTTAAACCATTTTTTACTATTTTATAAAATTATTTTAATGAAATATTCATATCATTTGAAAACAGGGCATCTTTGGATTTTACAAAAAATGAGTATAAAATCATATTTAATCATACACAGAATGTATTAAATATCCATCCATC
This sequence comes from Viscum album, assembly GCA_963277665.1. Lineage (NCBI taxonomy): Eukaryota > Viridiplantae > Streptophyta > Magnoliopsida > Santalales > Viscaceae > Viscum > Viscum album. Next base: position 2,069,184,638 of record OY728164.1, on the reverse strand, counting down.
ATGAAAAATAAATATTTTCAAGCCTATTATACAGATTAAAAATTTTTATTTCAAGGAAAATAAATTCAAAATGTATTTTAATGCTTAATTTATAAACTGTTATTTCCAAATTGAAAATATGTTTTCCTAAATAAATTTTTAATGGTATTTTTATGGTTCTTATATTCATTAATGAAAAAACCACGTTTTTCCTTATGATTATTTGTTAAAATTTTGTAATCATACCATACTTATTATTTATTAATATTTTTTTATCAATTGAATGGGATGTACTATTTTTTATATAATTTTCTATTTTACATTGAATAGTTTATGGTTATGGTTGTTGATTGTGGAAAGTATTAAAATTTAATCATCTAATTTTTTCAATATGAATATTTATTTTGATTATGATTTACCCCTTTAATTTGATGAATTTTTTGAATATAGTAAGTGATTACTTGGGCCAACTGTAGCCCCTCAATATAGTAGTACATCTCATAAATCAAACTAACTTGTGGTTTATGATGACATTATACTCAATTTTGTAAGATATATTTGAAGGTATCCTTTATGGTATTCCTATTATGTATAAAATTATGAATTACATAATTGTGAGACTAGTTATTAATGTCCTTTTCATTATAATATTATTTATAATATCAATTTATAAGTATCAATCATATGTAAATATTTATATCTCTTTGTTTTATAATTATATATTCCATTCATGTTATTATCAAGTTATTTTTTAAATGGAATGTGTTTTTAGTTATTTATTTTTTTATATTTGTTATTATTATTTATACATTATATATTACACTGTATACAAACCCTTAAATAGTATCTAAGCTCACCTCATTCTTTTGTTATTTTATCGTTATGATACTAAGAATTGTTTTGTGATTGATATGAAGGGTTATGCTAAGGAGGATAATGGAATTCCCAATGAAAACATTTTTTTATTTTATGTTCCTAAAATTTAATTTGAATTTCATGTATGTAACTAGTTTTAAACAAATACAAAACTGTTCCATCCATTGGGATGTGATTCCATGTATCTAGTGCCAATGTAGTAATGTTTACAGTTCCTATGGGCTATTTGGGTTAGTATAGATACATCATGATATTATTCATACACATGTTTTTTTATTTTTTATTTTTAATTGGTTGTATGGAATGGATATGTCTCGGTTTTGATCATACAAAATATTAGAGGGTGATGGGTATTGTATATTATTAAAATTTCACCTCCCATTATGAGCTGATTTATCATATTTTTACAATTTAATTTTATTGTGGATAAATGGGTGATTACTTATGATTAATAAGGGATAAATGAAACTGGGTTTGAGGATTTTCAAGGTAGGGGGTATAATTTTTATAATAGTGTAAATTTTTACCTTACCATTATTTATTTATCTTAATAGGAAGAACCCATCGTTTTTGTAACTAAATGAATAAATACTATTTGGTTTATAATAAATAAACTTGGGATAATGATTGACCCAAATGATCCAATGATAATCTAATATTGATGTTATGTCATCAACCCAATGTTTTTGGAAATATTGTTATTTATCTTTAACTTTTTCTTTTGGGATTTTATCCTTCTATCTATGATAAAAATTTTAAAAATATTATTGATATAAATACATAAAAAATGGAATAAATTTTGAAAAATAAGGTAAAATGTAATTTATTAATTATGTTAAAAAGGAAAATTTATTAAAAATTTATTATACTGGTCTCTTCAATGTTTAATATTTGATAAATAATTATTCATGGAATCTAGATAATTCATTTATAATATGAATTCATTAAATAATTTCACGTGGAAATTAATATTTTCATTGTGGAAAAAATTTGTTTTGAGATTATGTTTTACATGAATTTTTAATAAACATTATTTATGAAGTTTTTATTTTATTATTTGACACTATTATAATTTCATTAATGAAATTTCCATTCATGTTTAGTTATTATAAGTTCAAAAATATTATTATAACTATAATATTATTATCATTTTGAATAAATTTTTTTAATTTATTATTGATTGATATGTATTTTTTAATTCATATTAACTAAAAATGATATTTTTATTATTATTGTTATTACTATTACTATTATTCTCATAGGATTGATATCATCACAAGATGAATACTGATGATGATGGACAACTTTGAAGCTCATGAAAGGTCTAATGATGGTTTCGAGGGAAACAGACAAATCCATCGATGTAGGCATAGTTATAATCCTAGGTGATATCTAGGAACAATGATTAAAATTTGTTCAAGAAAATATTTTTTTTATTTAATAATTTATCTAACTACACATCATATAGTCCTCTAGATCAAATGAAACTCACATCACTATTTATAGTTTACACATCAAGTTTGTTACCATATGATATGTACCATTGAGATATTTTTCATTTATATTGTGCATGATACTAATATATTTTTTTGTAATTTTAATTATCACTCAACATCTGAATTTAGGCCACCCACCATATATAAGATAATTTTAATGCATAATATATTCATCTTCATTATAGAATATAATATATAGTATATATAATGATGTAATGATAGGTTTAATCCATATATAAGATATTTTCCTATACATAAGACATACCTTTTCCAAAAAAGGATTTATATAGTTATACGTACGGTTTTTATCATACATCACTGAAATTTTTTAAATATGTTAAAAAAATTGATGATCTTTATGAAATATTTTTGATACATAAAAAATTTATTACATGTCAGTTAAACGATAGATGATATTTCTACATTGTTATAATAATTATTATTATCATAAATATTTATAATTATCGTTTTATGATTAATATAGAATCCCCTACAAAAAAAGCCACCTAAATAGTGTAATGGGTTGGGTGCCACTTGTTTTATATGAACCTCCCCAAACGTTAATGGATGGCGAGAAGCAGCGAGGTTAAAAATGTTATAGTGTGGAGGCTATCCAATATGAAAAAATATTATATATTAGTCCAAAAAAAAAGTTAATATAGAGTGGAAATAAATGATGCAGGAGGATCGAAACCTAGCCATAGTGCAGAATCATATCCAATATTAATAAATAGTTAATGTGATAAATAAATAAATAGAAACAACAGTGGAAAGTTCTCAAATCAGCATGTCAAACACAACATTAATCCAATGCTAAAACAAACAAGGCATTCATCCATAGTAGTCCATACCTATTAATATACAAGGTTTCCCATGGCTAACCATTGTATCTATATAAAACACATACTAACAATAATGAATGGTGAAAAAAATAGATCTAGGCACAACCTCATGGTCTATTCCAATATCCATGCCAAAAAACACAATAATCTATCCCTCAAGGCTGATCCTTTACATGCACAGAAATCCATAATGTTTAAACACGTGTCGAGGACCCATGCCGGTTGTGAGATGAGTCTTAGTAGGATACACCAAATGGTGCATAAAAAGTATAAGTTCTTATGTGAATTTGCATCTCTACGTAAGGAAAATCGTAAGATGAAATAAATAAACACAACATCTACTAGTTTTCTATAGCCACCAGGTAGTTTCACCAACTTTGGCCAATTAATAAATATCATATGAAAAGAGAGTTATTGGCACATGGCCCAAGGTACCCCTATAGTCAAAAAGTCATATTGAACCCACGGGTTCCACCTCAACACTATATCTTGGCACCACGTGCCTCTTGAATCCTTATGTCTCATAGTACAAACATCCCAAAGGCATGACTAAACAATAGTATCCCTATCTCATGGACCCCTACTCGAAAAATCACGTAGGCTCATAGTATGAAAACCATAAGAGAAATAATGTTTTATCTGGAATAAATATCATGGCCCATGTTCTCAAACACGGAGAGCCTCATCCCCTGACCTAATAACCTCATCCCTATCAACTGAAGGACCATTACCTTACACATGCCTCTCTATGAAAAGAACCCCCAAACCAAAAATACCTAATCCACAAATATTGACATACTCTACCCACACAAGTGGTCAAAACCACCTCATTAAGGTGTCATCCTATGTACACTACCCTCAATTGACACTTTTTCCATCACAAGTTAGTATAAATCACCAAGTAAGAACCTAAAAAACACCATATTTGGCACCTTATTCCCCTGCAACCATGTCACACAAATCTAATGGGAATGCCATCCAAGTAACCTGAGCCATGCCAAACCTGATAGTGACACTACCTCAAACATAATTCTAGGATGCCTAATCTCATAGTTAAAAACACACAAGAAAACTTGGTCCAAGCCTAAATATTGATCAATATAACTCAATCCAAATGGAAAAACTATCCCAAGCTTGAGTCCAGCCCGTCACAACTCCATGGGTCTCAGAACAACTAATATCAAATATTACATAAACATAAAAACAAATTTAATCTCTTTAATCAAGTAATAAAATTTAAAAGGATTTAATTACAATAGATATCAACTATAGTACATTAGAACGGAGGTCTTGAATGCATCTAACTCACTTAATAATGTTTCAACAATGTATAAATACTAGTTAAAATAAAAAACATTTAGAACCATTTTAGGAACCCATGGCCAAAATATACCCTAGATACATGGCCCCTCAACCTGACTCGCGCAAGTGTAACAGCTATAGTGAATTACCAAGGCATCCCACATGGACTAATAGTCATGTCAACATGCTATTATATGGATTTTTATCAATACCCAATACTATGAAAAAAATATGCAAGCCCCAAAAGTCTACAAAAGCTCAAAACAAGGAATGCAACACCTATGTCATGACCCGTCCCCCGGGGCCCATGTCGTGACTACCCAAAGCCCGCCTTCCATAGGCCAAGGACTGGAGACTATAACTGAAAGGTGTATTCCCTAAACACTGGGAAGGAATTGCCTTTATAACCTGTAAACACATGCAACCAAGCACAAAAAAAGACATGAACACAAGTAAACTGTATAGTAAAAAGACTGTGTACAGTAAAAATGGAGCCAAAATACAAGCCCAACAGGAAAGTACAAGAAATTCGAAAACTACAAGTAATCTTAAATAGCTCATGTGAACTTCGTCCAAGTATCTAACATGAATGGTAGGTACAGCACTTGAATGGTCATATCTATGGTACGCCTTGTCTTATGTCCACCTACGAGCTACCTCCAGTCTTGGTACCCTTGTACTCAGTCAGCGATGTCCGCCATTTGAAATAATCACAACAAGGTGCGGGTGTAGCCCATGCAGGGGTAAGTATAAAGATACTCACTAGGGTCCCTGAGACCCTCAAAGGTCTCACAAAACCGACAAAAGGAAAAACACAAAGCATACCGAAATAAAAAATCACATTAACAACATACAACCCTACTTACGTATATTCCAATACATATACTGAGGATATCAATTATATCCATCTAATACCTGAGGAAACACAAGAAACAACCCTTAGACAAAGTACAACTGTTCACTACAACAGAATCGTTGTTTAGCGGTGGTTTTTTTTTGCATTTAGCTACGGTTTCCAGAAACTGCCACCTAATAGGGCGTCGGAAATATATTAGCGGCGGTTTTTATAATATCGTGGAGGTTTCAAGAAAACATCATAGGTGCCTCATTTCACGGTGGTTTTCCTTAATTTAGCGGTGGTTTTATGAGCCCTAGATCACACTTTATTCGTGGCCGTTATAACCGCCACGAATAAACTCAAATTCCAGCGGCTGTAAAACTGCCGCTAATGTCACAGGAACCGCCACGGAATGAGGTACCCACGTGATAGAGAAAATATTTTCAATTAATTTATATTGAATATCATTGTTTTAAACCCACAAAATTGTTCCTCTAAGATGAATTGTTTCCTTTTTTTGATAATGGTGTTATTTTGAGCTGAATAGTAAAAATTGGCCATTTTGGATTTTTAACAGTTTTAAATTATTTCGGTAGTTTGGCCATAACATTATATACACTGATCCAAATTGAAAACTTATTTATTTTCCAGATTCTAAACATCTAGGGATTCATTTAATATATTTGGACCAAAATCTGAATCGGCCATAGGGAAGCTCAAAAGAAGCTCACAAGTTGGCTCAAGAAAAATGATTTCAGTTCTTCCTAGTTTTTATGTGGGATCCATAACTCATCCACTGTGGGCCCAAAGCTTGTGAAATTCGGTGGGTGGACGCGAAAGGAGTTTTGGAGAATCTTTTATGAAGGAATCATCGAGTGAATTGGCCGTTTATGGGGTCATTAAAGCACCTTAATCCAGAGGATTTCGTTTTGGAGAGTCTGACTGGACAAATAAATTCTCATAGTAAAACGGCCATAACTCTCGGAATACATGTCCAACTCCGCTGAGATGTTTAGGGGACACGGACAAGGGAATTATGAACAACATTCAAGAAGGGATCAACGCGTGAATATGTCATTTAATGGGGCTAAAACGCGTCGCCATTCGGGGGAATCATTCTGGCTATAAAAGGAGGAGAGCTCCACCCTCTCAAAGCATCCATTCTCCATCCATCTCCACCCCATTCCTTCCGGGACACCATGTAGAAGATCTTTTCGGTTTTATTTTTTATTTATTTTCTTTTTCATATTTTTTTAATGCCTTCTTCTTCCTCATTCATCTCTATTACCCATATCATGGTGGGGTAAATTTTTGGAGTGATTGGGGAAGGGTTGGTTTTATACATTGTAATGCTTGAGTTCTTGGACGCAATTGAATAAATTTCTTTCTTCTTCAAAGTTGTTTTCAATTTATTATAGCGGATTTTATTATCAAGTTCGATCGTTCTTGAATATTAATTCCGTTATTTATTTTTTGCCTTGGTAAAATAATCAATATCTCCCTCCACTAATTTCTGGTTTATATACGATGGAATAAACCAGGAATTAGTGGTGAAGTACTCGACGATCGTCAGTACGTGTAAAAGGTGTAGTGAATGTTCTTGATTGTTTGGGATAAAAAAACCCGATCGGGTATTGCCCATTTAAATTAAGGATATTCAATACAACTATTTTACACATGGAAGGAGAGTTGACCAAACCAAGATCTTGGTAAGGTTTTCTCTCACAATAATAATTTCACCAAGGAAGTGAGAGGAAACGATTGTGGAAACTCACTTTAATCAACTAAGAAGAAGAGGTTTGAATTAAATTGAACAAGGATAGCATTATAATTAGGAATCCGACCCCGACCTAATCACCCTTTTAAATTTCATTGTTTTTCAATCATTTGAATTTCAAATTTGCGTTCACAACATTTTTACCCCCGTTTTAAAGTGACAACCCATTTTGTGTGCACTCCTATTCGGGAGACATCCTAGGTCAACCACATTACTACATTTTAACTTATGAAATAATTGTTTTGCCAGGCCCTACGACAGGCGTGCGTCAAACTTTGCGCCGTTGCCGGGGAGGTAAGTGCCACAAACTATTTGTAAATATTTGACTTTTTAAATTTAAACAAAATTAAAAAAAATCTTTTGCCATGTTGTCTTCAAATGATTATTTCTTTAATTCATGGAATAATTACCCACCAGTGAGAGAACCAATTATTGAATCACCTTGGTCTATAGAGTATAATGTTTCTTTCATGGCTAAACAAATTCGGGGAGCTCGAATCCAAATCATAATAGAGGATGAATTCAAGGATCTCATTGAAAACCTTAAAAAGAACCTCGAATACTCAGTGTTGGAGGGTTTGGAAAGAGAATTAATTTAACTTCAGGAGTATTTTCTGAAATTTTATCAAGAAATGATCAATGTAAAATACCAAGAAGAAGAAGTTCGCAAGGATATTGAAGCCCAATTTGAAAGAATTAGTCAAACAGTTCAAAACCTGGAGACCTCAATACAGTGGATAGTAGAAAATGTACATGCATCCCAAGATCCACAACTGGAGCCAGAACAAGAACCAGATCCTGAAAAATTGATGGAAGAAGTATCCTCACAAATCCTTCAAGTTGAAGAACCCATGGAGGCCTTGATGAAATTAAAAGAAGATTCATTGAGCCCATCTCAATCAATGTTGGAGAAGATTGATGAAGAAGATTTAGCTATTGAAATTCACATGGGAGATCAAAAAGATCTAGATAACTTCTGGAATGAGTGTGAGGAACTTCTTGATCCAACTATTCCTAATAATGTAGATGATTCAACAACATTGAAGGAAGAAACCAACCATGTAGTCGAATTTGAAGAGAAGATAGAGGAGTCTGACTACCTACCTCTATCTATGGAATTTCAACTCCAAGAGCCACCTCCCTTTGAAGAAGAAATTGAATCCAAACAAGCTCAGGGAGTTAATCTTTTCATAAACTCATTATCTTTTGATTTTGTTGAAACTGAATTGAGTATTACATCCCCTTCTTTTAATTTTTCAGATTCATCCAACACATGTATTTCCTTGGAGGAAGAAGATGAAAAAGAAAATTCATCCATGGAGGAACATCTAGATCTCCCCAAACCTGTTGAACAAATAATGGAGGGAGAACATGAGAAGATCAAAGTGGATTTTCTGGAGGAAAATGAGACACAACCTACTTACTTTGAAAGGGAAGAATTTGATATTGATTCTTCATGCTTTAATTTTTTTCAAATAGAATTAAACTCTGACATTGCCTTTGAATTTTCCACAAGTGTATCATACCTTCAGCAACCACTGGAGAATAAAAAAGATGTTATTCATGCGGAACCCAAGAAAGATGTGGAGTCATTCATTTCCTACCCCCACCATGCATGTTTTATCTCATTACAATGGGGGTGGACTTGGTGCATTTTATCGATGGAACCCTGATGAAAAAGGAAGAAGTTCATCCTGGAAAAAAAAGTTTTTTTGGTTCATGAGCAAGAAACTTCGCCCACCATCAGATTGGGGATAACCAATTACAACTGCCCCTCTGGAGGTAGTCAAAACCCTGGGCCCACTTGGGGGATTAAACCAAGATTTATCTATTTTTTTCTTATTCAATTTCTGTTTTCATTTCTTTTAAAAAAATTTCTTATGTTATGTTTTTTACATCGTTTTAGGTTTTCAAAGAGCAACACTTAGGAGTCAAAATCAATTTTACATTTCCAATAAGCCAGGTTGTACCTCTCCTTCACACTTGATTGATGTTTTTATTCATTTTAAAATTGGCTTACATGTTAAATCCACTTGAATTCATCGAGGACACTGCATCATTTAAGTGTGGGGGAGGGAACCTTTGTAGTATAGGATTTTTATTTGATGTTTGTTTTCAAAAATAAAAAATAAAAAAAATGCGTGTTTTCAAATTTTTGTGTGTTTATTTTTCAATTTTTGGTGTAACTTTTGAGCTGAAATGATTATCAATACCATTTTTGAAACCCATGTCAATGATTGAACCAATCTATTTCATGAAACTGATCTTAAATGAATGCTGGAATAACTTTTTTTCAAGTTCAAATCTTTTGGAAATTCATGAAAAGTACACTGATTTTTGAATCTCATGCCATATTTCACTGTCTATATCTTTGATATAACTTTCATGTGAGGCTTCTAAACCATTTTTGTCATATTCTTTTCACTCACCCCATTTTTTGATAGAACCAGACCATGCTTGCTTTAACCAGAATTTGATTTATTCCTTTCAAAACTTGAGGGTTGAGGTATGTGTGTTTTATATGATTGAGGAATTTATTTTGTTTGAAGACCCCTTTTAAAAATTATCCTTTTCATTATGGCCCACCTTTACATTTATCCTTCATTGTAGCCCCTAATAGCCATGAATTTCCTGTTAGGTTAGCCACATTACAAGCCAATTTTCCCTATCATACCTGCTCTTGAAGTAAAATTGCATGATCTAGTTGAACTTAAGTTTAGGGGAAGATGTCGTGTGGTGTACTACCTCATGTGGTTATACTTTGGGTGGAAAATAAATTGTGGAAGAGATGTGTGTGATGCTGAAAAATTATTCTGTTGAAAGCTGTGCCTTTTCTGGAGCTTTTATGATAAGAGAAGTTGTGCCTTTCTGGAGCTTCCAATGTAAAAAGAAAGTTGTGCCTATCTGGAGCTTTAAAAAAAATCATGTTTGAAAAGATTGAAATGTTTGCTGCTGAGCTGATTGAATGATGATGGAGCCTATTTTCAACAAAGGGGATGTGAAGGATACCATATTTGAGTGAAAACTAGAATCTTGCAATTTTGCTTCAATAAAAGCCAAGCCTTCCTTTTTCGGCCTCAGAACTTTTAACATCTAAATCCTACCAACCGGAAGCCACAGAACAACCCTGAAAAGTCCTCACGAGAAACACATGTCCTCGACTCACATCGGATGGAGAAGTAGGAATTTATCAAACCTATGGTGACTCTTGTGTGAGTTTGGATGAGAAAAGCCTTATTCAGCCCTTACATTTGTGAGATGAGAGAAAATTCATGTGAGGTAGGTGTTTTATGTGCATGGGATAAGAAATGAAGTGGAAATATATTAAAATCTTAAATGGAGAACTTGAAATAACAGTTTTTGATGAGGCATGATATCTTTTTGTTTCTTGAAATTGATTTGATTGATCTCATTGATATGTGTTTTGGATTTGATTTGATTTGATTTTTACTTGTCTAGGAGTCCAAGTGCTAAGTGTGGGGGAATTGATAGAGAAAATATTTTCAATTAATTTATATTGAATATCATTGTTTTAAACCCACAAAATTGTTCCTCTAAGATGAATTGTTTCCTTTTTTTGATAATGGTGTGTTTTTGAGCTGAATAGTAAAAATTGGCCATTTTGGATTTTTAACAGTTTTAAATTATTTCGGTAGTTTGGCCATAAAATTATATACACTGATCCAAATTGAAAACTTATTTATTTTCCAGATTCTAAACATCCAGGGCTTAATTTAATATATTTGGACCAAAATCTGAATCGGCCATAGGGAAGCTCAAAAGAAGCTCACAAGTTGGCTCAAGAGAAATGTTTTCAGTTCTTCCAAGTTTTGATGTGGGATCCATAACTCATCCACTGGGGGCCCAAAGCTTGTGAAATTTGGTGGGTGGACGCGAATGGCGTTTTGGAGCATCTTTTATGAAGGAATCATCGAGTGAATTGGCCGTTTAGGGGGTCATTAAAGCACCCTAATCTGGAGGATTTCGTTTTGGAGAGTCTGACTGGACAAATAAATTCTCCTAGTAAAACGGCCATCCCTCTCGGAATACATGTCCAAATCCGCTGCAAGTTTTAGGGGACACGGAAAAAGGAATTATGAACAACATTCAAGAAGGGCTCAACACGTGAATATTTCATTTAACGGGGATAAATGGCGTCGACATTAGGGGGAAGCATTCTGGCTATAAAAGGAGGAGAGCTCCACCCTCTCAAAGCATCCATTCTCCATCCATCTCCACCCCATTCCTTCCGGGACACCAAGAAGAAGATCTTTTCAGTTTTATTTTTCATTTATTTTCTTTTTCATAGTTTTGTAATGCCTTCTTCTTCCCCATTCATCTCGATTGCTCTTACCATGGTGGGGTAAACTTTTGGAGTGGTTGGGGAAGGGTTGGTTTTCTACATTGTAATGCTTGAGTTCTTGGACGCAATTGAATAAATTTCTTTCTTCTTCAAATTTGTTTTCAATTTATTATAGCGGATTTTATTATTAGGTTTGATCGTTCTTGAATATTAATTCCGTTATTTATTTTTTTCCTTGGTAAAATAATCAATATCTCCCTCCACTAATTTCTGGTTTATATACGATGGAATAAACTAGGAATTCGAGGTGAAGTACTCGACGATCGTCAGTACATGTAAAAGGTGTAGTGAATGTTCTTGATTGTTTGGGATAAAAAAACCCGATCGGGTATTTCCCATTTAAATTAAGGATATTCAATACAACTATTTTACACATGGAAGGAGAGTTGACCAAACCAAGATCTTGGTAAGGTTTTCTCTCACAATAATAATTTCACCAAGGAAGTGAGAGGAAACGATTGTGGAAACTCACTTTAATCAACTAAGAAGAAGAGATTTGAATTAAATTGAACAAGGATAGAATTATAATTAGGAAACCGACCCCGAACTAATCACCCTTTTAAATTTCATTGTTTTTCAATCATTTGAATTTCAAATTTTCGTTCAAAACATTTTTACCTCCGTTTTAAAGTGACAACCCATTTTGTGTGCACTCCTCTTCGGGAGACATCCTAGGTCAACCACATTACTACATTTTAACTTAGGGAATAATTTTTTTGCCACGCCCTACGAAAGGCGTGCGTCACCACGATGCTCCTTTTTAGTGGCGATTATAACCTCCGCAAAAAGTAAATTTTATTTTATGTTTAGCAGTGGTTTAAACCACTGGCAGTATACAATTCATGACGGTTAAAACCGCCGCAAAAAGCTTCCCAGAAAAAAAAATAATTATTGGATTCTGCTGCACCACTACCCTAAATAACAAATAAAACCATAAAAAACAATCCCTAGCCTTCCAACAATTACCAAGAGCTGAATATCCAGAATAAATCACAACATCCAAAAAATATGATTTTCCCTCAATGAGAAATAATATACAACCTTAATATTTAAAAATAGAACAAAAATCTAAAACTCTGGAAAATAAGACTTCCTATTAGAGAAAGTATTATTAACACAAGAGTCAGATATCCATCAAAGGTTCCAACAAATTCCTCATACTCATGTATACAATATCCTAAATAGTATATGCTAGTAAGATTAAACTCTATTGATACAACATTGTAACATCCCAAACTAGATTCCACTAAATCTTATAACTTCACTTTCGTAGGATAGATCATCCATAGCGATTCCACTCTACCTATAAAAATTGATAATTGATGAATTAGTAGTTATATTAGTACCAACCCATTTATATAATGATTTTTTTGGTTTTGTGGCCTAGAAACCATCCTTGATACTTATAATAAATTTGAACTGATGAAATAGATTAAATACCACATTTGAAATATATTGTTATAAAAAATCTTATTGTGGGAATAGTTTTAGAGTTACATTGGGATATAGATTTTATAGTAATTTGGATATTTCCAGTGAGTGTTAGTTGAAATCTTTTTATGTTGGAATATAGGTTAGGTGGGAGATTTTAGTCACCTTTTAGGAATAAGCCTAGAAATAGAGGTGATTCCTCATGTTATGTGAGGGGTTAACCTAGTTTTTCTAGCATCTTTGGACATATTAAGCATCATTGGATGCATCTTTTAGTTTTTGATCATAGAATGTGTTTTTTATGTATTTTGGGATTGAGCATGACTCTAGTTGTGGAATGATTCTCCATGTTGGTAGGCGATCATGAGATAAGTAAAACTTCTTTGTGTTATAAGCATCTTTAATGCTTGAGATTAGTGCGACTGACCTGCCAATCTAATTTTATTTTGTTTAGTTAGTTGTGTGAGTTTAATTTCAAAGGTGTTTGACTCAAGAAGTCATCATCCATGTTAAATGGTTATGTAGGATAACGTGACCCTTGGGCTTGATTTTTTGAGTAGGCTAGAAAATACCAAGAATGCACAGTGTCATTGGTCCTATAAATTATATGAAATGGGTGTTCCCATTTCATTGATGTAACATCAATTTAGTATTCATTATCATATAAATTTTCTATTTATCTAAGGTTTGGTGGAGAGAGCTGTGTGGTGTTTTGTGAAAACATTTCTATTCTCTAGGAGTTTGAGGGATGAAATCATAGGTAACACCTTGAGGGGTATCATCACATAACTACTTGGTTTAGGGTTGTGGGATCTAAACAGCTTTTGTTAACCGATCACTCCCCGAGTGAGGTTAACTAGGTATTAACTATGTTGTGGTGAGTGATGTAGACAAGAGTTTTTAGTAGAAAAGCTAAGTTATCCATGTTCTATGGATGACTATGTCATGGGATTGAGTTTTATAACATCATCAATCTGGGTTAAAGTTAAAGATGTAGTTATTGATATTGATTGAATGTGTGCGCATGGAATCAGGATTTCATAATGCATGTGATTATGAATATACCATTTCTATTTATTATTATGTGGATGATATAAATCTACGTGGTAGGAAGTGAACCACAGGTTGTTCAAGGATGGAATATTAGTTTCAGATGAGGCTTCAACATATGCCAAGGATGGATTGTCGTGATGGAACATGGTATAATTATGTGGACTCACATCCAGAAACCATGATTAGTGGTGGAAATAGTGTTTTTCATGGGAATTAGATTCCTATTTTTATTAAAATGATGAATATTAAAATCTTATGGTGGGGAGAATCACATAGGTCATGGAAAATGTAACCTTTGAGAGAGTGGTTGTAGAAAGAATAGTCATGAATGGTCAAAATGACATTCAGAAGACTATGAGCTATAAAATTCATGTTTTCCAAACATGTAGGAGGTGTTGAATTTAAGACTTATGTATGAGTTTTAATCAGGTTTAGAAATTATATTCTGACTTGGGTTGCATGTGAAATCTAGGAAATGTGATAGATTGATATCACATATTTTCTTGTAATGTAGCATGATGTTGAAATGGTTGGCTGAGTATGCACCCATTAAATCACACCATGAGTAAATTTTGGAATTTAGTGGGTTAATCTCAATTTTCACGATATAACATTTCAATTTATGTTAATACGATTTAGTTTTAAAATAATGGAATTGGCCATCAATTTGGTTGTCCTCTAAGCAGGTCAGCCTAAAGCGTTCTTACTGGAATTTCAGTAAACTAGTGCATGTTGAGAGCTAAGATTTCTTTGTGTAAGATGTATTAATAATGAAGAGTGTGTTTTGGTTATGACCCTTTAGTTTAAATTTAGAGGACTAGATTAATAGTTATGGTTGATTTGTAAAGGGAGGTTGCGGTTTTCATGTGGCACTGCTTCATAAGGACATCCTCTAGATGTGGGTGTTGGTAAAATTCAATACGATCATTACACAAAGTCGTGGGAGTATAACTATGGTTTCTTAAGAGTATGTTTGGATAGAAGGGTTTTGTACCAGACCTATGACATCTCCATATAAGGCCTAGTGTTGGTAAAGAAGAATGTTCTAGAATTCCAGTATATAATGTTTCATGACCGGATAGCTTGTAATGAATCAAAAAATGGAATTATGGATCATAATATAAATAATTCAAAGATATAATGATAGGTAATAATTACCAGATTGACCATGATTAAGTGGAAATTGTGTTGAGAATGCAGTTCAAGTCATGTAGTAATAGTTCAGTGATCAAAATAGTTATGGTTGGAATAGGTCCATTGTAACCCGTCAGTTTTATTTAGTGTTTCTAGTAAGTGGAGGTATGTATCATCTAAAAATTCCCATAAAAACTAAATACTCCTCCATTTATTCATCTATTTAAAGAAGAGGAAGTATAGGGGTCTGGATTCTGCTCTGTTTACCTCTTTTGTTTTCTTCGTTTCTCTAAGTGTTATCATTGTGAAATCTTATATTCCCTTTTTTAGTTCTTTTTTCAGTTTATCCATTTTCATATATTTTTTATTGAATCGAGAGACATAAATATATCAGTTAACCATCCTAATATTAAAGTATTTGGTATAAGTTCTTTTCTTAAAATTTATGTTTTAATAAGACATACGAATTGTGCATCAAGTCGACATCCATCTTCTAGATATGTTTGTGCACACACAATTATTTTTCTTTAGTGAACCACACTTGATTTAGACCGTTCTAATGACATTTTAGAAGACCTAGAGCATGTTTAGATACTTTTGATGCTTAAATCAGACATTTTCAACAATGGGCCTCACCAAAGTGTCCACAACACTATCCCCTTGATCACTATAAAATGACCCAATTTGTTCAACACATCAACAATGGGTTTAACTATAAGCCATCCAAAATCTCGACTACCAAATCAAACACAGACCTAAATGGATTGATTTGTACTGCACTCGAGAAATCATGACATAAAAAGTTACATCAGAGATCAATAAAATGCATAAAAAGAAACATGAGAAATCAAGGAAATTTTAGAACATGAAAATGTGTGGTGGAAACTATGTGCCACAAATGTTACATATACAAACCAACTGTTTCCATTTTTTTCCACAAATCAACAGTACAACTAATCAGGGTCCCATGATGCATCATCACCCTCTCCACCATCATTTCCACTTTGTGCTGTCACCTGTAAGAGCATTATATTGAAAATTAAATACGGTTACATATTTATATTAAATCTTAAAACAAATGAAAGTTAGAAAACTAAATGATTTTGATTTTTTGTGATTTACCTGCATACCACCAATTTATGCACTCCCACCAGGGGCATATCTTCCCATCTGTTGACGTAGTTCAGTCAACTCTTTCTACAATGCAGATATATGATCCCCCTACAGGTGAACTGTGTTTCGTAAAGAAAAAATCTCTTTCTTAGCATCTCCGGGTATGGGCTGACTAAAGTCAGGAGTAGATGCAGTAGCTTTCCTCGGTGGCCTGCTAAAAAACTCTGATGGAACACATCCCAAACCCATCCCGCCCACTCTCCCAGGATGCTCATTCCCAAGGACTTTAGCAACCGCGTCATCCTTGGAGACAGAGTAGGAATGCGTAGGATTGGCATCCCATATTTCTTTAATTTTGAGCTATAAATCAAATATCAATATATATTAACACAGAAAAAATTGATAATAAGTTATTATGATAAAAAATTGACTTCATACCCCAAATTCATTAGTAGGCTCATTAACAAAACATCCATCTAATTTCTTGTGAACATCCAACCACAGTTCAGTTCTGGATACTTCATGGCCTAAACTCTCTGACTGCATTAATCAAAGATAAATCAACAATTCAATAAATTAAACAAATAATATTGTCTCATAAATATATAAACTAATTAAAAGATTACCAATGTAATTCAATTTATAGAAAAAACCTTTGAGCCCGTAGTGTGTGGGATGACTTGCTTCACTCGGATTGACTCATTCTATCTTGATAGATCCTGAAATAAATAAAATTCAATTTAATAATGATTTATTGAATGTCATGTACTTTTCATATACAAGTATAAATGTAAAATGAGGATAATATAATAATATATAAATTTCAATACCATCCACTTCTGATCTCGATGCCTGTCAACAAACACTTTCCCCTACTCTTTCGGTACCCCACTGGGTAGCTTCTCATACATTTGCAGCGCAGTCAACAAAGCATCGTTGACATCACACCACAGTCTCCATTTAAAATCTTTCTATTTCTTACCTAGATTTTTCAACATCAACATCCGTGCTATCACATCAACAACGGTAAAGTGGAAGAACATCTGTATACAGAACTTCATTTTAAACATATTAGTAACATGACATTCAATTAAACCATAATGTAATAAATTTACCTTGATTTGAGAATCAAACACTTCATTTTTACAGCTTGGAGGCATATGTCTCCAATCGTCATATGAGATGGGAATGCAAATGGGATCCACTGCTAGCTGGCCTAGAATCTAGCCAAGAAAGCTCACGACATCATCTGTAGGGACCCCGTAAGAATCAAATGGCACAACAATCATATCACCATTCAGATTCCAAACATCTGAACTTTTAATGTTTTTCTCCACGGTTTCATTTTTTTCATCTTCAATGAGAAAACAATTAGTATAAACAAAATGAAATAAATTTATTTAATTAAAATTTGTACTTATGATAGTGACACTCCAGTATGTCCAGGATGAACTTAAAGGGGCGCGTTGCTACCCCACTACTGAGGCTCCTGAAGGGGGATTCGATGACTCAACCTCTACTGGGACATCCACAGATGGTGTGAGAGATGGTGTAGGGGGAGATGGTGCAGGGGTGTCGGCAGCTAGTGCATCAGATGTCGTGGGGAGGGAGCCAGATGGATAGTCATCTGTCACAGAACTGGATGAAAGAATGTAACACTTCTTCCTTGGCATTTCGGTCATTTAATGAAATAAAATTTAGTTCATAATATATATTTCAAAAAAATTATGCCGAAAAAATATTAAAAATTATAACATATAGAGTACTGACAGAAAAAATATATATAATAATGATAATGAATGACTACAGAAATGAAACAAGTGGTTACTGAATAAAAAAATAATTGTACATACAATACTTTTCCCCTTTAATCATGTCTGTTTCCTGCTCCATTATATCATCCACTTAATTCATCCTTTATAGACTAATATTTTCAATATCATGATGGTCAAATAATTATGCTTCCTGTTGCTGATTAAATTCAATTTCATAGGTCAAATTTTCCATTTCATCGCCCATATCATACAAATCTCTTTGTATTATGTGAGAAACTACAATCCACCCTTCATCGGAAACATCATTCACATAATATACCATTTCTGCTTACGATGATAAGATATATGGATCATGCAGTTCGTGATCACCAATATCCATCAAGCGAGAGAAGTTCACAGAAGTAAATTGCAAGGAATCTCTTTTAACGCCTCTGATAATATCGACCCATTTTCATTTGAATAAAACAACTGAAAAATGTCCACGGTAGTTTAATTCAATAATATCATGCAGCTTTCCATAGTATTCCACTTTAGAAAATGTAAATATACCTCTATTCTATGTTCTCAAACCCACTTCTCGATCGATTGTACGAAATCTAAAGCCATTCACATTATACGCATCGAACTTTCTAACTTCTTTTCGAGGACCTATAGCAAGAAACTTCATATCATCAGACACCTTTTCTTGAGTATCAGTATTCATGATCTAAAAAAAGAAATATACTTTATTAGATTTACAAAATGTATGTGTCAAACTAATATTCGTGTTTATTGCAATATTTATGAACTTACACGTCGTTCAAACCATTCTACAAGCTCTTTATTAACATCTTTCATAATATCTTTCTCATTTCCTGTTCGGCCTCTCATTCGTCTCTTGGGTTGTATCCTCAACTCTTCAATAAATGGATCTGCAATTTCACTATTTAGTAGCACATATCTATGTGCCTGTAATAATTCCAATTCAGTCAGTGTCACATTTGAGGTCCTCCCAACTGATCAGCCAGTAGCATGAAATATCTTGGATTTCTGATGTATTTGAGATTGAGTCGATGTGTCGTCAACACGTACAGCTCGATTAAATCTTGTCACAGTGTCATCCAAGAATCGAGAAGAAAAGGTAAGACACTCCTCAGCCACATATCCTTCAGTAATCGAGCATTCTAGTTTAGCATTATTTCTCACATAGGATTTCAAATGCCCAAGATGTTTGGGAAATATAATAAACATAATTATGCATTTAATCAAGTACCAAAAATTGTTTACATAACTGGAAAACATATAAATAATGTTCCTCTCAATTGGATACATCCATCGATAATGAACGAGGCCTCCTAATTTAGCTTCCTCAACCAAATGCATAGTCAAATGCATCATTACAGTAAAAACGTACGGAGGAAAGATCATCTCCATTACGCAAAGGGTCAATACCAACATCTCCTGGAGGTTGTCAAGCTGATATGGATGTAGAGATTTCTCACATAGTTTTCTAAAAAATGTGCAGAACTGGAGTACAACAGCAGTAATTTTTTCATGTAATAATGTACACAATGCCAATGGTAGTAACTGTTGTAACAAAATATGTGAATCGTGGATTTTCAACCCATGTAACTTATGATTCTTGAAGTCAACACACATCGAGATGTTACATGAATACCCATCAGATACCTTAACATTCATTAACATTCGAAGGAATGTATCTTTATCCCTGTTTTTCATTGAAAAAATTTCCGGAGGATACTTTCCATTCTCATCTAGCAAGAGATCGTGTTTTATGTTCATTGCTTGTAAGTATTTGCGATCATTGAGATGATCATTCGACTTTCCATGCTCATTAAGCAATGTGAAAATCAAATTGTCACAGACATTCTTCTCAATATGAATCACATAAGGATTATGCTGCAACAAATTAAATTCCCAATACGGAAGTTTGAAAAATATAATTTTTTTCTTCCATTGTTGCATTAAGGTTTCGCTTGACGATGCACTTTGGACCCATTTTTCGCTATCATTCAAATGATGAACCTTCCCAAATTCTGTTTCAACATTTTCAAGCTCTTCCAATATTTCAATACCATTTAACAACTTTTGAGGTGGTCTAAGATCAATGGAACCATTAAATTGTGATATGTTCAGCCGAAATCTATGAGATGCATTGAGAAATATTTGATGACACAAGAAGCACCATTTTCTACTGTGAGGTAGCCGTTTGGGCTCAAAATGAAACATACAAACGAGACAAGCCAAACCCGTGTAGGTATTCCAACTAGATAAATTCCCAATCCTAGGGAAGTCACTAATGGGACAAATTAAAGTAGCATGCATTTTGAACATTGTTTTAGAAGAAGCATCAAATGTCCCAACACTGTTTCTCCATAACTTCTACAATTCTTCAATCAATGGTTGCATGTATACATCAACATCATTTCCAGGCATTTGTTTTACAGGAATAATCATCGAAAAGATAAAAGATGTTTGTTGCATACACATCCACGGAGGCAGATTATAAGGGATCAAAACAACTGGCCAAATGCTATAATCGGTACTCAAAGTCCCAAATGGGTTGAATCCATCGGCAGCTATTCCCAGTCGAACATTCCTAGGATCAGCTAAGAAATCGAGTTGTAATGAATCAAATGTCTTCCACGATTGGGAATCTCTTGGATGTCTCATTAACCCATCATTGTAATTATCTATAGAATTCCACTTCATGTGTTCGGCAGTTTTCTATGACATGAATAATCTTTTCAATCAAGGCTTTAAAGGAAAGTAACGCAAAACCATTGAAGGAGTGCTCCTTTTCTTCTTCTCCATGAAATTATGTTCATTCAGACTTCCAACATCACCCTTTTCTTGCTATCTAGAAGAAGAAAATTTCTTGCAATTCTGTCTACTTTAATCCTCTCCCCAATAAAGCATACAATCATTAGGACACACATGTATTTTTTTGTATAATTCAGACCAATCTTGTTAACATCTTTTTTCATATCATAACAAGATTCTGAGATTTTTTCTTTAGGAAATGCATCAAAAATCAATTCTAATATCATGGACATTGCCTTATTTGTAAATCCACATAAACACTTGATATGGTATAACTTCAGTAAAAATGAATGCTTTGAATATTTGAAACACCCACTATACAACTCATGATTTCCATCATCAGCTAAATCATGAAACACATTTTCCACAGTGAAGTTTTCTCTTGCATTTGGCTCGACAGAAGCAAGATGAGGATCCAATGATATGTGAAAATCTTGATCTGCCTCTGTTACAGTCTCAAAAACATCACATGTCACGTTGCAATTTGTAGCACCTTATTCTGGTTCTTCTGATATGTTTTGATGCTGATAGTGGTGTCTTTCAGTGCCGAATGCATCATTTATTAGGGTTTTCATTTAATTTTCCATTGTCGACGAACTTGGTACCTCATTTTGCGGATTAACATCAGTGCTCAATCTTTCTATAACATTTGATTCTCCATGCCAAATCCAACACAAATATTGAGCATGGAATTTCTTCAGTATTTAATGTTCATAAACCTCATCTCTCTTCAACCATGTTCTAAATTTACATTTAAGAAATGGACATTTTATTCTCCCTTCAACGGATCGATTAGATATTGCAAAATCTAAAAACTCATTAAACCCTTAACATACTGAGGTGTGTTCGTCGGTAATGTGATCCAACTTTTATCCATGTATATCACAATGTGCCTACACAAAAAACAAGGAATCAAACATGAGACATCTTCTATAACCCCATCATCAAAAACAAATAATGATGAAAAAAATTTCCCTAATAGAGAAAAATTCAATAATATATCAAGAAATGGTTCTCAAAATTCCTCAATGTCCCTAAACTGGAAGCAGAAAATGGATGAACTCATTCTATAAGAATGGACCTTTTCATCATGTTATGGTTCATCCTACCTCTACTCCTTGCACATTGGATTCTCTTCATTCCAACTATTATTTTTTTGCATTCCTGATAAAACTAAGGAATGAACAACCATCGATTTCCAAGAATATTTAGCTTCCATTCACATGTCCCTAGTGAAAACCTCCAAAATGGATGTTATTACCAAAGAAAGTAGAGATATACCAAGGTCTGGGTGAAGACCATCAAAAAAGAAATGATCTTTCTCATAACTGATGACCCCTATCTTTGGATAATATA
This sequence comes from Viscum album, assembly GCA_963277665.1. Classification (NCBI taxonomy): domain Eukaryota; kingdom Viridiplantae; phylum Streptophyta; class Magnoliopsida; order Santalales; family Viscaceae; genus Viscum; species Viscum album. Next base: position 2,069,162,480 of record OY728164.1, on the reverse strand, counting down.
TAACAAACCTTGAAAGGTTATTGACATACTCCCATTATGATCTGTTACCAAAAAAATTCTCATGAGTGGTTGATGTTATCAAATATTGGTTTTATCTTTCTTTGGGTAATGTTATTTCTGATTTTTTGGAATTATATGAGCTAGTTTTGTCAAGATTGAGGTTCTTGTGGTGAGTGGGGTGTCTATAAACACATCATCGATAATTCATATTCAAATAATTGAAGATGTAAATGTTTTCCAGACACTTATGATCTGATAAAACCATGATTTTATATTCAAATATATAGTGACATCATTTCTTCGACATTTTCATCACCACTAATAGTTTTAATTTTTTACTTGGGTAGTTCATTATAAGTGGTTGATGTTAGGGAGAGCCAAATGACACTACATGATATTCATACTTCAACACAAACCCAATAATCAAACATAATTGAACACATTATTCCACTTATACTTTTCTAGATTTAGGTTAGATATATATATTGGGAGTGTTCAATCACAACTTGGGAACCATAATGTATTCCTAACATACTAGGCTACATTTAACCCTTAACCTAATATAGGTAAGATTTTTCATGGGTGAAGAACTCCAAGATAAATCTATGACAACACTCTTGTAGTATCCTTCCATTCCTAATAAATTCTCAATCTCTAATATGATCTTGTGGTTCACCCATTAAATAACTACTCTTGTTTTATTGGTTTCCACTAAAACTCTATGTTATGAGATTACATGGCCTGGAATCTTTACTTATCAAAATGAGAATATACACTCTATGGGATAAACATAAGTGTAGTGATCATTAAGAGTTCCTAGATTATTCCCCTAGTACTTACCACACTCTTCGTCACTCCCTAAGTAGACAGATATTTCACATATAAAAACCATGATAATAGAATCTATATATAGTTGAAACAACTTGTTTATATGATCCATGAAAACTAATTATATAATTCATTAGTCCAAATTGTATAACAAATTTTTCAAAGTCCCCATACCTACATCAAATGACAATCTTGGATATTTTTTCCTCTATATCATTGACCTGATAATTCAAAGAGTTTAGGTTGATCTCATAGAACAAACTTTTACCCTTTTTTGGTCCTAAACGGGCCTCAATGAAGGGTATGGTGTATTTATTCTTGAATGTGACCTCATTTAACTTCTATTAATCAATTAAAAACAATAGAGATCAATTAGCCTTTTTTAAAAAAGTTATTACGGAGTCCTTTGGAGTGACGCTCGAGAAAATAAATCCTTTAGATCCCAAATTAACCATTTATATAATTAAATCCTTCACATAAGTGGGGTCTATATGATATAAGAGAAGAGATATCTACTAAGTTCCCAAAAATAATCCAATGGTGAACTCTACATCGAATTTTGGAGGTAACATATTCTCAAAACCTACACCACCATCCTCTATAAAAAGAGATGATACATAGAATATATTTAATCCTAAATCTGAAGGTAGAGTTCTAGTTCAATCTAATTAAGGATCGCATTCTCTTTAAAAACATGTTTACACCCATCAGGTTCCATAAGGATCACTCAACAATGATAACAATCAACATTTTACTTTAAACAAACCATAAAATCTACATCGAGGATCACAACAATAATATCTATTTCTAAAACATTAACTGACCACTAAAATATTAATCCTAATATAGTGAGAATGTAGAACTGACATTTAAACCACTATTCCAATTTCTAACCTATAAGAACAATCAAAATAAATGAATAATGCATAATCATGGTCTCTCACAGGAACATTTCTACAATATGGGAAGAAGTAAAATAGTTCTATGCAATTACATAAAATAAATTATTGTCGATTAATTATGAAATAAAAAATTAAAATTGTACTATTACATTCCATGAATAAGATTTAACTAGTGTATATTTCATGTAGTAGGGGTTCATTGAATTATGTAATACATGTGGTTGATTACTGACTTGTGGATCTACCATGAGATGACTCTCTCTATAATGGGACTCATCATTAACACGACAACCAATAAAAAGATAACCAATAATATTTAATATACTATATTGAGATGGAAATTCTCTATGCATTGAGGATCTTGCAGCACTCTAATTCCTCACAATACCCATACAGAACTACTGCAAGTTGACCATACGTTCGCAATAATGGCATGGTGTAGGTAGAATTGTATATTCTAACCAAACATTCACCAGCATTCCACATTTGTAGCACAGTAATAACACACCCCTAGTGGGTTGCAGTTGAATGTTGTTGGGATGTGTGGCCAAATCTGCAACCTCTCTTATCCTCATACTCTTCACACTTCTTTTTCTTTTCCTAGATTAAATGGACACCTTGGACCTTTAATAGAACGTCTTTATAGAATCTAGATTTACCAACATGTTAAATTTCTACAATATGAGATCGTGCAACCTCATCGTCTTATATCGTAAACATAATCAAGAATACTAGGGGAAAAATATATTTTTTGGAATCACATTTCAAAAGTAGTGGAAATTATTTTCTCATAAGAAATCACATCTGTTGAGAAATGAATTGGTTTCATTGAATGGTTTGCATGCTCCAACATATTCCGATCCCCCTAATGGAAATAACAAAATTCATGGGACATAGAAATAGGTGAGTTAATAAGAAAATATTGTTCATTAAAGAGAACCTGTAATTACTTCTAACACATATGCTCATGTTTCCTAACCTGATCGACCAATTCCTACTATTTGTGACTAGGAGCTTCCAAGATGAATAAACAAAACATTAACATGACTGCTTCCTAACTATCAAAAAATAAGAAAAATCCTCTCAACATTTTCAAACCACTAAAAATAATGCTAGACATTTGTTCTACCTAAAAATTAAGGATCCATTTCCTGGATGAACTTTTGGGCCTTATCTTTCTATAGACCAGAATCAGTTTCATTAGAATGATTAGGACTACTGGCCAATCTATAATCTAATTCTTGAACATCCAAAATCATGGCTTAAATTAATATTTGATCAACAAGTGAGGGATAATTTTTTATGATGACATTTCCAAGATTCACATGAATCCTTTAATAATTCATGTTGCAACATCAATTAGAAACTGCAAGAGAAACCATTAATACGTTTGTAAAATAAATGTACAAAAACACTATCTTCCTATATTTTCACAGGCTAAAAAACACCATAAAAACAATAGGAGCAACAAAACCCTACCTAGAGGGGAAGATGGTGCAGCTTCCGGGGTTGCGGGGGGTCGGGGGTCGTGGGGGGCCGGGGGTCATGGGGTCGCGGGGTCGTCGGCGTTGCCTGGGTCACCGGGGTTGGGGTTGCGGGGACGCTGGGGGCCGGGGTTGTGGGGGAAGCGAGGGGGCCAGGGGAAGTGGGGGAAGGAGGGTCTGGGTGGGGGATGGGTCGGCTGTTAAAAAACCAATGTTTAGCGGCGGTTCCTAGAACCCCCGCTAAACAGCAGTTTTGTTACAGTGGTTCCATGAAGGAAAGAATACCACGAAGGTAACACCGCAACGGTAAATACCACAAAGGTAATTCCACACAGAAGAATACCACAAAGGTATCACTATAGAGGTAATTACCACAATGGTATGCAACATATAAGAATACCACAAAGGTATTATCATGAAGGTAAGTACCACAAAGGTACGACACAAATTTTTATGCCATAAAGGTATCACCATGAAGGTAAGTACCGCAAAGGTACACCATACTGAAAAATACCACAAATGTAAAGACTCAGATCACACCAGATATAACATAAGTATGGTAGTAAAGATGATTAGATGTAACTACTGAATCATTTTACTTTGTTAAGAGGCTGACCCATGTAGGATCCTAAATCATCAAACCCATGTAGGATCCAAGTACAACAAACCCACATAGGATCCTTGTATATCAGACCCACGTAGGATCCTAGAGTACCCCGCGTCGATTTACTAGAGTGGATCCATGTTGGACTCTCGAACACATACCCACATAGGATGCTAAAGCACATACCCACATAGGATCCCCTTTTCATGTTATAGCCAGCTACAAGGTTCCCGCAATAAGCTCGCATGATTCCGTGAGGTTCCACCCCTCATTCCACAATTCATATACTCCAACATCCAAGAATTCTCATGAAGAAATATCCCAAAGGACTGTCACCTAAAAGGTGTCTCAACACAATGGACGGTGTGTCAATCAGATGTCTGGTCTGTATGTTATTGGAATTTTAGTCAAGGTGGGATGGTTAGATTCTTGTTCGATCCAACTAGAACATACAACACAATTATCCAAAACTCATGTGGGGTATACTAAAATGACCTTCTGGAACCAAGTTTTTTGGGTCCACTGATGGTTCGTCAAATAGACGCTCATAGCTCATGTTATGGCCGAAATAGTTGATTGGGGTCGAAGCTGGTTTATGTCCAGTCTGACATGGTTGGACCGACCCGGTCCGAACCAAGTCCATCCTGGCATCTAACCAATGTCCAGCCCGAGGTTCGACCCAGCCAGTGGGATCCGTCCCAGCCTGTTGTGTTCGGGTCGTGATGGGTAGCCCCTGGACGGCCCGCGGTGCGGCCCGCTGGCCCACGACTGGTTAGATGGCCAGCCCTCCTCTCCAGCACGGTCACACATCATACCGCCACTGTCAGCTAGCAGCATGATGGCTACCCTCCTTTCTCCAAGGTGGCCATGTTTAGTTTCTCCTGCATGTCGGGGGCACAGATGTGTGCCACCACTCCCTTTCTGGTGGTCAGCCGTGCGCCAGCCAGCGACCCTACTCCGCTGCGGCTGATAGGCCGCGGTCCACCTCTGGCAGTGCAGTTGCACCGCCGCCGCCATCTTCCCAGCCGGCTGGGGTGCTGCCAACACTCTTGAGTTCTTCCAGTGCCGGTCTTCGGCCACGATCGCCGGTGACATCCCTCTGGTCACCGGGCGGGCCCTGATGGCCCGTTCTTCATTCCAACGACTTCCACACATGTCTCGGGATGTCACTATTGATTCAATACCATCAAAATCACAATTTTTGGGGAGAGGTAAAGTAGTGTTCATTTTTCATGCCCTCTCCATGTTAGAACGATAGCAATCATAAAAGATGTTCATAATTCAAGAAGTATGACAGGAATGGGAGTAAGGGGTGTACAAAAACAACAAACACATTCTTGGTTTCTTGTTGGAAGTTTCATTAGATGAAGTCGGTGAATGTGATGAGGGTGCCAACAATTGTTGCTTCCGCAACATGCTTCTGAAGCAGGGCTTGTGTGTCATCCTCATTATTGATTCCAAATTATGTTCTTCGATGGAGAGGTCAATATTATTTAGGGAAAGATTTTCTCCAATGTTCTATACAAGCCTAATTTTTCCAATGATTTCCCCAAAGAAATGATAATCCCATAACTTAAAATCAGTTTATCAAATTAATTCACATTGTCACAATTAAATTTCGCACAATTAAATGGCATGATTAATTGTATATTATTTGCACAATTTAGTGGGAGTATTCCAAGGGACATCCTCATATTAAAGAGGGGTTTAGGTTGTCCCTACCACTAGAATTCAAATCAGGAGTTTCCATGCTTTGGGAGTCCGCACAACCAAAAAAAATTGGGACTATTAAATTAAAAAAAATAAAATAAAGTTAGTTTATTTTATTTTTTCCCACGAAAAGAAAAAAAACTAACATTCACCCTCGACATACTGCGGTTGACGTGGAGGTCTCTTTAAGTGAATATTAGTGCTTTGAGTTCAAAAGTACCCTAAAATTTAAATTCCAAGCACTGGTTTAAATGTTATGAAAACTCGATTGCACATTTACTGAAAGTACCTAAAGAAGATCATAAATTCATTCCAGGAACACCAAGCCTCAGAACCACATGCCTTCAATTATCATAGACTCCTAATATTCACATATAAATAAAAAAATACAAGGAATTTCAAGGTCATTTCATTCTCCCCGCCTCAAGGATTTGCATCCCAGAAAGCCACATCACACAAACTATCAAAACAAACGGGGGTAATGAGCTCGAATATGAGAATCCCACTACAATGTGCTATTTTTGAGGTTCTAGTGTTGTCGACACATCCGCACCAATGGTATCGACTGCCCATGAAGGACGCACTCCAGTCGATCCTCAATCTCCACTAGAAACTTCGTATATGTCTCCCCATCGTTAATGTTCAGCTCTCCCAAGTCAATGACAGGTCATGCACGTATCTCCTCAGTAGGGATACATGGAAAATTTCGCTCACCCTATGTAACTTAGGTAGGAGAGCTAAGAGGAAATCCAACTCACTAAGTCTGGAGTGGAGTTTGAAGGGTCTGATGAACCTCAGAGATAACTTTCCACCCCAGACAAATCTCTGATAAACTCGTCGGGGTGAGACCTGTAGAAAGACATGGTATTCATCCTCGAACTCTAGAGGTCTCTGTCTCCTATCGGAATGAGTCTTCTACCTGCTATGTGAAGTCTTCATTATCTCTGAGATGATATGCACCTTTTTCATGGTAGCCCGTACCATATCTAGTCCCATATGTGCTGACTCCCCTAGGTCAGTCCAGCACAATGTCTATCAACAAGGTCAGTCATACAAAGCATTGAATGGTTCCATCCCAATGGTGGAGTGATATCTGTTGTTGTATGAAAACTCTAACACGGGAAAGTGATACTCCCAGCTGCAACCGAAGATGAGAATGCAAGCACACAACATTTCATCGTGGGTCTGAATGGTCCACTCAGTCTGGCCATCCGTCTAAGCATGGAAGGTGGTGCTCAAACAAAGATGCATCACGAAAGCCTCCTACAACCCCTTCCATAGATGGGAATTGAAACGAGCATCATGATCAGAGAAAATCATCAAGTTTACTCCATGTAGTCGTACAATCTCATACACATGGAGGCATCTCATGCTCTCTACTGAACCATGCTCTCTGATCTGTAAGAAGTGGGCTGACTTGGAGAGTCAGTCGATGATCACCCATATAGAATCATAACCCCTTGATGTACGAGGAAGTCCTATCATGATGTCCATGGATATCCCATCCCACTTCCACACTGGGACCTCAATAGGTTGAACCAGGCCTGCCAGTACTTGATGATTAGCCTTCACTTGCTGACAGGTGAGGCACCAATGGAGAAACTATGCTACAACTTTCTTCATCCTCTGCCACCACTGTTGTTGTCAGAGGTCCTGGTACATATTCGCCACTCCTGGATGTACTTCTAGAGGGGATGTGTGGATATGCCTAGAGACATCCCTCTGAAGTGATACGGGTACCATTATACGCCCTCTAAAAAGCATTATGTGCTCCCCACATTCAAAAAACCCATCAGGTGCCTGCCATGAGGACATCTGAACATGTCGAGCCTCATAGTCAGTGTCTCCATGCTACGCCTCCCTGACTCACTAAAGAAGTGGGGGAGTGATAGTAAGAGACTGGAAAAAAGCTCCTCCATCTCGATAAACAAAGGATATCTTCATAGAGGCTAGATGCTTTGTCGCCTCACCTAGCAGATGTATACCAGATCTCCAACTGAGTGTATATGCTACAACATTACCCTTCCCAAGAGTATTGAAAATATCGAAGTCATAGTACTAGAGGAACTAAAGCCAACGTCACTGTCTTAGGTTCAGGTCCTTCTGAGAGAATATATACCTCAGAATCTTGTGATCAGAGTAAACCGCAAAACTCTAGACCATCATGTAATGTCACCATATCTTAAAGGTAAAAGACCACTACTGCTAACTCCAAGTCATGGGTACCGTAGTCCTACTCATGATGTCTCAACTATCAAGAACCATATACGATAACTGCTCACTCCTACATCTGGAAACATCCATGCTCAGTCTTTGATGCATCACTGTAGACTATGTACCAAACGCCCTCCTCCGGAATCATCATGATTGGGGAACTAGTTAGCCTCTACCTAAGCTCCTGAAAACATTGATGGCATCTCTCTAACAACATGAAGTGGTTCCCCTTCTTCGTCAATGCTGATAAAGATGTTGCAACTCTTGAGAAATATAGAAAAAATCTCTGGTAGTATCCGGCCAAACCCAAGAAACTCCATAGCTCCATCACACTCCTGGGTGGCTCCCAAGAAAGTACGGCCTCAATATTTTATAGATCCACCGCAACTCCAGCTTCCGAGATTACATTTCCAAGAAAGTGAACCTCTCAGATATGAAACAGAAACATAGAGAGATTACCATAAATTATTTTCACTCCGAGTGTGTCCAAAACTATCTGCAAAGGATATTCATGCTGCTCCTTGATAGCTGAGTAGATTAGAATGTCGTCGATGAAGACTATTATAAGGCGATCAAGGTATGGCTGAATGATCATGTTCATGAGTCCCATGGACACTGATGGAGCGTTAGTCACACTGAAAAACATGACCCAAAACTCATAATGGTCGTACCGATATTTGAAAGTCATCTTCAGCACATCCTCATCCTGTACTTTGAGTTGGTGATAACCTGATATGAGGTCTATCTTCGAGAACAACCGTGCTCCCTTCAGCTGATCAAAGACATCGTCAAATCTCAGGAGTGGGTACTTGATCTTCACGGTCACCGAGTTCAGGTGCCCAAAGTCAACAGAAAGTCTCAAGCTCCCATCTGCCTTCTTGGATAACATAATTGGGGCTTCCCAAGGAGAAACGCTGGACTGGATGAACCCCTTCCCTTGTAAGTCCTCCAGTTATACCCGCAACTCACGAAGCTCCATGGGAGCCATCCGATACACTGCTGTAGATATCGGTTCCATATCGTGGAACAAATCAATGTAAATGTCCACCTATCTGCATGGAAGGTAGACCTGAAACATCATCAGGGAAGACATTTCCATACTGGTCCACCATTAGAGGCAGCTCGGACTCTCCACATCAACCGCTTTGAGGGTAAGGCTAGCCAACTGATGATTGATCGGTTGTACTCTCCTCCGAGTATGTCCATCCTATGATGAAAATACTACCTTCAGGAAGATGAATGTAAAACTAGTCACATCCATGTAAACACACTGCACTTTTCACCTAATACAGTAAATCTGATCATGGACTGTGGATAACTATTCCATACACAAGATGACGTCGTAAAGCCTCGACACCGCTACTAGGAGATCCCAACCAATTCTCTTGCCTCCTAGAGTAAGCTCAAACTACCAAAAACATTGTGTAATCATCAAATCCTCTCTCTTAGGAGTATCTAGCCATAAGGATAGAGCCAACTGCTCCACCGTAATCTCTGAGATCCGAATGACGGAAGTGAAAATAAACGAATGGCTGGTACCTGTGTCTATATGTAATGCAGCTAAGGTGAAGTAGACACAGATCATACCTCATATAATCTCTGGAGTTCCATGGTTTTAGATATCAACTGCCTTGAGCTATGCTCACCATGGTCCACCTACTCTCTGTGGTTGGGGTGGACCACCTGGTGGTGGTGGCGGTAACACCTCGAATCGTCGCCCACCGCCAGGTGCACAACCAGCTCTTGTGCCTCGTCTGTCGGCTCCCAGCAGACCACCTCAATCAAACCTATGTCTCTTCATGGGTGGTCCATAAAATATCTTCTGATCATCCATATGGTGGGTCAGGAAGTCACGGCCCATGTGTTCTTTCCCGCAACATGCGTAACACGGGTTGCTCCTCGCTTGACATGCTCTGTCTCTGGTGCCCCGCAGAACCGACCCTGAATCCTGCGGTCGTCCACATGTAGGTCTGGGTCACTTTGACCTCTATGATGTCTATCTACTACTAGTTTCAGAAGAATCCACAACATGACGCCATAGCAGGGGGTCTTGCTACTGGTGAATGCTCAGCAAGAAAATATCCACTAAGAGGGCTCGATCAAACACCCCATCCTACGTCGGGATGCTGAGAGAAATCATCGAAGCCCGGATCTCCCTCCTAAGTCCCTGCTCAAAGGTCCAGGCCCTAAAGAATGGGTCCCTCACCATATTAGTGGAGTATCATGAGAGGTCGGTGAACCTCACTGAGTACTGATCCACAGTTATGTTGCCCTGCTGCAGATGAAGAATCTCTTGTATGCACACTACGTGAAGGGTCGCTGGGATAAACTCATCCCAAAACAGGCTCTCAATGTCTGCCCAGAGAAGTGTCACCTCATTGTGACCCTATAACATCAAGCTCCACCATCTACCTGCCACTGCCTAAAGAAGACTGGTGACAAGGATCACTATGAGATCAGATGGTTTCCCGACTAGTCATAAGACTCTCAACACAACCTCCAACCAATCCTCAGCCACATGTGGGTCTGTCTCACCCCTAAACCTGGGCGGCCTCTCACATTAGAACTCATGAAACATGCTCAAAAGGCATGCACCCTCTGCTATTAGGGCTGGTAGCATCGGTGGCCCAACAGTTAATGGTACCGCTGGGGCCTCCGCTGGTGCCCCTACAGATAAAGGGCCCTACACTGAGGCTTTGTCACTCAATGGGATATAATCGCACAATATACCAGGAACCATAGATAGCTGTTTGCGTGGAGGCATCCTGAAAAGAAACAGGTGCACCACGATCGATAAGTTATACCTGGTGAGTTGACTCAAAAATATCACCATGGATATTTTTTGAAACACACATGAAATCATTGTTTTCGTGCACTGAGTCAGAAATCCCAAGTCATGGTCCTGGTGTATGGATACATCAGTCGCCGCACCAACACTAGACTCCCTAAACTGATAACCACACTCACTATGCTTAACATTATTGCTGTTAAAAAGGTCAGAGTCCAATGGTCATAATTCAAGAAGGATGACAAGAACAGGGGTAACGGGTGCACAGAAATAAAAAACCCAACATCAATTTCTTATTGGAAGTTCTAAAAGATGAAGTTAGTGAAGGTCATAAGGGTTACAACTATTTTCTCTTCCGCAACACGCTTCCGATGTCGGGCTCGTGTGTCATCCTCATTCTTGATTTCAATTTATTTTCTTCGATGTAGAGTGCATTCATCATTGGAGGAAGAGTTTCTACAATGTTCTCCCCAAGCCTCCTTTTTCCAATGATTTTCCTAAGGAAATGTGGTTCCCACAAATTAAAATAGGTTTATCAAATTAATTCACATTGGCACAATTATTATTGGAACAATTAATTGTATTGTGTTGGCACAATTTAATGGGAGAATTCCAAGTGACTTCCCCACATTAAGGATGGGTTTGGGTGGTCCTTGCTAGTAGAATTCAAATCCGGAGTTTTCAAGCTCGGGTGGTCCCCACCCCCAAAAACAAATGGGAAGGATTAAAATATATATATAAAAATAAAGATAGTTTATTTTATTTTCTCCCACGAAAATCACAATAACTAACATTCAACATCAACTTACTACAGTCGAGGTGAAGGTCTCATTAAGAGAATATTGGCGTTGTGAGTTCAATGGGCCCCTCAGATTTCAATTTAGAGCCCCGGTTCAAAAGTTACCGAAACCCGCTCGCACGTTTACTAAAAAATACCTAAACAAATTCATAAATTTATTCCAGGAACAATGGTCCATAGAATCACATGCCATAATTTTTTGAAGATTAGTAATATTCCCATATAAATTAAAAAAATACATGGAATTTTTGGATCTTTACAACCAACCTTAGGATTGAAGGTATATGAACACCTGATATCGAGCTCCAACTTGAAGAAGATTGTTGTCAATCTAAGTTTACTTCATAAAACATAAAATTATCTTCGATGGAAAGAAATGTTCATAGGGCCAATGATTAAAAAAATTGGAAGGGTGTGAATGGTTAGCCTTACCAAGGTGATCCCATATCATCCAACATATCATGGAACATAGGTCATATGGTTGAGTTTTCTCAAAATCCATAAGACAAAGGGAGGGCCGCTACCTAATTTTCATGTGACTAAGAAGGAGAGGAAAAAATGGAAGGACTGTGGAAATAGAAAAATAAGAGGAAATGGTAATTTTACACATTAACAAGGCCGCAAGGTTTACTCGCACCAGTTTCCAAATAGTACGTCAAAAATGCGGAAGCCACTACATAAGAACCCAGAACTAAATTTCCACCCAATACAGTTTTTTATACCATACACAGACCTTTGGAATCCCTCTAAAATATCTAATGATGATTGAGGATGGTCATGTGAAACCACTCACATAGTTTCCTCTAAACTGTATTCCTTCACCTCCTGCCCAAAAACTAGGCCTTCATGCCACCAATGTTTTTGAAACCCTTCTAAACACCCGAGGCACTCTCCAAGACTCTAAACCAACCCCAAAATACCATTTAAGGCCAACCTAACTATATGAATTGAGTTCTAATCAACAAATTAAAAACCAACATGGACACTAATTAGAAAATTAAAATTGGGATGCGTATCTCTATTACTCAAAAATTCCAGGTTGTTAGAATTGATAACACAAATATCTATCAAAATATTAAATATAATCCAAGGTGAAAAAATTTAATATTTTTTTATTAAAATTCATTGAGTGTGTTATTTTTTTATAATTGAATTTTGTTTAGTATTAAAAATATTATTTTTATAGACTAAATAAAATATGATCTGTTCATATTAATATATCAGGAATGTTAATAAATTATATTTTTATATATTTATTCATTCTTTTTAAATATTCATATTTGAACATGGTTTATGGAATGTGAATTTTTTTTTGTTTTCGTTAATTTAGGTGATGAATTTCTTATTATAAAATTCTATTTTTATGAATTACTATAATCAACTATAATGTAAGACTTAATTTCCATCTACGTTGTCATTGATTTGTAACTGAAGTTCATATCTTATATTAAGTTATTGAATACAATTTATACATATTAGGTATTTTAGCTATGATGATTTTGGATTACCCATGAGTTTAGTATCTATAGGTAATTGTGTATTAGATCAGATTTCCCACTGGCCGAAAGGCTTATATCATGATTTAGATAGGTGGGTGCTTCATATACATGGCTTCAACCTCCCTCGTGTATTGATTATAAATTTTATATAATGTTAAAAAATTATATGAAAATTTTGTCTACCTTATAAAATGGAATAATTTGAATATGTTTAAATATTAATGGAATATATTTTTGGGTGAGTAACAAAAAATATGTGTTGTTAAAAATAAGGTGGAGTGATTCAATTAATTTGGTTCATATAATAAGGATTCAAAAATATTATCATTAGGATAATGAAGACATAATGTAATGAAACATGAGATAATAAATATTTCATAGGAAGAAATATTAATAAATTTAATTTTCATATGATTTATACAAAATTAGTGAAACATTATAATTAAAAATAAAATAAACTAATTTTCAATTTTATTCTAACAGAGACACATGTCAAGAAATCAATAATTTCACTTGGTTGTTTCATGATAAATTTAGGTTATCATGTTTTATCATCTATATAAAATGGTGGATATAACACAACCTGTGTGTTCGATAACCAAATAAAATTGTCAAATTTTTTTGATACATAGCTAGGAAAACCTTTGAGATATGATACTAGTGGAATATAGTCAATGTTTTTCATATGATAAATCTAGAAGAAAAGTTTTTCTCTAAACTATCAAAGAATTATAACTGATATTACTAGCATGATTTAAAACCCAAATATCTATGTTTTGGCCCAATCCAAATCATGGATAATAATATTAGGGAGATATAGATCTTGGATGGCTAAATGTATATGATTTTAGATCATCCTTTTGAAGGAAGGTAATTCATTTAATGTTCTTGATTGAAAGATATAAAGAATAATTGCAACCATAAGATATTCCTTTCATATTGATTATGGAATGGATTATGTTTATCATTTTAAGATCTCACATACATATGACCTAAAAAATAGTCTATATCAGTATCAAATGATTAGATGCATTCCCTAGGAGAATAGTTCTACAAATTTGAAAGTGACTATTTTACAGATTATGTTTTCCAACTCAGGCTTAGGGATAATACATACTTTGTGTGAATTATACATTTATGCTAACAAAAATAAACAAATAAATAAATTGTAAATAATCATAAAGTATATATTTTTATTTGAATTAGTGGAATACTTTATCATTGTATGTTATAACATATATCTAAGCCTACCAAGGGATTTTGTTCTTGAATAAGAAGACTGCTATTATATTTTTGATACAAATTATAGTTTTATTTTCATATTTGTTCATGAAAAGATTGGATTTTCAATGTATGTTTACAATAAGAGTTATAAAAAATATATTAGTGAAATTTTATTGACTTTATTTATATTGTAAATGGTTTATACAATATAGATATGGATATTCTTGTCTTTAACAACTATAATATAAAAGTAAATCTTGATTCTATACTAATATGACTTCAAAATTGTTTTAATGGATATATAAATTAGAAAATAATTCAATAACTCATCATATATTGATATTTTGATTAATTAGATTATTATATATTTCACTAGTTGAATATTCTTGCATATCAGAAATGACTAAAGCACATTTTAGTGGAAATGGAGAATGTGATAATGGATAATTGGGTCTTATACATAATGATGTATATAGAACATATATTACAAATTAAAAATAGTGGGTTTATGTAAATCATCTCGTCTCCTGAGGAATTTATTTTTTAATATTATCTATTTTGGATGGGTAGAAATAATGAAAAATTCCAAAAGATTATAGATATTTATAAAATTTTACAAAATCAAATGAGATAATGTATTTAGAATATTTGTTCATGATAGGGTGGTGATCAATTTAAATATGATATCACTAATCATATGAAATATTGAGGAATTTTTCCACACCTCACTCCTTAATGAACTCCATAGTGGTATAATGTGTTTTAGTGGAGGAATATTTCCTTGTTAGCTATGGTTTTATTGATGATGAGTTAGTGTGAACATTTTATATCATTAAATGTATATACATTGGAAGATTCATCATTCATACATAACTATTTTCAAACTAAATAATTTATTAAAAAAACATATGATATATAGGCAATGAAAAATCCGAATATGTATTTTATTATGATTTGCGGTTGTGAATGATATGTATTGTATTTATATTTTTAATGTCTAAGCCTTAAATAAGAAAATTAATTTTTATTGGTTTCCCCAAAAAATGAAGGGATATTTTTTCCAAACTTCTACTTGTTAGAAATTATTATTAGTAAATGTTTTCTAATTGATAAGGATCACATTATTTGAGGAGTTACTGTGAGGATATTTCAACCGAGATAAGTTCTTTGACTAAAACAAAGTAAGTTTTTCTAAAATAAATGCAAAGATAGATCCGCAAAGAGTTATAAAATAACAGTCAACTCATGGTATATAATGAACACAAATGTTATGAAGGATTCATTATAATCCTAAAAGATATATATTTACAAAGGAAAATTCTAATGGAGTAATGTTTATAGTTTATAAACCTTCCCCCTCCTATATAGACATTAAGAATTACATTCACCCCTATAGAGAATAGTGTTGTTTTAATTTTCAATTACAAATTTGTTTTTTATTTAATTTCTTTCATTTTAATAGGATTTCATGTACTAATGATGATAAGGTTGTTTGAAACCTATTATGAAAGTTAAAAAATTGTTATTTTGAGGATTAGTTTACATTAGATTTCATTAATTATAAGGTATATACTAAATAAAGCATGAGGACTGTGAAAATAATTAAGAATATATAAGTACTAATTTGAGAGGAGAATTTGTTTCTATGAGTGCATCAATTTTAGTAAAATATTATCATATATGGTTGTAGGAAGCCTTGATATTATTCTATGACGATTAATAAATATCAATAAGTCTGGATATCATAAGGTTGAGGCAAATATTGTAGTATGGTTGAGATAGACAGTTCATAAGTTTAATAATAGTGGCATGTGTGGTTGTTGTGAGTCCTCATATGGTTTCTATAATTCACCTTAATGTTGAGATGTTTACTCATGTAGTGTTTTTGATCCATCATAATTTTGAGATAGGTAATTGTGCATATTAGATATTTTATTGTCTGGTTTTGAGATTTTCTTCTATCTTTACACATGTCAATGTAAGTTTGACACACTATCATTGTAATATTGGATACATTTCCATGCATGATTTAGACACTTTTATGGTTGAGTATAGACCTTGTAAGGTTCCATTCTTGTGTAAATCCTCTTCAATATAAATAATAATTATTCTATTGAATATCAAATCTGGTTCTTATCTGAAATGATCAGTGTTGATCCAATTTTTCAATTATGTTTAAAATATTATGAATCAATATGATATTATCGAATATATAGCTAAGCAAGAATCTTCTAATGAGATGATTTCCAATATATGTTTGGAATTTTCTATATCACAAATGATCATACTACCTTATACTCATTTAATAATTAAAAAAGAAATTCAAATAGCTTTCCAGTTTAAAATTTAATAAATAAGTTGTCCTGGTTGTTAGAATATTGGATGAATTATTTAAACCTAATTCATTAAGAGATTTAAATTGAAAGCCATGACTCAGAAATTTCAATAATGGTTGGATGAGTTCAAGAAGGAGAATAAACTATTAGAAATAAATGTTTTCCCATATTTATATATGGAATTAATATTACCTACCCTATGAATTATAAAATTTATATGAAATTTAAAAGAGAGTAATATGAATTATTTTTAATTGATACATAGTTGGTTAGAGTTCTAAATAGCTAAAAAAATAACCCCATAAGTTTTTACGTTATAGAACATCACTATTGATAAAGGAATATATCCATGAATAAAACACTTATTTTTTCATCAATGGAAAAGAATGTTGGAGTCCCAAAATTATTATTAGTCTTAAAAACGTGGAATTTAATCTATATCATTGATTTACATGGAAAAATTTAAACCACTGGACAATATTTAGTCATAAAGGGAAATATTTGACTAGTTGATGAGTATATCATAACCAGTTTTCAACTTTAAATTTTATACCTTTATTGTTTCTACCTTACAAAATCATTATGTGATAATAAATATGTAGTTGCCTATATATGATAAAAATTATGCCACACTAAAGCATATAATCATTAAAATGAGGTCAAACTCATTAAAATTTGTTGTGTCAAACCTATTTTTTGAATTGTAGTTAAATATGGTAGATATGTCTGGAATGAGGATGGAGTTTTCAAGGTTATTTGAAAAAAAAATTACACTAATTTACCCCCCACCCCATCTAGTTCCTTTATCCTTAAAAAGTTCATAATAATTTGTATCCAAGATGATCAACACTCAAATGTTACTCTAATATTCCTAGAATAAATCCACACAAATCAATGAACATTAAAGGTATACAAAAAATTGATGAAATATGATTTGACAACTAGATAGAGATAATGTTACAAAACCCTCTTTATATTTGATTATATGTACTTGATTTATTATAGTATGTATTTACAACAAAATTTGTAACCTCTATATAGAATTTAGTTATATTGAAAAACATTGAATTTGTTTGAACATTTTGGAATGTGTTTTTATCTAAATTAATATAGAAGGTTCAGAATAAATTTATGGCCGAGAAAACATTTAATTCCCTTTGGGGAATATTTCACATCGTATATGTATAAAATAATAATCTTAAGGAATAAGAATTAAAAATTAGATTTGTATCACCCCTGAGTTCAAGTAAAATATTGCTTATGCTTTTTATTTATGTAATGTGTTTACATGATGTTTGGTTGGATTTGGAAGACATTTTTAATATTTATCAGGATTTTATAATGGTTCACAATTTAGCAACGATCAAATTAGATAATGAAACACTTATAGTAAATCATGAATAGTTAATCATGGGCCTTTGGGAATGTTCATGGTTTGGCATGTTTCTTGGCTAGACCATGAGGCTACCCATGAAAACCATAAAAAGTAGTACATAATAATTTTACATGGTTGGTGAAAATTTTTCTAACCATGAAGGACAACAGTATGATTTGATTATTATGGAAGAGTTCGGCACACTATTAGCGTTTGGTATTACTAACCATCATACTAACTAAAATAAGTTTAAAAACTATATCCTTAATAAGTTTATATTCATTGAGATTATCTCTAAACATCCCAGTTTTCCTTACTTTAAACCATCAAACGTTTTTTCTACCTCCCAATGCATTTTTAGTCTCTCTCTCCTTTTATCTAAATTAAATATTGCGGCTACCTTTGGTGCATTGAATCCTTATTCCCTTGGTAAGTCTTCCTTTGATTTTTTTTAATTAGATCTGCTCATCTTCCCTCAATCTATTTATTATATATATATGCTATTTGGGAGGTAATAATGCATATTGATTCAAATCTTGATGATATAAGGATTTTTTAGATAAAATGAAGAGATATAAGGTATGTTTTTGAAGATTCAATCATGTTGTGTTAAATATTATGGGTCATTATCCATTTCTTCTATAATATTTGAGGATGGTGGATTCATTATTGACGTCTCACATTTGAATGTGAAGGATCTATTTCAATTTTTTTAAATTAATTTAAATTGATTTTGAAATTTAAGTGAAATGTATGGTAGAAACCCTCTTTAGTGTTGGTTTGAGAATTTATGGAATTTTTTAATTTGTTTCTATGAAAATTTCTTTTATATGGATTTTCAATTGATTATTTTAAAATGTGAATTTTTAATGATTAATGGGAATTGTTTGATTAAAAAAATTCATTAAAAATGAACATGTATTGAAAAGGTTAGAAATAATATAGTCGAAATCGTTTTGGTATACATGGGTTTCTGTGAATTCATGATTTAGATGTGGCCCTTAATAAATGGGTATGTAAAATTGGGATGAAAAGGGACCAAACCATGTATAAGGGGAGTGTTTCATTAGAACATAAGGAGATTGGCCACATATTTAAGACTTAGAAAATGGATGAAAAAACACTCATAAGCATATAACTTTTAGTGAATTGTGCTTGTGTGAGTGTGGGACTGTGTGTGAATCATGGAATGGGTATTCCAAAAAGAAATGTGAAATGGTTTAAAGAATTTTTTGTTTTCCTTCCATGGAGATTTATTTGTTATGGGAAATTTTTTATATTATAATTTAAACAATTTAAATTTTTTAAATAATTTTTTATATAATGTACTATAATGTCATATCATATTGGTGTGAGTATTGAAATCATTTTGGGAAATCTATTGAGCTTCATTACTCACCCATGCCTTGGTACATTGGTTCTTTTAAAGATTATGGTTATCAAGACACAATTAAAGGAATGTTATTTCATCTATTTAGTGGTACATCTTAATAATTTAGAATGGTATTGTAGAGTTTAATCACATAGAATGTTTGAACATGTGGAGTTATTCCTTTGTATTCTTTGAGTTTTTTTGTTCTGCCTTCTATTTTGTTCACTGATGTTAGAATTCTTACACAATGGTACTCTATTGTATATTGGTTTGGATATTAATGTTGTTACATTAAGTTGTTTTATATGTATATTATGCATCATATAGGCATATTTGGTAATTTCATGTTTGGTTGGGTTGTTAATTTTTCAAAGGGAAAATTGTCCCCCAATTATATTGAAGCCCTTGGCATTTATTTCCAACTTTTGACATTTTTGGAATGTTACTTAACTCCATTTTGAGATTCCCCCATGACTAAATCCATTGAGTAGGGATGGTATGTTATAATTGGTATCATCTTGATTGGTCATTGACATGAAAATGATATCAATTTTATTTAATCCAATATTTGTGACATTAATGTTATTAGTTTGATAAATTGATGAATTATTAGATTTGAAAAGAATTTTTATTTAGTCTTTTACTTGTAATGGTTAAAATAAGTATAATCATTGAATCATGAAATATATAGCATAAATAGTAAGATTTATCCTTCTTATGTTGAACATAAAGTTACAAATGATTTATCTGCATCAGTGTTTTGAGACACATATGGGAATTTAAATCCAATTTTCAATGTTTTATCCAATGAGAAGAGCATTTCATTCATTTTATAAATGGAATTCCACCAGGAGTAAATATTTCATATTGAGATGTCATTTATGATTTGGTGAAAATGTATTGATTTTTGAAAAAGAATTGAAATTATTTCAATTTTCGTATTTTTGAAAGGGATGGTGGTATTTTAAAAATGGATTTATTTTCAAAGGCATGCGTTTTTCAATAATGATTGAATGAGGAAAATATTAATTTTTTTTAAATTATTTTTGAGACAGTTCATATGTGATAATTTAATATTTTTAATAATTTAATTACTCTGGAGTGAGACTTATGGAATTTTATTTTGGTTATAGAATATGACACATGGTAGGCATCATAGAAACCATCTAGAATAAGATACTGATTATGTTGTTTCCTTAGAGTCATAGGTGAACCAATAGCCAGTTCAGAGTACTGTCCAAGCATTCTAGGCCACGGATACAGGGAACTGAATGGATGAACCAAGTAAACTGGATTATTACATATAGTTATAGAAGATGATCCCACACATATTTTGGGATCCTTTGGAACTAGAATATGTATAGGTGTGGCTAAATATGATGGATCAAATGTACAATATACTAGGGACACTAGAAGAGATAAAAGTAATGTCGGAAATCTATATGTTGGAGGATCTTGTATGCCATAGGTGGGATTTGTCAATTAAGGATACGGTTGGAACAAGGCCACTCCTCGGAAGATTTTAATGAATTATTCAATAATCAATTCTACCATCAAATGATCGGAATTTCCAGAAATGAAGACATCTTTAACAAGAAGCAAGATAATATCTCAGTGGTAGAGTGTGTGACTAAACATAAGAATTTATTCTTTTTTCCATGCAATGTTTCTTCTAGTGCATCCTTGAAGGTATACATCATTGAATCCACACTAAGGTAGGATATTCATTTGATGATTTTTGTGCTATGTATAAAGGATTACATGGATATGGTCAATAGAGAGATGGTGGAAGAAAGGGAAATATATGGGTCTATGGGTGGATCAAAAATGTTGATTCCTATGGGAAATTGTGGGGAATATAATGATAATAACAATAAGAATAGGGACACATATTTCCAAGGTACTCGGATAACACAAAATGAAATTTCTAGATTGGTGGAACTTCAACCATGAACTATGTGTATAGCTGGATTTTTCCAATGTTGTTTATTTTAAAATCTAAAATTATGGTATATGTACCCACCTAGAAAATTAAATAATTGGAATCAAATTGTTCCTCTTTAGTGTGGTTGTCTTAGTTCTCCAATATCTGGTGTTTGGGTTACTTTTCATGTGTCGCTGAGGTCGTATGCTACGATGAGACAAGGATAGATGAATAATTTTCATCAGTAAAGATGAGGTAGACATGGTGATTCTAGGAACACCATGACCCCTCAATAAGGGAAATATAAATAGGTCCATAACGAGCAATGTGTAGTGAGTGAGCAGTTATATGCATTTCAGCAGGTGATTTTGGATGACCAACGTGGACCATCAACAGTGATAGGTATGATTATTTTGAATTATACCATTAGGAAATCATTATTTTATATGGGTTCATCCCATTCATTTATTTCTCCATATTCTGTATATTATCTAGTTTTAAATCGTGAGAGGATCACTTTTGTTTTGAAACATCAATATTTTATTTGTCAAAGATAATGATGAGCCTTTATGTATTGAGAATGTTCTATAACTGTTGATGGAGGTGAGTTCATATGGAATTTCAATATGGGTGATATGAAAGTATATAGCATAATCCAAAGTATCGATTTCTTGATAATTTTCAAGGATAACATAAACTATTATACAGAAAGGGTTATTTCTACAATTTATAATCGAATATAACATCTTATTAAAAGTGGAATGAATGTAAAGGTAGGTGAAACAAGCTAGATAGAAACAACAATTGGATCGATCTGGTACCATTTGGATTTTTGGAATTTGGCATCTATGGAAGAGTTAGGGCATCATTTTCTAGAAGTTATGGATCATCAATTAGATGTTTTTTTCAAAAATTTCTCTGGGTTTCTACCGATAATGAATGTGGAGTATACTACTAATCACCATGTGGGGACTAGTCATATTTACCTTCAATATTACAAGATGGAACATTTAGAATTAAGGGAATTGAATGTGAAGATAGAAGAGAATGAAACTGAAGGGTTAATCAATTATAGGACATTTCTATGGGGAGCACATGTCTTTTTTATTAAGAATGCTGATGGAACTCTTTGGTTTTGTGTTTATTATCATAATCACAACCAAGTTACGATAAAGATCGGGTATCCACTTACATGAATTGATGAACAATATGATATATTGATGGTATCCTACTGGTTTTATAAAATTTACCTGTGATCAGGATATCACAAATTGTGAATCTCGAAATAGGATATTCCCAAAACATCTTTCAAGAGTAGATATATCCATTATGTGTACGTGGTTATTCCTTTAAATCTTGTGAATTTATAATCAATATTTATGGAATTTATGAATTGAATATTTCAATGGCATATGAATTCTATTTTTTTGAGTTTTCGGATGACATATTAGTGTATTAAAGGATAAGGGTATATCATTAAAAACATTTCATGATAGTGTTTGGAATATTGAGGGATCATCGTTTGTATGAATAATTATCCAAGTGTAACTTTTGGATAAAATAGGCACATTTACTTGGACATGTATTCTATAAAATATGCATTTTAAAGGATTCACGAAAGAAAAAATCAATTATCTCTTGGAAATGGCCAAATAATTCCTTTGTGATATGAATTTTCCCTGGTTTAGTTGGTTATTATCCGTATTTTGTTCAATATTTCTAACAATTAACCACACCAATGACATATTTGACAAGGAATTATGTTCTATTACAGTGGTACAAAAAATGTCACAAGTGTTTTCAAGAGCATAATGTTCACCATACACTAGCACCAATATTTAACTTCATAGAATTAGGAAATGGTTACATGGTGTATTGCGATGCTTTGAGAACTTAGTTTGTATGGGTTCCATATAGGGATATCATGTTGTTGTTTTTATCTCATGAAATATGTGTATTCATGATAATAACGATCCAACGCACAATTTGGAGTTAGACGATGTAGTACATGCTTTAAAAACATGGCGTCATTAACTATTTGGTGAGAATTTATGGTGTTTGTGGATCATAAGAGCTTGAAAAATATTTTAAAACAAATGTACATGAACCTAGGGTAAATAATATATATGGATTATCTCAAAATGTTTGAATTTTTTTTATTTATACACCAGGTAAAGGAAAAAAGTTGATGATGCATTAAGAAGATAGTCATATTCTCTTATGGGAAAAGATACATCCAATCTATGCATGTCAATGTCAGTCCAAGACAACATGTATATAGAATTTGATGACTGGGTTTATTTTGTATTTTTTATTCCAATTACATTCATTGTGGATTTGGTTGAAACAATTAGAGAGTCACAATCATATTATTTAGAATGTGATACGATGAGATCAAAACTGAATGTCTTAGAGAACATTATTGGATGGAAGATGGGTGTTGGGTTAGGTTTCATAGTTTGATATCAGATTTTCATACCTATGGAATTTCAGACACAACTTCTCTATGATAACCCCATTTTGAGATGGGATATTCATCCTGGAATATAATGATATGTATATGGAACTGAAAGCACATTTTAGGTTGTTAATTTTGAAAAAAGGTGGTTGAGTGTGTTTCAATCTTCATAACATGTTAGTATGTTAAGATAGTGTATCATCGAATAGAAGGTGTGGTTTAGCATTTTCCTATTCATTCTTGGAAATTGGATCATATTTTTTTGGATTTTATTATATGTCTACCAAGAAATGTTAAAAAAACATAGTTTTATGTGGGTGATAGTGGGTAATCGCACAATGTTGGCCCATTTCACCCCTATTTTTGAATTTAATACGGTGGAGAAATTGTAAAAATATTATATCCAATAAATTTTAAAGTGACATGGAATACAGGTGTCGATAATTTTAAAAAAGAGATATTAGGTTTATATCTCATTTATAGAAATCCTTACATAAATCCCTTGGGACTCAATTGACTATGAGTATAGCGTATCATCCATATATGGATGGTGAGTCATAAAGGATGATAAATGTTTTGGAAGTCATGTTGTCAGCTAGTGTAATGGATTTTTGTGGCCCATCGGAAGATAATATTGCTTCAGTGGAGTTATTATACAACAATAGTTATTAGGACTTGACATATATGGCTTCTTTTGAGTCACTGTAGGGTAATCATTAACATTCTCCACTTTTTGGGTGGAAACAGGTAACCCTTCACTAGTTGGTACATTCCAAATCAAAAAAATGAATAATATTTAGTTTATTACGAAGAGAATGCAGACTTCACAAGGTCATCATAAATCATATGTGGTTCACCATAGACAGACATTGTCATTTGAGGTGATTGATTAGGTGTTATTGATAATCTCTCTAGGATCGGGCATCATCATTTTGGGATGTAGGTAAATTTATGTCCTCATCACATATATTCTTTTCAGATGTTGTATTATGTTTTAAAGGT
The DNA here is from genome assembly GCA_963277665.1 of Viscum album. Classification (NCBI taxonomy): domain Eukaryota; kingdom Viridiplantae; phylum Streptophyta; class Magnoliopsida; order Santalales; family Viscaceae; genus Viscum; species Viscum album. Next base: position 2,069,137,961 of record OY728164.1, on the reverse strand, counting down.
TTAATCTCAATTGACTTAGCCACCATGGTTCAGTATTGTGCATAATGTGTTCTATGTATCTCAATTGAAAATGTATCAGCCTGATCTTGACCATGTGATTCAATGGGATCACATTGACCTAGATCTAGATTCTTTGTTGGTTTATGTTCCAATACATATTGTTGTTATGAAAATAGAATGTATTGTATTGAAAAAGCATTTGTCTAGTGTCTGTTTTGTGGAAACAGTGTCGGATTAATAAAGAGACTAGGGAATATAAATAATAAATGGCATATCAATGGACTGAACTATTTTAAGAATGTAGCAGTTTTCTACTTTCTTTGGAAGGAATGATCATTAGTGTGGGGAATGTATCATCCTTTTAGTTTCATTTAACTAACCATTTCGTTATGATTTTTTAGTATTTAAATCATTTAGGTCAAATTTTGGAGTTTTTGTAAGAACATTGGAATGTTTCTAAGGGATTTATAATGGTTCATGGTTTGACCATGGTTAGTTGAAGTAGTGAAACTCATATAGGAAAACATACAAAGTGAAACATGCACTTCCGTGTTGGTGAACAGTTAGGCACATAGTTTTATCAGACGATGCGCCCACCCAGGAGAAACATTATAAAGTAAGATAAAGGAAATTTTCAATGTTGGTTCATGGTTCATCAAACTGTGTGTACTAACCATTTTAGGTGCTTCTTGAGGAAGAAGTCGGTGAATTATTACTGCATGGTTTGTATTACCATGTCACTAACTATGTATAGATTTAAAATTAGGACCATCAATCAAGGATTTAGATTGAGCTTATCCCTTAAACATTCAGTTACCCTATTTTAAACCCTAAGACGTTTTATATTCCACCCAAAGGTTGTAGAGTATCGCCCCTTCAATCAATTAGAAATCTAGAGGAACATAAGGGTTCATTAAATTGCAATTATGATGGTATGTCTTCATTTTTTTGTCATTTTCCATAGATATATTGATCTTCCTTGTATTTTTTTTCTTAGATCTATTCTTTTGGGGATATCTCTAAGATTTTTATTCTAATCATGATGTGATTTTGATTTTTTATGTTACACTACGTGATATAAGGAAGTTTTTTGATATATTAAACCATATTTTGTATAATATTTTGTGTCATTATAATTATTTTTAATCTCTAAGGTTGGTGGAATCATGCTCTACTCATATTCTTTTTGAAACGAATGTTTAGTTTTAAATTTATTTAATTTCTCCTACATGACTGTGAAATTTATGTGAAAATCATGGTAGAAACCCTATTTATTATGGTGTGTGGATTTAGGGAATTGTGGAACATGGTTGTTATGAAATGGGGATTTATATATTTTGAAATGATATTTTTAAAATGAGTAATTTTATATTCATGGGAATAGATTGATAAAATTTATCCCATAAAACCATCATTTATTGAAATGGATTGAAATATCTTGGAAGAAATGGTTTTGGAAAACATAGAATTGAGTGAGTTCATGTATTTAGTGTGACCCTAAATAAGGGGTGTGTAACATTATGGAAAAAATATACATGACCCTGGATAAGGGGCGTGTTCCATTATGACACAAAGGGATCGGCCACTTAGTGATGATGTTGGGAATGGATGGGAAACACCTCCTGGGTTTACAACTTTTAGTGAAGAATTCACATGGATGTTTTGGTGTGTTTGAATCATGGAATGTGTATTAAAAAAATCAATGTGAAATTTATTAATGATTTTTTCGGTTTATTTCCATATAAATTGGATTTCTATGGAAAATTCTTTATATTCTGATATAAAATTATTAATATTTCTTAAAAAAAATTATATATCATTATAATATGTTCTATACTTGTTGTGTGATTAGGGAAGTCTTAAGGAAAAAACTAATGAGTTTAATTACTCATCCATGCCTTAGAACATTTTTCCTTTTATAGATTTTATTTATCAAGAAATAGGAAAAGGAAATGAAACACTTTTCTTTAGTGGTTTATCTTAATACTCATTTACAATATTGTTGATTTGGAGCATGGGAATGTTTGGATATATGGATTAATGTATTTGGAGTCTTAGTTTTTTGTATTTTTTTCAATCGTATACATTGATATTAGTATTCTTCCATTATGGTAATATTTTGTAGATTGTTATTTATATCCATAGTGTTATTTTAGTTATTTTAGAACGTTATCATGAATCATGTAGCAATTTTCATTTTTGGAATGTTTTCTTCAGTTGTTTATTTCCCAAAGGGAAAATTGTGCCCCTATAAGATTAATTCCCTTGGAATTTATTTCCACCCTTTGAAATAGTGGGGACATCTCTTATGTCCAAGTAGCACTTCTTCCTCACTCAGACCAATGAGTAGTGCCAGGATGATACATGAAGGTAGTGGTTTGAAAATATTAGAATTAGGTATGAAAATATTTTATTATTTATTTATAATAGTGTATTTTATAATTATAATCATTAGAGTATTTAAAGATACTTGAGAAGGATAAAAAATTTAAAAATATTGTATGAATCTTTCTTCAAAAATTTCATTCTAAACACTTAACTCTGGGAGATGGATATTTAGATAACTAAACTTTCTTCAACTCCACATTAGCCTCATGAAATATAATATTGGGAGAGGACCAACACTCAAAATCAAATGGAATATAGGGAAATTTATTTCATTGAAATCCCATATGGGTATGAAGGTGTAAGATATATAGGGGTCCTCATATAGAAAAGAAGACATGGAAAAATATCTAAAACATTTTTACTTAGGTCAAGGTGCTTCTAGAATTGAAATGTGATTTAATAATTTAATATATACTTCAAATGTTTTAATTGCTGATGGTTTTTACACTTCTGGTAATATTGTAGTTAAAATATAAAATAATCAATATAACTATTTTATGGTTACTAAAATATCACTAATATGTGGATCCCACAAATGTAGAAGAAGAATATTTCCCAAGGTATTGATGAATAAATTTCGTTTTAATTAAATATAGAGTATCACATAGTTATTAATGTAATTATGAAAAAGGATTTCATCATGCCTCATAAATAGTTCACATCAGATAAGAACGCGTAGAGGAATTTCCAAAAAATTATACTCAATACAAGAATGATTAAGTTATGGAGGAAGGGTATACTACAAAATCATTCATCTTGAAAATGGAGGCCAAAATTTATACTAAGTAAATAAGATTTTGAAGAGAAGATGATAATTGGATCAATATAGATTAATGGAATAAAATTATAATAAATCAATAATAATAAAATATTGTAAAATAAATTGTAATAAAAATAGTTAAATTTTATAATGGATGAAATATCTCTGAATACATGACTTCCAAGTTTATTAATAGTTCTGAATAATTTATTAGGTTGAATACAAGTATTTTTGAAACTAAAAACATAATAGAAAAAAATTTAAAATGTTTGGATTAATGATATCATAGAATGGAATGAATTCTATTAAAAGGGATTAATATGAAGAGCTATCGACAATATTGAATATGTCTAAAACCATTATATAGGAGCAAAACCTCATAGGAAGGATGTTATTATAGATAAAGGTAGTGAAATAGAGAAATATTGAGTAACTACAAAATAGAATGATCGAGATATATATTTTAATGAACTTGTGTAGAATAATTTATTACATAATTATAATAAAGTTATACAAATCAAGGAATTGTTAACTAATTAAAATATATGGGAAAATCTAAATCACATTTAATGAATTTAGATTATCAATGAACTAATTATATGTAGATTTTATTTCAATGAACAAAATCAAGGCTATTGCTGGTGTTTCAGAATATTTTAACATAAATCAAATAATAGTTGGCATAGTATATAATTATAAATACTGAGAAGAGATATCAAATCAATGAGGAGGTAGAAATCACAAATAAGAAATTAGTATATTCATCAACATGTTGTTAAATTTTTTATAGTGAAAATTAGATTGGAAATCCTATAGGAATATTGTAAAAGAATTGATCAAGATTGGAAGATATAAAATTTATGTATAGAATTTATTATCTCATAGTTGATCATAACTTATTATATTATAAAATATCACAATTAGTATAAGAAATAATATTGATTTTCTTAGGTATTTCTTCAATATATGAAAAAAATTTGATCATGGATAGTGAGTAAGGATACATAATTACTATCAGAGATGAATTAATAAGGAAGAAAAGTATATTATTAATATAAAACACATTAGAAACCTTATATTGTTTTTAAATTTATGTAAGAGCTTCAAATAATCCAAAATGACTATATTTGAAATGGTTCAGATCAGTAGTGGATGTCAGTTTTAAAAAAATTCACAAAATACCAAGAAAATCATGGGAATATAAATTAATTCAATGCTTCATATACTTGTCAAGATATGGATTGGTAGAAAAAAAAATTGATTTTTTTTAGCATGAATTGAAAAATTGGTGCACAACATCAAATAATGAGATTTTTTATTTTAAAAGACACCAAAACTAGTATAATTTTTTGGAATACATGTCTCTTAAATATATACTATGATATTAAAAATTATAATATATTTAAAACAATAATAATACCCAAAAAATATATTTTCCTTTTAATTCCTTGTTGAATTAATAAAAATTCTTCGAATATTGGAAGGTCCAGTTATAATGATGAAGATGGATTTCCCTAATGCATTACAAAAATTGGGAATTTATATAAGTGTTATATCAATACATATGAACTGATTATTGAATGTGATGACATTGTATTTCATGAAAATGATGAAAATATCAAAAAAAATTATAGATAGTGAGGTCAATTTAATCATATTTACACATCGATTATAATTATCTAAAATCATTTATATTTATGAAAAGGATCCATATTCTAGTTACTCCAATTATATTTATTACACTAAAAAGTAAAATCAAGATAATTCCGATAAAAACAGGAAACTTTAGGTGTTGGCGTGGTTTGGTTAAAGTAGAATTAAGCATGAATATGTTGAGAATATAATTGGTGAGTTGAATAATGTTGTACTAAAAAGGATAAATATCATAGAAACAATCCACATAGGTATTTATTCAATGTTCATGCCCAAAATTTTGACGAATACTTTGAATATAGGGAATGTTTTTAAGATATTCATGAGGAACTAGACATGATTGAAAATAATATAACATGCAGACTTATTATCACACCAATGATAATAATTTTTTTGGTAGAAAATGGGTTATTAAAAAATGGGAATAGTGATATTCCTAGAAACTAATTTATGTCATTAAGAATGGGTTAATAATAAATTGAAGGGGTTCCCATTGATGAAATATTTTCCCTATTAGAGAAAATGTTACCATAAGAATGTTTATAATGATAATACCTCAGTGATGCTTCAAATTATTTCACATAGGTGTTAAATCATCTTTCTTGAATGGTCATATTGTTAAGGAAGTGTATGTGGAAAACCTTGAATGGCTTGGGTATGATTAAAATTATTGAAAAGTATGTAAGAAAAAAATTATCTTTTGGAATAAAATATACTCCATGAATATGGTATTTTAAACTGGATTAATATCTATCTAGTATTATTCTTTAATAAGGGAAAGAATATAGAATCTTGTATCTATATAAGTCTAACACCATAACATGCTTTCTGATTTTTTATGTCAATAGACTAATTTTTTAAATAAATGAAGAAATTTTTCATGAGGATTATTCATGGAATATAATTGAGTGAAATGAGAAGTAAATTCTTGGGGATATAAAATTATCTTACTATTATATTTACTCATGATTCTGACTACATCATTATTTCTCTATAAATTTCTACTTGAGGGATTATAATGATGTCTTACATTCCATAATATAGAGGTATACCCACACAGAGTCAGATGTCCAAAAACTAAGGATGGAGAAGGAAAAAAATTATGAGATGCACTTTAAAAGCATAATTAAAAGTCTTATTTGTATAATATTCATGAAACATGGAATTGTTGATATTATGACTCCTTGATAAATGTTTCAATAAAATAATTAGAATTAATGTATACATTTTTGAAATATAATTAAAATATACATTTGAAAAAAGATCAATAATGGTTTGATGTTCATTAAAATTTATAAGATGGCTCCAAAAATATACACCAATGCAGACTAGGTTATAAGTAGTTATGATAAATAATCCATATATGGTGAGTGTTTCTCATTTTTGGTAGTTTTGTTTCATGTAATTTATAAATGAAAATATCAATAACCTTGAATTCAACAGAGAATTAGTATGTAGCCACAACACATGCATCGAAATAGATGTGAGGGATGATAAAAAATACTATATGTGAATGTTGAAGCTCACTATAAACTGTTTATAGGATGTGACAATATGAGTTTAAATAATCTATCCAAAAAATATATTAATGCAGTATAGGTAAAATTATATTTACATCCAATATAATTTTTTTTAAAATGCTTTTTAATGGTACATTGAAGATAAGTCTTTATCCTTCTATTGAATATTTTTCTATTATTCTTATAAAACCCCCCAGAACTATGATATATGAGAAGTTGATGATGTTAATGGGTCTATATTCAACCATCTCTAATAAAGGTATAAAAATTATTCATTATACACTTTTAATCTATCTTTGTAAAATTAATGAAGAATTTTTTTTCTCTAGGGTATAATATTTTTCTCCCTATTTGTGAACTACATTAATTTTTGCGGGACGGATGCATGATATACATTGATAAATATATTATACTATTAAAAAAATATAGGAAATAAATTTATGATGTCTATTATCTTTAGGAAAACATTAATTATTTCTTTATTATCTCTTTTTTCTATATCATTCTATCTCATATAGACTATGATATGATTAATTCATGATTCATTTATTTTTGATATTTCAGTTGATCCCTTTATTTTTTATAATTTTAGTTAAACATGAAAACCAATATGTAAATAATGGTATAACTTGTAAAATTTAATTTAATTTTTGGTCATTTTATTTTTCCAGTGTATTGTTGAAAAAACATGAAAATTATTATTTTTTATTTTTCTAAATGATTTTTAAATATTTTTTAGAGAAAACTAAATAGTTAGACTTATATAGAAGAATTTTCACTTCATTTTAAACTAATCATGGTTGGTAATCGTGGGTGAGGAATGGTTTAGTATAAACGATTAATTTCCTTGAAGAAATTGAAAAATACCATTGGTATAATAGTGTGATAAAATAAACCTCACTCATAGTATATATTATCACCCAAAAATTATACACACTATCACTAAAATTTGATAGTTCAATTTGGAATTGTTAGTGCACAATTTTTCATACCACGTAGAGACCTTGGTAAATTATATGGGTGGTATTTTTCATGGAACTGTTCTTCACACAATTTTTCAATGGTTTGGTAAATTCTTTATCTAAACAATGTGTCCTACAGAGATTCATTAAAATTTTTACTTACGATTTTCCACCACTCAAATTAAAACCTATAACCAATTTTTTTAATTAATATAATTAAAATAGACTATATGTCTCTCTTATGGGAATCAACACCCCTCATCCTTATATTTTAGTGTCGTCCTACACTAATTCACGTGGATTCAATCACTAGTAAGCGACTTTCTTTGGTTTCCTCCTTTATTATTTTTTTTATACCCTACACGCATTTATTTCTCCCACTCCCACAAAACCTATGAATATCGATGATTAGATTTGTTGGACCTGTGGCATTATTAATGGGGGTTTTGGATTCTAGTTTATGTGGATCACTATTTATTGGGGAAATACCTGAAGGTATCATTGATGCATTTTTGAGGTGATTTTGTTTGTTGAAAAAGTGGGCCTCCATGATGTGTTTGTTGAAAAATTAGACTAAGATGTACAATTTGTTGACAATGGTGGTTTACATGGTGATTTATCATGTTCAAGAGATGTTGTTGACATTGCTCAATTGAAAGAAGAACCCCAGAAAGGTGTGGACAACCTTGAGAGTGGTGCAGGAAATATTGGCATGGTGTGTGAAATAGAGGAATGGATTTTTTTTTTCACATGAGGTGTTTCGAGATCATAAGATCAAAAAATTGAAAAGGCATGAGTCACGAGAAAAAATTTACCATTGCACAAAATATTGTGTTGCGTGGAAGATGTGTTTTTCGTTCTCAATGAGGATTACATGCGCTAGGATATGTTTTCACACATGGGTCAATTTTTACTATAAATATGAAATGACCCCTCTCATTCGTAGAATCTCAAAACATATAGTGTATCCAAGCTTCAACATGTAAAATATGAGTGCACAAGGGAGTTTCCTGTAAACCCAAAGTTTGTGCATAAAATAAATAGTTGCACGTAAAATAATTTTTTTTCTCGTAAAGAATATGTTGTGTGTAAAAGAATGCGGGTTCACTTAAAAGAGGTGTTTCCTGAAAATTGGATTTCGAGCAAAAGTTGGTAATTACGCACAAATCCTAGTGAAAGCTATGTGTAAAAATTGGGGATGCCGGGTACACCCGGTGAGAAGAGAGATTCATTTGTGGGTGAAATTTGTACGTCAGAAGAGCATATATCAATAGTTAAATATATAGATTTCATAAGAGATAATGAAGTGATCTACAAGTCTATAAACTGTGAGTGGATCTTATTAAGAAGAAGTGAGCTCACATCAGTTGAGATAGCGGTGAACTTTCATATCGTGATTGGTTGTAAACTAGAAGGGACAATGAGTTTGCTTCAAACATTGTAAACAACAATGCGCTTTTAGTGGATTTGGTACATCATCACATCACCCATGTATCCTCCTTATAAATTTCCCAATGAGGGTGAACCACATAAAAATTTATGTGTCATGTGAATTATTTAGCATGGGATTATACTTTTCCACAAGAAAGAGAGATAATATATTTTTACTTTACAACGAAATAAGATCAAGAGGGGCAGCTGTTTTAATCTGTCATACCCTTATTATCCCCCTCTTAGGGTATCTAACCATGTGTAACTAACAATAATTAACTATTTTTAAATAAATTTTCAAAGTAGTTGATGGAACTCATCATTTTTACATATAAATAAAGTTGTTATTTCTAAATTTTCACTTAATATTATCTACCTCTGAAAGATTTTTATTTTTTATGTGATTTATTAATAATTTTATTTCTATATGGGTATACATGTGGGAAATATGGTGTATTTAAATAGGTCTAAACCCTTGTAATGTTATGTGATTCAATTTCAAGTGTTTGTCAAAAAATAACGAAAATTGGTTTTTCAAGAAGGCCAGTGTTTTTAAAAGAGCTTCTTGTGGCCGGATTAGATTTTTGAAAGAAATATTTTTATAAATTTGTAATCAAACAATGTGTATGAATATTTTATATATTTTTCAAATATTTTCATTTATTTTTTTCTAACAATTGTTTTTTTAATCATTGTATAGGATATTTAAAACCTCATTAATACCTTGGTTGAAAACAAATATTTATTAGGGGAATTGTGAGTTCCCATTTGAGTTCTCAAATTATTTAATTAAATTTATCCCCAATAATTTACTTTCAAGAGCTCTAAATATTTTTATTTGGTTATGAACTTCCATGAAAATTTTTAAAATATAAGGGTTTTGTAGAATTTTATGATATATTTATTTTCAGAAAAAAGATGCATGACCCTCTTAATTACAATATGATCTGGTTAACTAGATTATTTATTGTGATCTAATGAGGAGAAGTTTAATATTTTTTCAACTTTATATGATCTTGATGCATATATTTTAATGGGGTTTATTGTTTTGAAGTTATAAGAGTTTATTTGTGAGTACTTTCAAATTATTTATATTTGGCACGTGGAATAGTTTATTTGTGGTCACCTCCATTTGTCTGGTCATGGATGTTGTAAAAATATAGTATATGATATATGTGAGGTAAAACCCAAGTATAGACACTGGGTCAATAAGTGAGTGTTTCTAAGATAAAATGATATTGTTAGATTAGAAGGGGTAACATGTATTTAAGAAATATATCTTCATTTTTATTTATTTGGTAAGGATGGATCTCATGGGATGTTTGATTCTAGATAGGTTGATGTGATGACCAGAGACATTTATAGATTTAGTAGTGTCAGATCAGGTTCCCTGTCTCTAGTTCCAGACCATATTAATACTTGCATAGGGTAATTCCCATGAATCGTAAATCATATTTAGGATCATTTTAGTAGATTTATCTTTTTGTTCCTATTTTTTATACTACATCACGTAATATTATTTTTCTCATATGTACTTTTTATTTATTCCCTTCCCATATGGCCTTAACATATTTTCACCTACTTATGTTCTCCCTCCCCCTTTAATTTTTATTTTTCTTAGAAAATTATTTGAGAAGGTTTTTTTAAAATTATTTGAAAAATACAAGATGATATTGTGTTTTTTTGTGCCTTAAAATTAATTTAAAAATACTTTTAATGTTATTTTCATTAAATATAAAAATTTTGTTCTAAATAATTATTTGGAGTGTTTTGATGGAATAGATGAGAAATTATTTTTTCAGAAACATTTATGTATAAGGGTTTCTAAATTTATATTTTATACAATAATGTATTGTTTGATAAGGAAATAAAATTTTCAATTTTGTTTTGGAAAATGAATTTTAATGAGAAAAAAATTTTGAGATTGAAATTTTTTATTTTAAAATAAGAATTTATAATGAAAATATAATGTGGAACTTTAAAATGTTTGTTCAGAAAAGTACCCTTTGGCTGAGTAAAAGTTCCTTTCATAGGATATTTTCAATTAAAAAACATGAAATTAGAGTTTTATATATGCTATGATTAGTTTCATGTTTCTTTAAGAAAAGGATCATTATAAATTAATTTTTTTACAGTATTGAAAATTTTAATTTGTAGAGTAATACATGAATGAAACTATATATATTCAGTAGGTAGTGACCTAATCAACTATTTATCTCCAGCCAATTTTCCTAATAATTCCACATTTTTTCAACTATTGTTATTCCATTAATTATTTCATAAGGGATATGTTTCAGTAAGAGATTGTAAATGGGGAATGTAAAGTCTTATGGTTGTGTTTGGGAATTTTCATTCTATATTGAGTTCTATTTTAGTCATTTAACCTATTGTATTTTATGATTCATCTTCACTTGTCATTTATTTCATTGTTTCATTACTAATAAATTCGTTATATGATCTATTTTGGATGTCAGTTATTCTTCTCTCATTCTTGAGATAGTTTTTTTATGTTTTCATTGTTTACTTATTTTTTTATTTGAGGTGTAACTCATTATTAAGGTATTACTATGATACCCATGAACTAGTTTACATCCTATAGGTATTGATAATTCCATTAGAGCCATATATAGGTTTATATTGGGATTTTTTTGTAAATTACACCAAGTATAAGATTATTACAAAATGGAATTAAAGGGAGGTTATCAATGGAATAGAGGTTCTAGGATTCTGTAATTTCATTTTTAACAATAAGAGGTTAGAGATAAGTTTGTTGGGATTGAGAGTGTATGTGTTGGGAAACAGTCTCCACTTTTTTCCCTCTATGAGCCTTGAGTTTCCATAGGTAGTATGGATTTTTTATATGATTTAGTATTTCAATTTAATTAATTTTCTTTTTTTTGGGGTTGAGTAAATTGGTGGGTTTTCATTGATCATCAATTAAATAGAAAGAGTTTCCTTTGGGGATAGTGTTTGGTGTTTGGGATCAAGATAAAAAATGGAATAATTTTTTTAGGATGGATTGTAGGGCTTGATAACCAATAAAACTAAATTATTCATATCTAATTCATTATAGGAACTATTGTACAATTTTCATGTGATCATCAACCATATTTCTGGTGTGGTTTCTCATCTTCCCTGAATTTGAGATTTCTTCTCATTGATGCTTAGATTTAAAACTATGTTATGGTAATTGGAAAATATTCATGATTGGGATTATAGTATATAATAATTATTTTATTGGTTTTTTTGGTGAGACTTTAGTTATTTCATTTTCAACGTGAATTATAAAGTGATGTGGAGTCAGTTTTCTATGTGAAAAATTGGTATTTTAAAAGAAAAATTTCTAATATAAAAACATTCCCATTAAACATTATTAAATAAATGATATACATTCAGGATTTCATTTGAATCATTTTATTTAATTTTAAAATTTAAAAAGTGTCCTTATGTGTGATTTATTTTATTAAAATTCCCACATCGTGTTTTAAAAGATGTGTTTCCAATTATAATGAAGGGAGAAGATCTCTAAAAATATAATTACTTTGATTTTTTGGGGTTTCACACATAGAGTGTGTTTAAAAGGATTAAAATAATTCAAATTTATTTAATGTTTAAATGTTTTTTTCTTATCATGAAACTAAGAAACATGTTTTCGTTTTAACAAACGAGTGATATTTCCTTTCGAAATTATTTCTGGAAACATTTTAAATTGACCAAGTTGATTTAGGGATTGTGGAGGAATTTTAGAATGGTTTCCATTTGGAATTTTAGGAAAGAATGCCTGATTTAAATTGTGCATTGGTTTTTGAATACGGGTTTAGGGACTTTTTAATATCATGATGGTTATTTTAATGTGTTATTCATATTTTAAAATAATTAGCTTAATTTTACCTCATGCTAGATTTTATGATTTTATTTTGTGAGATTTTATTTCTATATCATGTGATATGATTTAATTAATATTATTCATAAGGTATTATTACTAGGATAGGATTATTTCTAATCTGGGTTAATGTAATCCTATTACAAATGTCTACTGTAAATGTTCAGTTCCTATCTGGGGGATATTTCTACCATATTCTATTGACATTTTATTTTATTTGAATAGAGAGAGTAGTGTTGTCTAATTCACATAGTTATGTTCCATGTAGATATTTATGATTTTTTTGGTTTAGTTATTACCTTTTAAAATTTTATAGTCTCTAGGGATTATGATGTGAAATTTGTTTAATTGATTCAAAATTGAGAGTTATTTTTCTTAGGGTTCTTTTGTCATATCATTTTTTGGGTCTGTGTTCAATTAAGGAAAGTGATGTATAAAGTTTACATAATAATACAATTTTTGGTTCCATTTATTTGATTAGTTTATACAATTTCAGATAACAAATAATTTTTTGTATTTCTTCTCACTGATTTTAAATTAATTATGTGTCACAAAAATGAAATTTGTTGTTTTTTATGAATTCCCATTATGAACAGTAATGATTTTTTGGAATGTTTTTCCCCAATTCATGATGATTTTAATTTTTCCATTTTCATATTGTAGGATATTTTCGGGGATATTATAGTCTTTTTTTACATTGAAACCCCTCGGTGATGTAAAGATACATATTTGGGTGAGGTTTTAATTTCTGTTGGGCCATAGATACAATGAGGACATGCATCAATTAGAATACATATGTGGTGGTATTCTATATATTGATATATAGACACCCTCATATACATCATGTCCCTTTATGAATATAGTCATTTTATTTAATCTTAATTCATTTTCCATTTGTTTTCCTCCATTTAATTTGGATACCATGGGTTTGGTGAACATGTTGTGTGGTCTTTTAGGATTTTCCTAGATGTAGTACCTTCTTTTATGGTTTTCTTACTCTTATTTTGTGGTGAGATTGGATTTTCGAGTGTTGTAAATTCTTATTAGACAATTTGCGTGGGTCATTCTTAATTTATGTCATATTTTTTGTGGAAAATATCAACTACATTTTTACATCATTTAATCTCAATTAAAAATGATGGGTAAATTTATGTGCGGTCTATTCCTTCTTAAAATTTCTCTCTGTTTGGTTATTTACTATTTTTTCTTAGATTGTTGATTGAATTTTATTCCAATGACTACATATTTTGTTTAATGAGTGATAAATCCTTCCCAAAATATTTATGTGATTTAAAACCACTGGATTCTAGTACATGTGGATTAGGAACATCTTCCCGTCAATGTGGAAGGCTAGGTCTAGAGCTAGGTTATATGGAACCCTAATCTAGTCCGCTATAGTCAATAAAAGAGAGAGCAATGAGTGGTATTAAGTATTTCAAACACATCCAAAGGAAGGATATTTTGAAACCTTCTATAGGATGACCTTCCATTTTTCTAAATAATATATATAATTGATTACTTATGTACATCACTTCATGGAAATAGGAAGTACAAATAATGAGGTCACATGTGCCTCAAACCGGTTGGTGGGGACACATTAAATGTATTCAAGAGATTGAGGATCAAATTCAGGGAGAGGAATATTTTTGGGGAAACTGTAGCAACACTATAACAGATACTATAGTTGGTAATATATTAGATATTGTTATATCTATTGTTTGTTACTATAGAATCTGACACTATTCATCTATTTCAGCCTTTGGGCCACCATTTTAGTCATCGAGCCCTTCAAGACCTTCGATCCACCCATAACCTTTAGGCTAGTTTGGCCTTCGGGACACATGATGTGTAGATTCAACAACACATGCTATAGGGAATGACCCTTTATATGAGGATTTATAGTAGATGATTCCAGCAGAGTAGAGTTTATGGATTGTAAAAATTATAGACTATGGTGTTTCCATTAGCACGAGGCCTCAACATATCTATATAGGATAGCTAGTAGAATAGCCATTTGAAGGTGGAGAGATGGAATCGTGACTAAACATCAGGTAGGGGTACTTCTAATTTTTCATGTTTGGATGAATTACTATAAGACCAATAAGTCATGCAATGTCATGAAATCCTATGGTCCATGTATGGGTTCCCCCTTTGCGATTAAAAGGGTATTATCACAATGACTAAAAAATATAAGGCCTTCAGACTAATTAATCAATAATGATCGTGTTGTTGAAAAAATGTAATGAATTTTCTAAGTTTCCACTTGTGGAGGAGTATGTATTGAATAACATGCTTTACAATTTTTTTTAAAAGAAACATTTAATAATATATAATAGAATAATAAACTTCTTATCACAATTTGACATGTGTTTAAGATGATGATAACACCTAAGAATTATTAGAAGAGTTTTTTAGAGGAATAGATAATTCCTCGAAGTGATTTTGTACTTATTAAAAAATATGGATATGTATTTATATCAAAATGAAGAGACAACCATCACCATCTAGTTGAGAAATAATATTCATAATTCAATTTAAGTGGCTTGTATGGTTTTTACAAATGTACATATGTTTATTGTGGGTCCTTGGAAGACTCATGAATATCCTCGTGAGGTTACGAGATATCATCATATCATTAAAAAATCAATATATGGTTGGTGAAGGTTCATTATAATATTCTAAAAATTAATATATTTTATGGGTTAATATGTAATGCACCATTACTGTGTTAATTTGGGAAAATATATTTAATACTTATAAAAATTAATTTAAAATTGGAAAATTCTCTATCATAACATTCATTGATTTAAATTTCATAGTTTCATGTAAATATTTTTTATTCAATCTAATATTATAAAAAAGATAATCGAGGTTGAATTTATTATAAAAAAATAAATCTTTTTATATTGTTATTCAACATATCTCAAAATAATAAATGGTCAAGGACTGTAAAGGTATATATTATTTGTAGATTAGATATATAAATATCATTTTGTTCATGGAAGATCAATAGTATCCCCCATAATATTTTTAGTAAATTTTTTTTATTATAAACATATCATATATACTTAATATAATTCTTTCTTTCCCAGGTAAAGTGGAAACATATTAAGTGTGACGCTCTAATTCATATAATGTGTAATCATGATAGATATCAATTGACGATACAATGTTAGCAAAAGATAATAAAAAAGAATATGAGAACATGATTTTGACTTATGAATATCATACCCCACTAGTCAATATCATTATTCTTGAGTCCTACCTAAGTATTTTACCCTATAATAATATAGATAATTAATTATGGAGGTAATTTAATGATCTATGCATCATAATAAATGGAATATAACATAGGAATGTGGAAGAAGTGTAAAATAATAAAATCATAGAATTAAAAACATGTATAAACACCAAAATTTATAGTCATTATATTAAGTACATTCAATAATGACATTAAATAATGTTATGGACAATAAAAATGCTCAACACATATAATTTTGAACATTTTATAACTTGTTTTGGTCTACATATAGTTTTGTGAACATGAAATTACGTTCACACCAATCATAGTTATATGGAGAGATATAACTACATACGAAATTAATTAGAGGGATATATAATTTTGGTCCCACCAGTAATGAAATAAAACCCATGCATAAGTTTTTGATATTATTATGAAAAAATTCATCTTATCATAACTTATAGAAAATAAATTATTATCATTATGATTTCATCATAAAATAATTAACCTCAGTAATGAATGGAGTTTAAAACAATCATCCTTAAAAACACATCATCACATTAATTATATATATATATAAGATAGTTTCATAATATTTTTTCCCTAAAAATGAATTAAAATACATAAATTTGTTTATAGAGATGAACATTACATTTAAAAGAGAATTTAATTGTTTATTTTAAAATTAGGAAAATATAATTTTCTTTTAGTATCATTAAAAATCAAAAATTCAAAAAATATTGAGAACCCTATCTTCATTGAAAAAATACATGGAAACTTGTAAAAAACGTAAACTAAAATAATGATCTTGAAATTACAGTTTTTTATGTTTATATATGTTAAAATAATACATTCATTTCATAAATTTATCACGATTAAAAAGTGAGTCCTATGAAAAATATTTAAAAAGATTATTTTTAATCATTTATAATTAAAATAAAAGGTAGTAAGAAAAAACTTTTTAAAATTTTATCTATAGATAAAAACATCTATAAACCATTCTTATGAATATAGACATGGATATATAATATTAATGACCAAAAAATAATATAATATCTAATAATCTTAAAAACATTTAATTATCGATTTTAAGATCCAAATATTGGAAAAAGGTACTAATATTTTAAATTTCTCTGAATAACTAAATGAAAGTAATATAAAAATAATTTAATAGATATTAAAAATATAATTTTCCTCATTTAAATTTATCATTAATAATCCTAATAAGAAAAGTGATTGTGACCCAGGAAAATTCCTAAAGTCCTTTCATGCTTTGTATGCATTAAAACCTCTTGTATAATTAATATATATTAATAATAAATATATTCTATAACATTATTCACATATATATATATTATTATATGTAATTCCATTATAATTTCCAATTACTATTTTGTTACCAATTATTTATTAAAATGATCATTCATGTTAAAACTAGTCTATTTTCCATGCATTTTCTAGTTTGACAATTCTAGTCCTTAAACCTTGTTCGGATTTCCATCATCTACGAATTACAAAAAAAACTCACTAATATAAATTTTTTGACTTGTATAAACTATTATAACAATTTTTATAATGTATAGTTTAAAAAATTTATTACATCACATCATTTAGATGGTAGTCTGTACGTACACATAATCAACGTTTCCACCTTTGATGGATGAAAAAGAGATAGATAATGAATGTAATATTAACATAAAAACATATATTTATATTATATATAATAATTAAATATTTTTAAAATAGTAATATATCATTTTTAATTGGTTTAAGAAGAATGAAACATGAAAATGTTTAGAACGATCATATACCTCTTTTACAGGCATCCTTATTTGAAAAGCTCCAAAAGTATGCTTGTATGGGTCATCTAGAAATATATGAACCTCAAAGTCATGGATATAGACATTGGAAGAGTATATTCCTAGAAAATATGTGATCTAAATAAATGAAGTGGGGTTATTAAGGGTGTACATGACTGTCCCTTTTATAAGTGAGGGGAGTGGCACAAATGTAATTATCAAAAATATTAAAATATAATAAAGTCACTCTCATGGGAATGTATCTCTGAATTTGTGAAAATTTGAATATTGATTTATATAATAAATAAATAAATTCTATTCAAGTTGTTTTATTCAAGTTTTTATGTCATTTTAACCCTTTTATTTTTAGATTAACCCCCTTTAAACTTTTTTCAATGGTAATGAATTTTTATCATGGTTATAATTTATAATGAATAAAAATAAAATTTCCATAATTAAATAGTTTTGAAATTATAATTATAATTATTTAATCAATTTTATAATATTTTATTTCTATATTTGGTAAAATGTCCTTATAAAATAATGGAAAAAGGTGTAATGGAGGCCTTTTTTTCAAAATGAACATTTAAGAAAAAAACTGAATTTATTATTATTCCATGGATAATAAAACCCATTAGATGAATTTTAATATATATTATTAAAAATATTTTCCAATTATTTTCTAAAATTAAATCATATATTTTTAATTATAAAATTTATTCCGAAAAAATTTTATTTTTCACAATAAAATTGTTTTTTGGAAAGAATAATATGATAATTTTACCTTTAATTTATTTTATCTATTTTTTGAATTTTTTTTAATAAATGTATAAATGATTTATCATTTATTTTACAATTTATAACCAAATATTTCATCATATTTCTACTTAATTGGATATCAACACACATAATATATATTAAAAAAATAGATATTATTTTTGACATTTGCAATTCTATACAAATTATATAGGATTTAATTAGTAATTTTCCATCAAAGAAAATTATTGTACCTATTATTCACAAAAATTTGGTCATATATATACATAAAAATACAATGCTTTTGTGATAACAATTACCATTCAATATAATACCTTCGTAGTATATGATGTTTCATTTAATCTCGGTGTTTCATGAAAATAGAGCTATCAAATAATTAAAATTCTTTATGGAAACCTATATCATAAAATCAGAAGGGGTAAAAAATGTAGGTTTATAGATGGATATTATGATGTAGAAGGATGTTTAAATCTAAAGGATGATCAAGATTCTATGAACACATGGAATTATTAAAAAATACATTTAAATAGATTTAAGGTTATTGATTTCATGGAGGAGTTGTGATAATTTGAATATAACATTAATAATTAACAGCTGATTCTTAAGTATAATGAAATGAAAAAACATGTCATAGAAATTTGAATGTGGTCTGAATAACATTGAAAAGGGGAATATTCTGTTAAAAATTAAGGAGTTTCCATATATATTTGTGGAAATATTTTTCCCAACTCTATGAATGGTATAATGTCTAGGGAATGAAAAGGTGAGTGCAAATAATTAAGGAGAACTGATAAATTGCTTAATAAATGTGAGAGAATTTCTGAAAATTATATAATTCATTACAAAGATGAAGAATATAAATATTGTGGACGAATTTGATCTATAGTTACAAAACCTATGTTATTCATCACAGTCCAAGAAAATAAGAGGCACACGAATTATTCTAGGGATTTAAAATAATGAAGAAGATCATCAACATTAACCTTTACTATGTTGGGAATAATACTAGAAAAATTTTCTTTATAAATATATCCATGTGACAATTTGAAGAGTATATTGTAACTAGTTGGGTCTAAATAGTATAATGATTTTCAGGGCACAATATTTTTAGATATTCTTGTTACAATTAATATTGATCTATGAGTGTGGGATAACAAACATTACACATCAATGATGTAGTCATCCTATAAGTGGTGGTAATCCTATTAAAAAAATTATATGTTGGATTATTTTATTCAACCGTGGAAATATTGAGAGAGGTATATTGAACAATAATTGTAGTTTTAAGTGGATTATAAAATTAGGGAAACTGATTCACACCCTCCCCCTAGTGCCATTCACACATCAAGAGGTCCAAATAAGGGATGATTCCAAGAGATGACAAAATATACCAAATTTGAAATAGACTCCATGTATAATAAACCAGTGTAAAGTTTGTGGATACACATGACGGTGTGAGACACATAGTGTAATATTTTATGATTTGAAAGAATACTCGAATTAAAAATAGAGTGTTTATCTATAAACCTCACATCACATAAACTAGTTTCAAAAAAATACATAGTATTAGAAATGAATACATAATTTATCTAGTTTAGATAATAAATCACGTGCAGTTATCTTTCTTCCATAAAATATCATTATGATAATGAAATATATCAAATCGATGTGCAAGCCACATTTCCTAACAAGAATTTAGTAAATGTTTTTTATAGGATATATCATGATGGTTTGGATGTTCCAAGTCAATATTATATGAAATTTTTGTTGCACTAAAATATTATTTGGTCAATTAGGCATTTAAATTTTGGAATATCAAATTTGATAATGGAATCAAAGAGTTTTGTTTTACTAAAAACATTGACGATTATTTTGTTTGCACGGGCTAGTATGAATTTTCATGTATTCTAGATATAATAGGTATATGGAATAGTTATTATAAAAAAATATATCTCAATTTTACAATATTTGATGTTTGGGATAGTGAAATTCCTCTAAATTAAAGACATTATCAAATCAACCTATATACTAGGTATAAAGTACTATAAAGATAGTTCTAAGTTGTTTTATTCACTGTGTATGCACATGTATATTGTAATATTGTTAATGTGTTTTAGTATAGAGAATCCAAAAATGGGGTCGTTACAAGTGGTATATAGAATGCATCATAAGAATATTCTTGATTCGTATATGGAGTTAAAAAGGATAGATAAGATTAATTATGTATTTAATATAGAATCTATCATGTATTACACAGATTTTAATCGAATAGATGTCACTTATTCATTGAAAATAACTTGTTGATTCCAATATATTCTAAGATATATTAACAATATTTCTGTTAAGAGTATATTTTACTACTTATGATAGAGTAAGGTTTTATTATTGGTATTTTTTGATGAGGATGAGATTTGAAAAAATGGATACTATAATTATAGTTTCTAACATGATAATAATGTTATGGGATCTCTCTATGATTAATTTTTTATTCCTAAATAGTGGGGTTATCTACTAAAAGTGTCCAAACTATGTCATTATAGAGGAATCAACAATTGATGTAGAGTATGTCATTGCACCACATTCCAAAAATGATATTTTTTATAGATCAAGAAGCTCATTTATGTACGTAATTTGACTCTTAGATGAATTAAAATAGTAACCATTTACTGTGAAAACAATGGAGTTATTTCTCATTTTAATGAATCCATGTCTTGAAAAATTAAAAACACATCCTTCCCAATTAATATCTCATTTTAAAGATAATTGAGAATTTAGATTTAATGATTTATTGATTGGATACATAGTAAAATGTATCAGATACATTGAGGGATCCTTTAGAATGTAAATATCATGAGGTTCATACCGAATCACTCTACATATATTACATGGGATCATTAATATAATTTTTTTAAAAATTATAATTCTTTTATAGTAAAGGAAATATCTATTTTTTTATTCATGTGCGTTATATTTGTATTAAATGAACAACAGAATGATAATCTCCCCTCACAGTGAAACTTTGATTTATCCATACTTGATGATCATCATAGAGTATTATTGTTTATGATTATATCCTATGATTTGTTTGAAAATAATTAAGTACTTGATCTAAAAAGTTTTGTAGAAGCTATAAATATCATAATCATTGGATAATAAGTCGGTACATATTATTTGGACAAGCCTTTCAAATTATATCTCATGACATGTCATAGAATCATTGATAAACATAGGGGTGTATTCCAATTTTGAATCGTCATTATAAAGGGATAGACTGATACCTATTATAAGAATGTTTATAATTTGATACATTTATTATGAAAAAATTGAGGAGTATAAAATCAATGGTTTTTGGTTATGTTGTTAATCAAGTTATAAATTAATTTGTAGCCAAGATTTAATTTTTATCACTTAGATAATGAGATAATATTTTAGAACCCTGATTAAAGGACATAAATAGTTAACTATCAACTTATTATCTATTTTAATAAGATGAATAACATGTTATGTATTCATTTTTACGGGTAATACTGTTTGAAAGATTCATGAATATATGAGATGATATATACAATATTGGGATGTTCCAAGTCTAGTTCCACTCTATGTCCAAGAGAATTAGATTGTATAGGTATACATATAATGTATATTATGTAGATTTTGTGGGAAATATCATATAAATATATGAGTGTGTATGATTGAGATCACACAAGTCCCATTTTTATCTTTAGTGGAACTGAGGTTTTTAATACAAGAAAATCAATACATATAAATATACTATATTTATATTTCATATTTTTCATCATAATAAATGACATCAGTGTCATATATTTATCCCATATAAAAAGAATAAATTTATTAAGAACTATTTCTTCCAAATTAATCGAAGTTTATGAAATTGAATCCAAAGAGTTAGGATGGGTTCATTATGAATTGTGAACTTTTCCATAATGTTTTTGTTGAGTCAATAAGGTTTTCCTTATGACTTTTCCATTCATTCTTGTTTTAAAAATCACAAACACCTTATCTTAAGGAAAGTTGCTTTTATAAGGAAAATTGCTTTCTTAAGGAAAATTGATTTCATAAGAAAAATGCTTTCTTAAGAAATTGATTTTATAAGCAAAATCGCTTTTATTAGAAAAATTATCCTTATCTTATTTTCATCTATATTTTTCTTATGTATGAGAATCGGATTCATTTCTATTTTCTCGGAATCGTTGAAACTTTGATATAAAGAATTCTGTTTTAGGATTCGGATTCTGGATAAGAACTATAAGGAAGTTTCATTCCGAATTCCGGATATGAACTCTGACTACGTTTTATTCCAGATTCAGGATATGAATTCTGAAGAAGAATTCTCATTACGAATTCCAATGAAGAATTCTCATTACGAATTCTAATGAAGAAATCTCATTCCGAATTCCCATTACGAATTCCAATGAAGAATTCTCATTAAGAATTCTGTTGACGAATTCTCATTACGAATTCTGATGACGAATTCTCATTACGAATCCTGATGATGAATTCTCATTACGATTTCTGATGACGAATTCCTATTCCGAATTCTCATTCCGAATTCACCTATTAAACATAATTTGAGTATCTTTGTTTTATACACTTGGAATGAATTCAGACTCCGAAAAATATCTTTGTTAGACTCCGAACATTTATATTGCTTACACTTCTAAAATTTGTCTACTCTTATTATTTTCATTACACTCCGAACCTTTACTCCGAAGCGTTCATTCCGAACCTTTGAGTTAGAATTAAAATGATGTCGTACTTTCAGTTACACTTGGTTTGTTATAAAACGATGTCATCTATTTTGTTATAAACTAACCGTTGTCTAAGTGACACGTGTATAGGTCCCTCCGATCTTTAAGGAAAATATGACCGTTGGAGAAGGAGCCGACCTTACCTATAAATAGGAGCTCATTTGAAAGAGCTCGTTGCTGTTGCGAGTACTGTAAGGCTGACAGATCTTCGACTCATGTGTTTACATGCTTGAAGTGATTTCTAGAGAGAGAGGCTCTTATTAACTCTCAAAGCTTTGTGTGACTCCTAATGTTGATGATTACATTCGATGGCTTCCGAGGATAGGATGACAGAGGTGCCGACTACCTTAAAGTTCGAGGGCTTCCTTGCTGAGGAAGACAGAGGTTTCCAACTACCTTGAAGTTGAGGGCTTGCGGGGATAGCAAGACAGAGACTCCGATCTTCGTATTGAGGGCTTACCCTGGTGTGGGTAAGACAGACTTGCTTGAAAGTATAAATCATGGGACCCTTTATCCTAGGTTGTTGGATACCCTTCTCTATGGGTTAAAAGACTTATATCTTGTTTACTTGTAGTTCTACTACTAGTTTATATTCCGTTGCATCCTGTATTATAAGGAAAGTATAACTTTCTTATACTTCCTTATTTGTACTCTGTTTCATTTAGATTCTATACGTTTTAAGGTAGAATCTCACTTTGTAATCTTTCGTTAAGTTTCAATTGCCGGAACCATATTTCCGGAACCTACTTTCGGAATCTCTTTCCAAGTTTGCTTTTGGAATTAGAGGTGTTGTGAATCTACTTAGTTTAACTTTGTTAAACTTAGCCATTTCCTTCTCTTAAGGAAAACATAGTTATTCTTAACTAACTTTAAAGGTTCCAATGGAATTTTTATAGTATACAATTCACCCCCCCTCTTGTATATTGAGCATCTACATCATTATTTCGATCCTACAATTGGTATCAGAGGTTGGAAACCTCTTACTCTATACCAATCTTACATTTGGTATCAGATCAGGTCCTTGAAATACTTGTACTCACATATAAGTTTTTCTTGCTCACTTCCCCATTCCGAAACTTTTCTAATTCCGAACTTTTCTCATTCCGAACTTTGTTATTACGAATCTTTTCAACTATCAAGTTTGTGTGTCCAAGGTTATTATACGTATGGCAGGAATTAATATTGGTACAATTGACAACCTAAATCCGACAAGATCACCTATCTTTTATGGTAATTATTATGAATACTGGAGAGATCGTATGAAGACTTTTGTTATCAATACTGGAGTAGACAACTTTGTTATGCTTACTGGTGATTATAAAATTCCTGACAAGGAAGTTAGAACCTTTACTAACCAGGAAAAGAAAGAATATCAACTCAACTATAAGGTACGCAATACTTTACTTAGTTCAATGACTAGAAATATATATAGCCAAATTTCTTCTTGTGAAGAAGCTAATTGTATATGGAAGAAGTTAGAGGCTACACACTTTGGAACTTCTAAGGTGATTGAAACTAGAAGAGCTATGCTTAGAGCTGAATATCTTGTCTTCAATTTCCCTTATGGGGAATCTATCTGTAAAGTTCAACAGAGATTTATGACTATCGTCAACAGTCTAAAATCTATGGGAGAGAAAGGTCTAGATGATGAAGCTCTTGTGGATAAGATAATTGATATTATGCCCAATGAGTGGGAATCCAAGGGAACAGCTATAGATGAGAACAGGAAGGTAACTCAAATTACTCTTGATGAGATTTTCAGAACTCTTCTACAACATGAAACCAGAATGAAGAGAGATGCTGACAATATCAAGAAAAAGAATGGAAATGGTACCGTTGATTTTACAACAACTTCAAATCAGATGAAAGACAAGACTCCTAAGAGAGTAACCAGATCCAAGTCTAAGAAAGTTATTTTCCAATCCGAATCAAGTGAGAGTGAAGTCTCTGAAAATTAACTAGAAAATCTTGCTCAAAGGATGAACAAGATAGCTGGACAGAGATATTTTCAATCTAAGTATAAGAAAAAGGAAAGGAAAGATAAGAAATATGGAGAAGTTACTTGTTATGAATGTAAAAGAGCTGGACATATTAGACCAGATTGCCCTATGCTCAAAAAGAAATAAAGGAAGGGAAGACATTCAGACAGGAACAAAAAGAAATATTATAAAGCTAAAACTAAGAAAGTTCTGAAAGCTAATGACACCTGGAGTGCCAGTGGTGGTGACTCTTCAGATGAATCTTCTGATTATGAATCTTCAAGACAGAAGAATCTTGGTCTTATAGCCAGATTACCTATTGATAATCATTGTCTTATGGCTAAGGTACGAAATGCTGAATCATTGACCAATGATTCTTTAAATTCTTATGATAGTATGTATTACAACTCTTCTGATGAAGAATCATCTTCTGGTGAAGAAAACACTTTACCCACTTATGAAGAAGTCTCTAGGTTTGCTGAACTTCTTGAAATTGAGAATTCCAAACTCAATAAGAAATTTGATATGGAAAACTCTAGGAATTATATTCTTAGGAAAGAGATATCAGATCTTTCTAAAGATCTTGATAAGAAAAATGCTGATTTTGAAAATATTTCAAAAAATCTTGAGGAAGTAAGTTCTGAGAAGAACAAACTTTCTAAAGAATTAGAAAATGTAATTTATAAGAAAAATGTTTTTGAGCCAAACTCTAGTTCTAAAACTAATGATTTTGAGGATAAAAACTTGGTTGTAAAACTCAAGTCCGAAATTTTTTCCTTAAAGAAGTGTTTATCAAACTTTACCCATGGTAAGGAAAATTTTGATAAGATGTATTCCCAAATACGACCTTTAAGAAATAAATCCGGATTTGGTTATACCCATGCAAAACCTATTTTCAGTAGCAATTATTTTGTTCCTCAAAGTGCCCCATTTTGTACCAAGTGTCAATATGGTGGTCACTTGGAAAAGAATTGTTCCTTAAACAAAATCCAATCTCTAGGATTTCACAAAGCTTACTTTTCTAAGAAGATGTGGATACCTAAAATTTTATTGTCTGGAAATCTCGGATCCAAACAAGTTTGGATTCCAAAAATCTAATTTTCTTATTAATTACAGGAAAACAAAGAGAGTACCAACAACTATACATGGTACATGGATAGTGGATGTTCCCAGCACATGACTGGTAACAAAAGTTTTTTTTGAAATGATTATCAAAACGAAAGGAGGAAAGGTAACTTTCGGAGATAATGCTAAGGGAGAGATTGTTGGTATAGGTAATATTGTTTTTCTTGGTAAAACCTTTATTTCAAATGTTCTTTTTGTTAAGGGTCTTAAGCACAACCTCATTAGCATAAGTCAGTTATGTGATGAAGGTTACCTTGTGAATTTTAGGAATGATAAGTGCTTAGTTCTCAATTCCAATGAAGAATTTATTCTCTCAGCCAATAGGCAAGAGAATGTCTACACTTTAAACCTAGAAGATCTTAGAAGCCAAGATTTACCTTGCCTAAGTGCAGTGGAAGATCATTCCTGGTTATGGAATAGAAGATTAGGACACTGTAATATTAGAAACCTATGTAAACTCTCTAAGAAGAAACTAGTTAAGGATCTACCGGAGCTTAGATTTGATTCTTCTAATGTTTGTGATCCTTGTCAATATGGAAAGAAACATAAATCTAGTTTTAAGTCAATCGGTGAAGTCTCAACAACCGATGCATTACAGTTAGTACACATGGATATTTTTTGTCCAACACAAACTGGAAGTATTGGAGGCAAATACTATGTGTTTGTTCTAGTTGATGATTACACTAGATTTACTTGGGTCTATTTTCTAGCAAAGAAATCTGATGTTTTTTCCTATTTCAAAAGTTTTAGAGCTCAAGTTAAAAATGAGAAAAACCTTCCATTGAAAACTATTCATAGTGATCATGGAGGAGAATTTCAAAATTCAGATTTTGAAACTTTTTGTAGTAAGAAAGGTATTACTCAAAATTTTTCAGCACCTAAAACTCCTCAACAGAATGGTGTTGTTGAAATAAGAAATATAATTCTTCAAGAAATAACTAGAACCATGTTGAGTGAATATTCTATTGCTAGACATTTCTGGGCTGAAGCTGTAAGTACGGCTTGCTATACTATAAATCGAGTTTTGATTAGACCTTTTCTTAATAAAACTCCTTATGAGTTATGGAATGGTAGAAAACCTAGACTATCCTACTTCATGGTTTTTGGTTGCAAAGTATTCATTTTGAATACCAAAGATAATTTACATAAATTTGCACCAAAATATGATGAAGGAATTTTCTTAGGATATTCCACAACCTCTAAGGCTTATAGAGTTTTTAATAAAAATACTTGTACTGTTGAAGAAACAGTACATGTAAAATTTGATGAATCAGATCCTTTTGTTTTTAAAGCATCCCAACCTTCTCCCTCAGATGTGTTTTCAAAAACTGATTGTCAACCTTTGATAGAAGAACCTTCTAATAAGGAAATTTTTCTAGAAGATACTTCTGAAACATTTACCCCATAAGACTTTCTACCCTATGTTGATAAACAGGTTTTACAAAACCCAAATCAGGTGTTTCTTAAGAATCATCCTAGGGATAGTATCATTGGTGATGTAAATCAACCTGTAAGGACTAGAAGTTCCTTAAGAAATGAAGTATAACATCTAGCATTTCTTTCCCAATTAGATCCTAAAAGCACTGATGAAGCTTTAGGTGATAATGATTGGATTAAAGCAATGCAAGATGAACTAAATGAATTCGAAAGGAATAAAGTCTGGACCTTGGTTGAAAGACCTAAAGAAACTTCTGTTATTGGAGTAAAATGGGTTTTTAGAAATAAATGTGATGAAAATGGAGTCATAGTAAGAAATAAAGCTAGACTTGATGCTAAAGGCTATAATCAGCAAGAAGGAATAGAATATGAAGAAACCTATGTTCCAGTAGCTAGACTTGAATCTATCCATATTCTACTTGCCTTTACAGCATTCTATAATTTCAAACTTTTCCAAATGGATGTGAAATGTTCTTTTCTTAACGGTTATGTTCAAGAGGAAGTTTTTGTTGAACAACCTCCTGGCTTTGAAGATACAAAACATCCTGATCATGTTTTTAGACTTACCAAAGCTTTGTATGGTCTTAAACAAGCCCCACGAGCATGGTATGATAGACTCACTGGATTTTTGCTTCAAAATAACTATGTTAAGGGAAATGCAGATCCAAGACTTTTTATAAATAAAGATAAGAAAAATGTTTTGATTGTTCAAATTTATGTTGATGACATTATATTTGGTTCAACTCAGAAATCTTTGATTGATTCTTTTGAAAATCTTATGAAATCTGAGTTTGAAATGAGTATGATGGGTGAGTTAACATTTTTCCTTGGTTTTCAAATTTCCCAAAAACCAGAAGGAACCTACATATCTCAACATAAGTATATTAAAGATCTTCTTAAAAAGTATGGTTATGACAACACTAAGAGTATAAGTACTCCCATTGGTACCTCAAACTCTTTAGATCTTGATGAAGATGGGAAACCAGTAGATCAAACCTCTTTTAGAGGTATGATAGGAAGTCTACTTTACTTAACAGCTAGTCGACCAGACTTAATGTTTTCAGTATGCTTATGTGCAAGATATCAATTCAATCCTAAGGAATCTCACTTAAAGGCAGTAAAAAGAATTTTTCGCTACCTTAAGGGAACCATGGATCTAAGATTATTTTATACTTCTGGAAATGATTTTGTTCTAAAAAGCTTTTCTGATGCTGACTTTGGTGGATGTAGAATGGATAGAAAATGTACATCCGGAACATGTCATTTCTTAGAAGATTCTTTAGTTTCTTGGTCCTGAAAGAAGAAACATTCTGTAGCACTCTCCACTGCTGAAGCTGAATATGTAGCAGCTGGAAGTTGTTGTGCACAAGTGTTGTGGATGCAACAAAAACTCACAGACTATGGCTTGAGTTTTACTAAAACTCAAATTTTGTGTGATAACACAAGTGCCATTTCCCTCAGTAAGAACCCTTCACATCACTCCCGTGCAAAACACATAGATATTAGACATCACTTTCTTTGGGATCACACACTTAAAGGAGATATTATTCTTCAGTTTATTGGAACACAAGATATACTTGCTGATATTTTCACAAAATATTTGCCTTCTGATAGATTTTAATATATTAAACAGAAGTTAGGAATGATAACCTTAAGGTAATATTTCTTAATTAACTTTTTGTTGAAAAATTCTCCTTAAAGAAATAAACTCCTTTTCATAGGGGGAGTACATTTGACTATTTGTTTAACAAAGTTTTTCAAAATTTGTTTTCAAACTTTTCGGAACGAAGATTTCCGGAATGGAACTTCCGGAACTAAAATTTTCCAAAATGGACATTCTCATAGAGAATACTTCTGGAATGGAAGTGTTCATATTGAAAATTTCCGGAATGGAACATTACGTACTAGCAGTTTCATAACCAGATTTTTGTACCGATTTTTTTTCGTAATGTGTTTTTCGTACTAACTTTTTCGTACTAAGTTTGTTTTTCAAACTGAGTTTTCCGTAATGAATGTTCCGTAATGAGTTTTTCGTACTGAGATTATTTTCCATAGTAAAATTTTTGCGAAATCTGTCTTCTCATAATAAAGTTTTTTTTTCTAGTCTTTGTTATATTACCCATTACGAATAATCCTCCTCAGCCAATCCGAAAGGTATGATTACCTTACTCAAGTTTTTGTAGTCATATTTATTTGCTGGCATTTTCTTGTATTATGTTTTCGGATTTGAGTTTTCTTAATTCCTTGTTTTAATAAAAACCTCAAAAAGATCGGATACAAGTTTTCAACCGTCAGATCTGATCTCAGCTCATCACAACCGTTAGATCAACCGTGGAAGTTGAACCGTCATTTCATTGCCTATATAAAGGGGACCCAAATACTCGTCCCACATCGATTTCAAGCTCTCGCGTCCCGAAGCTCTGCCCCTCTGTTTTAAGGCCGTTCCAAACTATAGTTATCTCTGTTCCGAACTTCTCAGAGGATTATAGATACGAATATCTGCGGAGTTAGCATTTCAAGAAATGTCATCCACTAAGCCTATTTCGTAATGGTTAGTTTACAGAGAAAGGTTAGTCCATCCGGATTTCTTCAACAACTATGATTCTTTTATTTCAAAGAACATAAAGTTGAATGGCTGGGAAGATGTTGCTGTATCCAAACGAGGGACTCAAGACGATGTTTTTACAGAGTTACTTGTTGAGTTCTATGAAACTGTTTCCTTCTTCCAGGAAGATAATAGGGAAAAATTTTCTTTTAAGTCTTATGGAAAGACCTATAAGCTTTCTTATACCAAGGCTGCAAGCTTGGTAGGGTTGTCCTATGAAGGAGAAGACGAATTTATTTCTAATGTATTTCCGGACTCTAAGGGTAGCTTCGACAAATAAAAAGCCTTAGAAACTCTCGGACTGGCTGATGACAAGGCTTCGAAGATTTCTAGTTTGCCTAAAAATTTCCGGATTATAGAGTTGTGGGTTCAAGGGCTTATCGTACCAAGGAAAGGTGATAAAGACAGCTTGAAGAAGAGTGAGATCTATATCTTAGATTTTCTGATAAATCTATGGATGTTTAACTTCATGAGGCACATTCTTATAACCATTGTGAATCTTAAGAAAGGAAATCTCAGAGCTCAGATCGTAATGTACCCATCAATATTATCAAAGTTGATAGTTCGGTGCCTTGAATCTTTCAAGGAAGCTTGCAGATCTAAGACAAGGGTTTGTAAAATTTTGTTGGTTAGTGATGACACCCTTAAGAGGATGGATGTGGCTTTCAACAAGGAGATTGGTGAGTTTGTTGATTTACCTAATCAAGAAGAAACGGCTCCGAAGGCTGCTGAACCGGAATCATCCAAACCTGTAAAGAAAAGAAAGTTGAAGGAAGTTGCAGCTGTAATTGAAGATCCTAAGTCTAAGGAAGTTCAAACCGCTCCTCCCAAACCAAAGAAGAAGAAGGCCTATCCTGATGAGGTTGTTGCGAAGTGGAGAGCAGATAAAGAGAAAAGGAAAGAAGGGGATCCGCAGTTCGGATTGGACCCTGCGGAGGCTAAGGCCCCGAAGGAGAAAACTACTGATGAGATTCAAAAACAAGTAAAGGAAAAGAAGCTTAAGAAGAAGATTTCAGAAGTCAAGGTAGTTCAAGCTTTATTGAAATTTAATTAAAAGGTATCCAGAAGCATTCCAGTTCCGAGAACTTTCTCCTTGGAATCTCTACCTGAGACTCTAGGAAGAAACCTTGCTTTTCCGGAAGAGACTATAGCTGAGCATGTTGAGAAAATCGAGCATATTCAGCAAGTAGAAGAGGAAAAAGAAGTTGCTGAAGGAAGTGGTGAAACAGGAGATCTTTTGAAACAAATGGATGATTATAAAGGATCACCTTCGAAACATCTTTCACTCCGAACTTCAGAGGCTGAATCCTCTAAGTTAGTAACTCCAGAGAAGGATAAGAATGAGGAAGATGTTGTTCAAAAAGTTGTTGATGAGATTGTTCAAGTGTCTACTGGCGAGCAGAAAACTCCTGATCAAGAATAAATTCCGAAAAAAACAAGGGAAATCAACTCTTTGTTGAAACTCCGAAATTAGTGTCTAGCAAGAAAAGAGAATTTGGTGATTCATCTAAAAGGAAGTTGGAACTTGTTGAGGAAGAAAAATCTCCAAGAAAAATTTCAGATTCAGAGTCATCCTCGTTGGGGCATGACTTTGTTGTTCAGTCCTTAAAAAAGTTGGCGGGAACCATTCCGACCTTCTCTAGTATTGACTCAAGATTCCAAATGCTCCAACATAATTTGAATCAGAAAACTGACTCTGTATCTATGGTTATGGACAAGTGCGTTGAGATTGAGGCTCAGTTCAAAACGTTTTTTGTTGGTTACGAATCTCATAGATGATCTTGTAAGAGGATGACAAACTGGTCGAAGAAGACCGTGGAAGAGATGAGGTTGTTCGATGAGTTTCAAGACAATGTTAAAGATGCTTTTGAAACCGAGGACAAAAAGATAAATGAGTTAACTTCATCCTTTGAAGAGAAGCTGACAGAAGAAAAGAACTTCCGGATTCAAGAAGTGATAGATCTGAATGGGAAGCTGAATTCCATTTCTCAAAACTAGAAGTTTGAAAGGGATCATCGGATTGATTTTGAAGAAAGGATGAAGGCTCAGGAAGAGAAGATCAAAGATCAGGAAGAAAAGATGAAAGCCTAGGAAGAAAAAATTGAAGCTCAATCTGCAAAAATAGTTATCTTAGAGAAGCAAGCTGAATAAGATCATAAAGACCTGAAGAAGATCAAGACTATTCGAAAGGGGCTCATGTCGAAGGAAAAAGATCCGAAATAACCAAATCATATCTTTTGGTTGTATTCTTTTTGTTGCTAAGATGGAAAATTTAATGAAAGTCGTGCTTGTCATTTCTATTGTTGTCATTACTAATTTTTTCAGGTACTTTGTTTCTTTTTTCCATTCCATACAATTCTTTTTGAAAATCATAAAGGGGGAGAAGGAAAAGATCCTTAAGAAAAAGAAGAACTCTAATAAGAGTTTATCAAAGGGGGAGAAGAAAAAGATCCTTAAGAAAAAGAAAAACTCCAATAAGAGTTTGTTTAAGGGGGGGCTTTTTCATTAAAGAAGACCTTCTTATTTATCACTCCGGAAATCTGAATACGATCCTTAGAGTTTCAAAGCCTAAGGGGGAGTTAGTCGTATTCATCAATATCCTTAAAGAAAAGGGAGATAAGCCTTAATGTTTTTCATTCTTCTTAGAATTTCTTTTTCTTAAGGATGTTTGTGCTTTCCAAAAATGGGGAGATTGTTGAGTCAATAAGGTTTTCCTTATGACTTTTCCATTCCTTCTTGTTTTGAAAATCACAAACACCTTATCTTAAGGAAAGTTGCTTTTATAAGGAAAATCGCTTTCTTAAGGAAAATTGCTTTCATATGAAAAATGATTTCTTAAGAAATTGCTTTTATAAGCAAAATCGCTTTTATAAGAAAAATTATCCTTATCTTATTTTCATCCATAGTTTTCTTAAGTATGAGATTCGAACTCATTTCTATTTTCTCGGAATCGTTGAAACATTGATATAAAACATTCTGTTTTAGGATTCGGATTCTGGATAAGAACTATAAGGATGTTTCATTCCGAATTCCGGATATGAACTCTGACTAAGTTCTATTCCAGATTCAGGATATGAATTCTGAAGAAGAATTCTCATTATGAATTCCAATGAAGAATTCTCATTACGAATTATAATGAATAAATCTCATTTCGAATTCCCATTACGAATTCCAATGAAGAATTCTCATTACGAATTCTGTTGACGAATTCTCATTACGAATTCTGATGACGAATTCTCATTACGAATCCTGATGATGAATTCTCATTACGATTTCTGATGACAAATTCCTATTCCGAATTCTCATTCTGAATTCACCTATTAAACATAATTTGACTATCTTTGTTTTATACACTCTGAATTAATTCAGACTCCGAAAAATATAATTGTTAGACTCCGAACTTTTATATTGCTTACACTTCTAAAATTTGTCTACTCTTATTATTTTCATTACACTCCGAACCTTTACTCTGAAGCGTTCATTCCGAACCTTTGAGTTAGAATTAAAATGATGTCATACTTTCAGTTACACTTGGTTTGTTATAAAACGATGTCGTCTATTTTGTTATAAACTAACCATTGTCTAAGTGACACGTGTACAGGTCCCTCCGATCTTTAAGGAAAATATGACCGTTTGAGAAGGAGCTGACCATTCCTATAAATAGGAGCTCATTTGAAAGAGCTCGTTGTTGTTGCAAGTACGGTAAGGCTGATAGATCTTCGACTCGTCTGTTTACATGCTTGAAGTGATTTCTAGAGAGAGAGGCTCTTATTAACTCTCAAAGATTCATGCGACTCCGAATGTTAGTGATTACATTCGAGGGCTTCCGAGGATAGGAAGACAGAGGTGCCGACTACCTTAAAGTTCGAGGGCTTCCTTCCTGAGGAAGGCAGAGGTTGCCAACTACCTTGAAGTTGAGGGCTTGCGGGGATAGCAAGACAGAGAATCCGATCTTCGTATCGAGGGCTTACCCTGGTGTGGGTAATACAGACTTGCTTGAAAGTATAAATCAAGGGACCCTTTATCCTAGGTTGTTGGATACCCTTCCCTTTGGGTTAAAAGACTTATATCTTGTTTACTTGTAGTTCTACTACTAGTTTATATTCCGCTGCATTCTATATTATAAGGAAAGTATACCTTTCTTATACTTCCATATTTATACTCTGTTTAATTTAGATTCTATACGCTTTAAGGTAGAATCTCACTTTGTAATCTTTCGTTAAGTTTCAATTGCCGGAACCATATTTCCGGAACCTACTTTCGGAATCTCTTTCCAAGTTTGCTTTTGGAATTAGAGGTTTTGTGAATCTAATTAGTTTAACTTTGTTAAACTTAGCCCTTTCCTTCTCTTAAGGAAAACATAGTTATTCTTAAATAACTTTAATGGTTCCAAAGGAAGTTTTAAAGTATACAATTCACCCCCCCCCCCTCTTGTATATTGAGCATCTACATCATTATTTCGATCCTACAATTGGTATCATAGGTTGGAAACCTCTTACTCTATACCAATCTTACAGTTTTATGGAATTTTATTACATGTGGGATAATGTTTAAATACACTAAAATGAGTATACAATATTTGATGATATATCATGGGTTATGGAGAATGACATGTTTATGCAGATATTCTTTTCAGGGTTGGTAACTCTAATGTATTATAGTGATTGATAGACAAGTAATTTATGATATAAAGTGCATGTCCACTGTGACATCCCATATAAAGTATAACTTTATTTTTGTATCAATGGTTGATTAATTTATGATTAAATATATATAAAATAGTCATTTGAAATGTTAAAATTTTTATGAATAATAAATAGGTCATTAATTGTAATAATAACACATTTTTTATCGGGTGATGGAAAATGATCCTCAAAACAATTCAATGAATGGAGGGAGCCTATATGAAATGAAGGGATCCCATATTGAAAGTGTAAAACCCACTAAAATAATAATATTTATTATTTTACTCTTAGTTCTCCTATTTTATTAATAGAGAAGGTAAATTAAACCTATAGGAAATTATGGGGTCCTCTCATTATGATTAATGATAATATTAAATGATAGAATACCTATGGTGGGGACAGATCATTGGTATCCACAAGGTGTTTTCAATAATGAACTCCTCGTTAAGAAAAACACATATTGTGATAGTTTAATTTCTTTTTTACTTTTATTTAAGTATATCCTATTACAATTTGATGGATGATGATATATATTGAGTATATATATATTGATTTTTCTACTCAAATGATTTTTTTGAATATCCTCAAAACAAATAAATAACATCTTTATCCCTATGTTTAAACAAAAAATATATTCAAAAAACCAAATTCTCTATTATATCATAAGAGAGTTAATCATGTTCAATAAATTCCATTCCCACATGGGTATATCATTCCATTCCTTTGAATTATCACACCATGGGTGAGAAATCCCACATTATAGGGAATTAACAAGTAAACATGAAAAATTCACCTATGATAGAAATCAATTTTTTTAAAGGGAATCTAATACTGTATTTTCCATCCTTATAAAACAAACTCATCAACATCATCATAAGATTCACATCATTGGATGAAGGACTCACATCCATGGGAAATAGTAATTATATAGGCATTGTGCCCCACTATAATCATTCCCATGTATACATATGATCGACTAGAATTGTATTAGATAATGTTAAATACAAACATAATATATATAAACTCCAAGGTTATAAAAAACACATAATGGTTATAGAATCCTTAGTCTCAAAAAAATATTCTTGGGTATGAAATCCCAAGTCTTGGGCCATAAAACGTGTAGAACATAATCACATCCACCAATCACTCACCTGTAAAGGTGTCACAGCCACCTCCTAGGATCTCACATAGTAAACATTTATTTGAAATGAATAAATATCATTATATCTTTCTTTTCATGTAGCACCAAGCATTACATAAATTAAATACATAATAAAGCAATTATTATTTAAATGTCCCCATTATAACCCTATTGTTTTATTTAAGGGTATGAATATGAGTGACTTCATTATGATATATATATATATATATATAATTTTTTAAATTAAATACATGTTTATTGATAAATATTTAATAAATAAGAATATAATTTTTAGTGAGGTTAATATAAGATTTAAAAATTAATTTTCACAAAAAATAATTTTATCGACTTTTTTGTGTGGAAATTTTATTTAAAAACTCACACTTTTAAAATATATATATTATAAGTTGAAATTAATTATTTAAAATTTCACATCAAAGCTAAATTATAGTAAAATTATGGTTATTTTCCAATAAATAGAGAAAATTTCTAATTTATCACATATTTTTAATTATTTTTATTAAATAAAGTAATTTAATATTCCTCCTATATTGTGGATTTTGACTTAAATGGTAATATAATCCAATTTTTAGATTAATGTAATTAATTCCAATTTAGGATGGAATATTCTTGATTTTGATATAAGTTAATTTTTTGGATTAAATAGATTTTTCCCAAAACATTCATTGGATTTTATAAATTTATATAAAAAAATCTTCCAATTGTAAATATATTTTTCTTGAAAATTTTGTGTCATTTTTGGAATCATGATTTCAAAATTTCATAAAGACATATTATTTAATTTTTATTTATTTAAATAGTAACTATGGAAAACAAATGTAAACTCGATATTAGTAAAATTGGTAAATATTTGTTAAAACTATGATATACGATCTTAAAGAAAACCCAAAAAACATAATTTAATTTTATGTGATAAATTTGAATATATCCTTTCCAGATTCAAATATATGTAATTCTTGTGCATTTTCCCTTGATTATTTTATTTATTCTCTTTAAGATAAACCAAATTCCAAATTTTATCTCTCATTATATTAATTTATTTTATATGTTAACTATTAGATAATAACAAATTATGAATTAATATAAAAGATTATTATAAACATGATTAATTTATGTTTACGTTTTACATTTATTTTTAAATTTTAGTAATATTCAAATTTCCAAAAAAGCATACACTATACTGACACAATGCTTATGAAAGCAGTAAAAAACTAAAATTAAATGTTTTTTAAAACATAATGAGTAATATTTTTTGGTTGAATATTGTGTAGAACTAGTTTTATGGTCAATAATAAGGTATAAATTATTGTTCAATAGTTTTTATTCTAATTCATTTTTCATATTTATCACTTTAAATTCAAATTAATAATTATAATAATAATTAAAATTATGATATATTAGGAAATAAAAAAATTAATAAATTATTTAAAAATTATAAATCCATGAAATATGACATGTAGGATGTAAATGGTCAAGAAAACACATCCTGTGTCCATTAAGGATCTAATTTTTTTCCTATATTTGAAATTATAAAACAATATAATTGAAAAATTTGATTCTTTAGTTTTGGTAAAAGTAATAATGAATGGCTTAGACCAAAATATAGGCATTAAAATGACATAAAAAATATTAAACCACATAGGTTTGATGGATTTTTTCATTAACCTTATCAAACTATATTATGAGTCCTTTTTTATCTATTTTCAAAAAAGCGACTTAATAGTATTTTTAAACATTGAAATATTAAAAGTGTGTCACTCATCTCAACCAAACCAATCCTAATAATCTTCTCAACTTGCCTATCTATGATGTATTTCTTTTTAAAAAAAATCCATTCAATGGGAACTTAATAAGGGATAGAAAGATGGATATGTGAATAAGAGGTAATCATCCTACTTGCCTTAATTCATTTTTTATACCTATTTAAAATATGTGGTATTCATAATACAAAAAAATAGTGTTATAA
Organism: Viscum album; assembly: GCA_963277665.1. Classification (NCBI taxonomy): domain Eukaryota; kingdom Viridiplantae; phylum Streptophyta; class Magnoliopsida; order Santalales; family Viscaceae; genus Viscum; species Viscum album. The sequence continues at coordinate 2,069,099,819 of OY728164.1, read as the reverse complement.
ATAAATAAATATATATATATAATCAAGACACAATAGTTGTTATTTACCTCAATCAAATAAGAATTAAATTTGTCAAGAATGATTATAAAAAATATTCTAGTGAATAAATGTGGCATTTATAACATTAATTTAAATCTATAAAAGATGAACCGATATCCTATTCTCAAGAACTATAACATTTGCAATAAAACATACATGATAAGACCAGACATTTAATAAATGAAATAATTATTATACTAAAATATTGTTATAGAAAGGGAGATAACATTTTTAAGTGGATAATATATTACAAAATAAATCAGAGTATAATTGTTTTATAAATAAATAAAAAATTTGAAGCCATTATATATGTGGATAAAGAATGTTAAAATATGTGGAGGCTTGTGTTAAGGATTTTCATAAGTAATTTTCCAATAATTGGGTTGTGAAAATTCTTCCCTGAAATTGTTATCCCATGATTCTATGTCAATTTATATTTATATTATTTTATGAGGAATTTCCCATTTTTTTATATAGATCATCATTTTTTTACACCAAATAGCTACATTGATTAATTTTCACTTCAAATATTTCATCTTTTTAGGTAATTTTACCAAATATACTTTCATTGAGGCATATATAATTGTTATACACCTAATCTATATATATATCACTTTTTAATGGTATATCAGTAATGATTCAGACTTAATTGTATTTTTAGTTCAGATTCAAATTATTTAATCCATGAGGATTTGACGTGAATGTTTAGAAATATTAAGGGGTTTATTAACTCAATTTACATTCATTACGTTATACTTATACTTTATTTAATATTTTATGTCTCTATAATTTGTGAAATGAACTATTTTTTTATGTGGTATTTATACTTTTTTGTATTTAAAATTTTTACTCATAATCACATCATTGATTAATTCCAAATTTTATGATATGATTTTTGTAAGGTTTTATTTTATAATTTCATCATTAATAAGAATTCATAATTTTTGTCATAATTTGGATATATATTTAATCTCTATATATTTATCTTGATTAATTTTATTTTTCAATGGGGATTTCTATAGAAAAAGTTTTACATTCATATTTCTGTCGTTATGTATTGAAGAGAAGGAAATAAATTTTTGTAGAAATTTGGTTTTTTTTTATTTCATTCAGAAATCGTTTTCCTCTATGTCTATGTTTTATTTTAAAATATTTAAATAATTATTTTTCTATAATATTTTAATTTTTTTAATGTCATTTATACACATATTTTACATTAAATTAAAAAATTTATAATAAATATTCTAATCATTTTCTGAATGATGTACTTTTGACTTTTTACCAATAATTTGAATGAAAACATTGTTTTAAAATACACTTCATTAAATTAATATCATACCATAAAAACATATGAATGGTGTAAATATTCATATAAAATTTCAACCGTTATTTAATATGGTAATTTCAGTCTATTTTTTTGAAATATTTATATTTTGAATTTGGGATTTCAAAATTGGACGGGTGTTTTCCTTAATAAATTTTACATCACTATTTTAATGTATTTTCATATATTTGGTTATTATTTTTCGAATATTATGCTATATGAATGATATATTCTATTAAAACCATCAACAATTTTTTTGGTTAGTTTATAATCAGTTTTACTGGGGAATATTATGATATTCTGTATACCATTTCATCCAATATCGATATTAATTTTTATGACATGTGGGTAAAGTTGTATTTATTATTCATATGATAAATTCATTAGAAAAATTATGTGAATGGTGGGGAACTAAATTATATACTACCATGAATAATCATTTGGTATCATGATACAAAAAAGGTTGGGTGTTTTGTTGTCGACCAACCAAATTATATAAGATGTCTTGTAATCAAGCATCAATTGTAAGATTAACATATAAATTATTATGCATTCCAAATTAATTAAATCAGATATTATTTAAATTTTATTATTCTAATAATTATGGCATATTTTGAAACATTTCTAGGTCATTTGATTATTTTTGTTGAATTATATGATCATACTTTATTTCTCTTGTATTATTCATTCGTTATTTATTCTATGATATATTCCTTAGTACGCATTCCACTACTGAGCATGTGATATCACCAATTCCATTTATCTAGGATACCAAGACGTTTACTCTGAATTATAAGAATGGATATTTTGGAAGAAATAATGGTGTTCTCAATAAAATTAGAATTTTTCTTTTTTATCTATTTTAAATGAAATGTGAGATTCATCTGTCCATATATTTTTGTAAAACTACAAAAATATTCCGTCCTTTGGGGAAACTCCAAAAAGTAACTAACTACTCTAGTCTACTTGATTTGGGTTCATTATAGTAGATGTCTTAGATAGTTTAGTATAACCCATATGAACTAGATTTAGGAATAAATATATTTGTGATCATATCCCAATGAGAGAGTTTGATGATCAGTCAATGCATAAAATATCAACCTAATGTTTTGGAAAGGTTGATATTGTGTAGTTTTACTAGATACAAATATCTACTTAGATACCAAAAGTAGACGTGGTTCTGGAATTGAGGCATATGGGGTAAATAACCCAGAAAATAATTGGTTGAATATGTTATGACCAGTATTACACATTCGGGTGAATATTCCCATACTATACACCCTGAATAAAAACAATAAGGTATATTCCTTGGATAATTTTCATAATAATTGTGAACCATTACGATGATAACTAAAATATAACCTATGAAATAATATGTTATTCCATTGTGGCATGGTATAAACTTATATTTTAATGTTTTGATAATTATAAGGTTGATAATAAGTTTAGTGGCATAGAAACACTTTTTTTTTGTTTTTTGTGATGCAATTTTATAATTATTAATGTTTCTGTCGTAAGTATTAATAGGAACCTAGAACATTGGTTTAGTGTATGTTTTAGTGAAAATTATTATTACTGGAATAATTATTTTATATGTTTTGTATAGAATGTGAAGGATATTGATAACATATAGGTTCAATATGATCATTAGTGATTTAGGATAAATGTGTTATAACATTGTTGGAATATATGTTTTGTCATATAGATCACCATGGGATTAAGAAATTATTAATTTTTTTTATAAATAAGTAAAATATATTGAAAAAATTATATAATTAATTTCTATGGTAATATTTTTTGAATAATATCTGATTCTATTTGGAGAATGAAGTTTGAGTTATCTTTTAAAAGTATAATGATTTTATTGCGGGTTGTTGGTGATTCAAGAATTTTGTGTGGAAATATAATCATAATTTGAAGATTATATGATATGTTATGTAAATTTATTATATATTAATTAATTATTAGATAATGTTTCATTGATTCAAATATTAAATTTATCTTAGAAGAATAAGTGATCAAATATTATAGATTTTTTCTATATTTATTTTCTGATTAAATTATGTAGGAGCCTTAAAATTAAAATATATTTAATGGATTAAATTGAAATTTGAAAATTATTGTTAATGTTTTAGAGATTAATGTGTTAACATATTATAATAATTTGGGTTTTGGTAAATATGTTTAGAAAAAATGAATAACTAGTCATTCATTGATGGATATTATAACTATTAAAAGTTAATCATAGTGCATCATACATGATATATTCAACTTTAATGTCCATTTTTTATTTTATGAGATGAATACGATATTCATTGAAGAACAAAAAAATGATCAAATTACTGTTGTGAAATGTAACTAAATAAAGTAAGAATATTTTATATTATTCTATATCATGGGATTAAAATATGCCTTCTTTTAATGAAATTGATCCTGAAATAAAAAATTTACCATTTTTACTTCATTTTTAAGGAATTGATTTCCCTTTAACCCCTCACCAATATATAGTTTTTTTCATTAATCTTCTCATTACCATGTTATATATCACACTTTATTGGTCCTTTGATGTTATTTTTATTCTCCATGCATATATTTTAATGTCCCTAAAATGTTGTCCTTCTATGAGAACCCAATTATATTTTATTCTAAGTACCCTTTATCATTCCCACGTACAATTTTTTAATGGGTGTTTAATTATCACTCTCTATGATGTTGTTTTTCAAAAATATTATTTTTTTGACAATGAACTTTTGATGATTGGGATAAAATTTCTCAGGAATAATTTATTTCAAGTGGGATAATTTAATAACAATAATATATATATATATATATATTATTAATCATTATTGGATTATTAACACACAACACCAAACATAAAAACAATTCAGATATATATTATAAAAAAATTATTATTTATATTTGAAAATTATAATATATCCATTGAATCAAGGGATATTAATTTTAGTAATAGAAATGTGAAACATATGTATATTGGTCCTCCTCAATAAAAAATATTTTATGTATAATTTTGAAGTAATAAATTAATTTTTTGTGATATAATTTCATACTTAAAAAATAAAAAATCATTAGAAATTAGAAATTTTCATTTTGTGATTGAAAATTATATTTAATATAATAAAATATTTTATATTTTATATTATATAAAAAACAATTATAAATAATCAAATCAAAATTAACATATACTGAATTTTTAAATTTTTTCTAAAATGACTACCTTTCTAGTGAATAGTGAAAATACCAATTTTTAAAATTCAATGCATATTAATTAAATAAAGTAACTTAATAGTATCATTAAATTTTTTTATTTAGAATTAAAGGGAAATATTATTCATTTTATTTTCTCTAATATATTTAATTATATTTTAATCTTCAGTATTCATGACTTTGATATATGTTAATTTGTATGATTAAAACACATTACTCTAAAAACCAGTTTTTATTTTCATGTTAGTAATTTATTTTAAAATTTATTATATCAATGAATGGATGATGGATCATTAATAATGCATAAAATATTATAAATTAGGAGGATAATTTTTTTTAAATATTCCCTTTAATCATTGTTCCTTATTTATAGTTAATGTGATCAATATTTTTCTCCTCTATAAAGGTAATATGTGTAAAAAATTGATAAAAATATGTTATAATCACTAAAAATATCCCCAAACCTTTCCATTATTATATTTTATAGGATAAATTCGAACATATAAATCCTAATTCCAAATATATGTCATTTTTCCATTTTTACATGATAATCACATTTATATTATTTTGAGAAATGAAAATTTAAAAAGGCACTCTCTGGCTTTTACTTTCTTTTATATATTCAGATAGGTATAGGAATATATTATTAATTATTTGTAATATTAATCTTGGATATGATTTATTTATTTATTTTTCATTATTTTTTTTCATGAAATAATATTTCTATAGGTACCTTCAAACCTAACTCGTTGATGACATAATGATTGTACAAGCAGCTAAAAAAGCAATGCTAATAATTTCTTAAAACAAAAATATTAAAATATTTTGTATTAAATATGGTTTTACATATATATTATGGTTATAATAATGTATTTTTGATGGTTAAAATGATTTTTTTTCAAATTCATTAGTCATCTCTATGTCTTTAAAGTCAAATTATGTGAATATGGTTAGAATTGACATTAGTGATATTTTTTCAAAAATAATATATATTTAAATGGTTAAAAAACAAAATATATAAATTGAACATGATGGATGCTTATTTTTATAAATATTCATCCATTTTCAATTTATTATCTAATTTTTTACTTATTATAAAAAGTGTAATCCTCTAAGATTGAAAAAGATGTTATCACGGTAATGTTTCAAAATGGTTAGGAGGGGTTAAATAAAAGGGTAATTTTGTTAAATTTATTTAAAAACATTCATAAAACTAATTGTATGGTTATACATAATCCTTATCCTTATAATATTCTAATATTATCCATTTCGAAGAAATAAATAAAAATGTTGCTTAAAAATATTTTATGACATCAATAATTTACTAGTGTGCCACTCAACTCAATTTTTTTATGGGTTCACCTAGCCTCACATATTTATACCACATTAATCTATATATATCAAAATAACATCTCTAAATTTCATATAAAATTCCCAATACATTATTTATTGGTTCAGTTATTCTTAAAATACCATTACAATTATCCTTAAGAGGGGATCTAGAGGAGGCCTCCTAAATAAGGGTTAATCATCCTACCCATAATCATTCAATTTATTTCTCATTATAACTCTTTTAAATCAATGGTATTAATTATAAAATAATAAATACATTAACATAAATTTATTTAATCATTTTTATGATTATGTATCCACAATTATTCACCATCTTTTTCTTTAATTAATTAGGGGTATAATTCAACATTAAGGACTATGTTATAACTCAATTTTTTTTTGTAAATTTCCCCTAATTATATTATATTTATTTCCAATTAATTTTTTGGATTTTAGTTTTTCATAAATAATAACATCATTCATAAATTCAGACATCAATGAAATTAGATTTTTAAAAGATTAAATCACAATTTCATCATTATTTTGGACTATTTATGTCTAACTCTCTGAATGTGGATTTATTTGATATCTATCTCTTAATAAAAATTTATTTTCTTCTACTCTAGATATTTTTTTAATGTACAAGTTTTAATTTTTTTTGTATGTCATTGATTGTTCAATATACCTAAATAAGATTTTTATGGAAAACACAATTTGTTTTTCTTTCAGTCATTATTCATTTTATTATATATCCATGTTTTCAAAAAAATGTTTTCAAGAATATTTTATGAATATATAATGATTTTTTATTTAATTTTTAACAATGATTTACTTTATATAAAAAAAATTTCTCAATGACTTTTCTTTTCTTTTTCCGAACAAGGTACATTTGATTTTTTTGAAAACTGTCGGAGGAATCATTATTTTAACATATTCATTAAAAATTGAATTTACTTTCATAATGGAAAAAATGTTTGATAAATTCATTTAAACGTTTAAACATTCCATTCCATTGAAGAAAATTAATTCTTTTTATATTTTTTATTTATGCATAAGTAATTTAAAGAGGAATAGGGTATTTCATCCATAATTTTTCCAGTTATATTTTTAAATAATTTTAATTTATTTTAATTTATTTTTTTAATCTTATGATTTAGAGTGGAAATATTCAATTGATACAATCCACTATTTTTTCTCTATATTGTTTATGATTAGTTTTACTATGGAATTTATTGACATTCCATATTCTAGTTCTTAAAATAAAAATACTTTTAGAATATTAATTCCAATCATAATACAGTTTTATTTATTCATTTGACTAATTCATTAGACATATTATGTGGAGTGCGGGGAAATAAATTATAGTCCCCCTTGATGAATCTATATGTCTCATGAGACAATATATATTGATTATTTTGATGAGACCTTTCCCTTTTATTTAATTTTTCATGGGGCTTGTCATCAATGATTAATTAAAGAATAATATCATTATGAAATTAATTATTATGAAACTAGTTATTAATGTTCATGTGGTTGTTCATAGAATTTTTATATTTAATGATGAGTTTGAATCTCGTGCGATTAATTATATTTAATTAGATGATCCTCATTAATTCCTATATTTTTAATCAAGCATTATTTATTCAATGATATATTGCACTATATTCATTCCATTAATATGAAACTGAGCTACAAATGTTTTTTGTTTCCTTTTCTACAGGATACCAAATTGATTAATATAAATGATATTAATGTATATTCTATTATGATTAATGATTTTCTCAAGTAAAATACATTTTTCTATTTTTATAATTTTAAATTCTATGTGGGATTTAAGTATTTATCTATTCAACCATTACTATTAAACTATTGAATCCAATGGGATGTGTTCGCTTTTATATTGTACCAATTTCTTGTCTGAAAACAAACTCTAGCCACCAAGGGTCTGGGTATTTATATTAGACGAATCTAAACATGGAAAATTTTACTCCCTTTCATAGAAAATGAAAACTCCATAAGAAAATTAATAAATTTCTAGTCTCGTGAGTTAAATGGTAAGAACACTCAACACCATAAAGAACATAAACAAATTAGTAATGTATTCAAAGGTCATAATAACCATCAACACAGGTGGGTGTGTCATCCCAAGATAAAAATGTAATTAAGTTAATGGAAATTTTATAACCCACTAAAATATAATATAATATAATATATATATATAATCCCTCAAAAAGAATAACAAATTGGGAAAATATCTCAAAACATAATAAGAACATGAAATGTAATAAATTAATATATTATGTTAAGCCACATAGGTGAGGAGATGTTTTTTTGGGGTAAAATATTACCCATTATTTATTTTCAACTTTGGTTGGCACTCAAATTCCCTACCTCTACCCATATCCAAAACCATAGTCTATCCTACTCAATTACTATATACTATAGGGGGAGGAATTATCCACACATACAATTTTCCTATAGGCCATAAAGTCTAAAATGTAATAAGTAATGATATATTAGGTAAAATCCTCAGCCTGACCACATATAACTCATACATATCCTACTAATAGATGTTTAATTAACATACCCAAGGTCTTTAACCATAGGTATAAGCAATAAGACATACCAATTGGATCTAGAGACAATAATTTTAAATACATCATTTCTCCCAAATGTAAATAGTGTCTATAGATTCAATATGGGTAACATAAATGAAAAAATGATTTTTTTAATACCAACACCAAACCCACAAAATCTAAAGAAAAATATCTAGTTGAAATGGTAACACTAGAATATCTCAATTATATAATTTTCTGAATTCAATATGGAAAAATTTCTTACGCATGGTCATCATCATCATAAAATAACTCTATGTAACTCCCTAAAGGGTCTCAAATATTAATTACAATACACATTAATTTAAAACCATGACTATCAGTGGTCAAGGAATCGAGGAATTGTAATATAAGGGTTCACTATTGTAACACCCCGAGATTTTGTGAAAAATATTATTTTTAATTTCATTAAAGTCTTGTGTTGTATGCTAAACCAAAAGAATCTTTCACAACACGCATCCTTGACGTGCCTTGCATTACACGCAATCACAACCTTCCTCGATAGCATGTGTAGTACGCAATACCGAGTTTCACTAAACAACGATATGCTATTAAAATATTATTAAAACTAGCCATTATGAATAGTAATAACCATCGTTTAAAATTTTAAAAATTTTATCTCTCAAAATGGACTTCATTTTTGGATTCGGAGTATCGAATTTAGCCTAAGGTGAAATTATGGAACTTTTTGGAGAACTTTTATATTCTGATGAATAGTGAAATTAGTAATTTTAATTAAAAACAAATTTTTTAATTGATATAATTAATAGTGAAAAATTATTAATTTGATTGGTTTTAAAGTATATTTAGAATATATTTTTACAATTTAATACAATGTTGGTCATTGGATGTAATTCTACATTTAATCCAGACATAAACAAGTGTCAATCTTTTGATGGTTATTATCTCTTGAGAACACGCTATTTGTTTTGACGACGTGAATTAATTTTTAAATAAATTAATGCAACTGATATGTTTTGAATTTGGTAAAATAGAAATCATTTTTGAGTTCATAATATCAAATATATATTAGGCCTAATTTTTGGTATTTTTCTGGAAACATTCATTTTTTTATGAATAGTGAAACCACTAAGTGATAGTATAAAAAAATGAATTTTTCATAAAACTTAATTTTACCGCTTCTGTGAGTGGAATTTAAAAAATCCGAGAGACAAGGTTGATGTAAGTAAGTAAAATGTGGTTCAATGAGATGAAAATAATTTTTGTTGAATAGTAACTTTTTACTTTTTTTTACCACGGTTAAAAGTAAATAGGGTAATTAAAGGTAAAAATGATATTATTATTACACTAACACATGTCCTAATTCTATTGGATAAGTTTAATTCGACCAAATTCTACCTTAGGAATAAAATATGACCATTTAGGCCCACATGGATTAGATTAGGACATTTATTATTAATTTATTTAAAGAAGGGTTTAAATAGTTAAAATCAAAGTTTAATAAGTGAATAATTTTTAATATGGGGTTATACATCAGATAAATTCGACTATAAATAGTCATTAGAAAGATAATAAGATTTCATACATAAGAATATTTTTTTTATAATTTTTAAACATTAAATACTTTAATATATTAATTACATAATGATGATGCAGTAATTACCATAATAGTGAAAAATTAGAATAATTGATATTATAAATAAACAAATAAAGTTAATTTGAGACTTTTAATAAATTAAACTAATTTTATATGTTAATTTTACATGTTATTATTGATTTATTTAACTTTTTTCTAACTAATCATTCTATTATAATTTTTAAAAAAATCAATTACTAAATATTGTCAAAATTGACATAAAATAGTTTTTCAAAAAAATATTATATTATTAGTTGTTATTTTATTCCTAAAAATATAAGGTTCGGCCAAATGACATAGATAAGGTTATATATATTAATAATAAACAACTTGGGGTTCTTTTGGCTTGTTATAGTAAGTTTATTAACCTTATAGTGTAAGAACACAAGAAGACACGGTAAAAGTAAAATTATTTAAATTAATGTTAAATATAAATCATAAGGTTAAAATAAGAACCTAAACCTGTCTAAATTCTATTCGATGAGAGGATATCGACCCATCCCCACATTATCTTATAAATAAATCAATTTGGAGCTATTTAAAACCGAATTTGACTTTATAATAAAATAATAGTTTTAGTTATTCCAAAGGCACCCCTCTCCTCCCTTATAAAAGGGCACCTCCTCCCTCTCTTCCTCACACCACTTTGGGCCTTCAAGATCGGCCAACCCCTGCCAATTTCTTCTCTCCACTTATATAGAAACATCCTAGAGGTTCTGGTCTTCCTCAAAGACCAATTTTAGTGCCCTAAAAGGAGATCTCAAAGAGGTTCTTCAAAGAAGAGGTAATGTCCGTTACCGATTATTTCAACTTTATTTCTTCTTCCACTTCTTCTCCTTAGGTTGTTTCATTATGAAGTAAAAACATCAGTATCACTCATATAATGATATATTATTATAATTATGAAACAATCCTATTTCACCATCTATCCATCCTACGGAAAACAAAATCATTGTGCGAGCATATGTACGGAATACCGTCTCCACGCCGTGGTGTAATCTATTTTCCACCACCACCTTACTCGGATGGGTATAATGGTGTACATAATAACTATATATGATTATTGTAAAGTGATATTGATTCTGAAATAGTATACATACACTTCAATACAATTCCACGATCATGAGAACGATATCATCGCTCGTGCGTACGTACTGACTACCGTCTCCACGACGCGATGAGATTCATTCTCCACGTTAACCATTCCTAAATGATTATAAATTATATATAATAAGTAATAATGAAATATATGACATAATAATGATACTTGATTTATGTGTATATATATTTATTTCATCTACTTAATTCCATTCAACTCAATAAGGAAACGAAAACAGCGTTCATGCGTACGTACGACCTACCATCTCCATTAACGGTGTATTTCTTTCCATTTACTGATTTATTATATATATGTATATTCTTAATATATATTATATATAAATAATGTTTTAAATTCTAGAATTATGTAATTATTATCTAAGTAATCATATGAATAATTACAAGTCAAAACACGGACGACAAATGAAACAATTTTACCCAAAACGCTCATTAACATGGAATTTACAAAAGAACAGGTAATATAAAGTCATAAGTGAACCATATATGATATCATAACAATGATTATGATTCTGGAATAAGTCAATGACATTATTTAAATCATTATACAGGAGGTTTGGACACTTACGAAGAAAACCGGACCTAAGGTAAGGGAAATATCACAATCTGATTTTTATCCGAGATTGTTTATACTTTAGTATTTACTGGGGTGTATTTTATCATCCAAATCCATGTTTCCTCAATATGTAATATTATTTCCATCCACCTAAAATTTTTTAAATCAAATTTTATCCTTCGGTGAGTTTTTAGTAAAGGATATGAAAGGAATCTTTTGTCGTTTTTTGTACAAGGTACTTTTTGACTTTTCCGACAAAAGTACGAAGAATGTTTTTTAACTTATACAGCATGAATGGATATTTAAAACATTATTTCCAAGAAGATTCCTTTTCAAGTTTTCATGTTTAATTTTTATCAATTTCTTTAGTTTAAAATTGTATGACATGTTAAAAAAGGAAAATGTTTTTGAATTTGAAAGGATATTTCCTCAAGAATGGAGTTCAAGTGTTTTATCAAAATTATTTTCCATCTAAGATAATACAGGGTTCTGTTTATATCCCTATTATTACATTGATTTGATTATGTTGTGATGGAATTATTTTTATGAATTCCTTTATCTTATATGAATTGTTTGATGATGTCATGATGTTTAAGATTCCCATTTTTATTACATGGGTTATGCAATGATGTATGATTTATGATTTTGTGGCACACATAAGAATGTTATCATTATGAGATGGGTGGGACCTATATCTCCCTCCAATGTATTGGGTGAAGATATTATATCTCATGAGATAGACATGGCTGGAACGGTAGGTTATACCAGTTCAGTGAAACATGACTGAAACGGGGAGTGAACTCGGTTCAGAAATGGACTTTGTCCACTAAGATCGTCTTGGCAATGAGTCTTGACTAATAAGAAATGATTCTCTATGATTATGTGTGTATTCCAAAATGTTTCATGTTTTATGTTATGATTATTGGGATTACATTTCACTACTATTCTTTATCCCATGTTATGATATTATGATCTCTTTTGCAGGTTAAGATTTCCAAAATGTTATGTTCTTATGAATATGATGTGATTGATTTTTCTTTTGTTTACCCTTACTGAGAATTTGAGATCACCCTTTTATGTTTTCTTTTCCCCAGGATATAAAGAAAGGTTTTAGGTAAGAAAGAAAAGGGATGGTCTTTGTAGGAGATGTTGAAGATCATTCACCATAATTAGAAGATTACGTTCCGAGTTTCCAAAGACACTAAACTATTACGGTCCTTGTGTGTGTGTTTTTGTTATGTAATAAGTATTCCGAAAAAGTAATGTAATGTCCTTGTACGTTATGCTTCGGGTCTCTACAGTTGGTATCAGAGGAAAGGTTTAGTCAACATTTGGAAACTAGGATGCAAAAACGTTAGTGTGATCTCTAGAGATATTTCGAAGGTATGTCTAGGGATTCCCCTAAGGATTATTATACGTATAGGATATAGTCCTAGAACTATGGTAACGTTCTTAGAATTTAACCTAAGATGTTAGATATTAAAGTTACTCCCCCTTTATTATGATTTTTGCATCTAACACTATTCTTTTTGGGTTTTAGAAAATGGATGGAAATAAGATGAATCACGATAATGGAGGATATTATGGACAATTGAATGATATTCTTCATGAGAAACCAAATGAAATGGGATTTGGAAGTCCAACCATCATTATTATGCCGAATCATCAATCTCATAATATGATCAATAAACTCAAATTTGGTAAGTTTCCTGACTCGGCTAATAAGAGAAAGATGGAGATTCATAATGATCATAGATGAAATAAAGTTCAATTTCCCCAATGTAAATAATGTGGGAAGAGGCATCGATGAGAATGTTTCAAGGGAACTGGAAGATTCTTTGGGTGTGGCAAAGAAGGACACAAAGCCAGTAAGTGCAAAGGAAAAGGTTCAGTTAACACCATGGATGAGGGTAATGGTATTTTTACGACATCAACAATGGTTAAATGTTTTAAATGTAGAATGTACGGGCATTATGCAAACTAATTCCCGAAGGGAAAGTCTCATGAAGAGAATCGGTATGGTCGTATGGGTAGTATTTATTTTGATGATGATGAAGAGACTAAAAATGATATGTGAGATGAAAGAATTGTTGAAGCTCAGTCAATGGTTTAAAAATGTAGTGGAATGATTACATGTTTATCATGTGTAATGTTGTATAAGTAATCTCATGTTACTATGGAATAAAGAGACATCTAAGGATTGTTACACTATTGTACTTCCTTGAGATTTGAAAGTGTATGATTAATGGTACCGGTATCCATGAAAGGTTATTCAGATATTTTTGGAATGTAGATGATATGCGCATAATGAAGGGATAAAGAGAAAATTAAATTTCTGATAGTATTCATGAGCTCATGACTGATATAAGGAAATAGTTATATCATGGTTTGGTATATCAGAATCAATATGATGTTGTAATAACTATGTATAGTTATTCTTTACACCATTATACCCATCCATGTAAGGTGGTGGTGGAAAATAGATTACACCACGGCGTGGAGACGGTATTCCGTACGTACGCACGCGCGGTGATTTCTTTTTCCGTAGGATGGATAGATGGTGAAATAGGGTTGTTTCATACTTATAATAACATATCATTATATGAGTGATACTGATGTTATTACTTCATAATGAAACAACCTAAGAAGAAGAAGTGGAAGAAGAAATAAAGATGAAACAATTGGTAACGGTAATTACCTCTTCTTTGAAGCGCCTCTTTGAGACCTCCTCTTAGGGCACTAAAATTGGTCTTTGAGGAAGACCAGAACCTATAGGATGTTTCTAGGGAAGTGGAGAAGAGATTTTGGCAGGGGTTGTCCGAGCTTGAGTGCTCAATTTGGTGTGAGGAGGAGGGGGAGGAGGTGCCCTTTTATAAGGGAGGAGAGGGGCACCTTAGGAATATCTCAAAATATTATTTTATATTAAAGTCAAAATCGGTTTATAATGGTTCCAAAGGGTCTTATTTCGAATCTAAAGTGGGGATGGGTCGAAATACTATCATCCAATAGGATTTAGACAAGTTTAGGGTATTATTTTAACCTTATCAATTAGATTTAACCCTAAGTTAAATAATTTAACTTTTACCGTCTCTTTTTGTTTTCTTACACTATATGGTTAATAAACTTACTATAACTTGCCAAAAGAACCCCAAATTGTTTATTATTAATATATATATCCTTATCTAAGTCATTTGGCCGAACCTTAGATTTTTAGGAATAAAATAACAGTTAATAATATAATATTTGATTTAAAAACTATTTTGTGTCAATTTTGACACTATTTGATATATGATTTTTGTGAAAGTCATAACAGAATTATATGTTCGAACCATGTTTATTAAATCAACACTAATATATCATAGTAACCTATAAAATTAGTGTAATTCATAAAAAGTCTCAAATTACATTCATTTTGGTGTTTATAACATCAATTATGTCAATATTTCATTAATAAGATAATTAGTGCATCATCTTTGTGTCATAAATAAATTAAATTATTTGATGTCTAAAAATTACAAATAAAATACCATTATGTAGAAAATCTTTTTAGCTTTCTAATTAATATTTACAATATAATTTATCTTATGTATAACCCTATATTAAAAATGTTTTAGTAAATAAACTTTGATTTTAACTCTTTTAACTCTTCTTTGAATTAAATAATAATAAATGTCCTAATCTAATCCAAGTGGGCCTAAATGGTCATATTTTATTCCTAATCTTGTTTTTGGTCGAATTAAACTTGTCCAATAGAATTAGGACATGTGTTAGGGTAATAGTAATATCATATTTACCCTTACTTACCCTATTTACTATTAACTGCGGTAAAAAAAGTAAAAAGTTACTATTCACCAAAAAATTATTTTTATCTCATTGAACCACATTTTACTTACTGATATCAACTGTGTCTGTCGGATTTTCGAAATTACATTCACAGAAGTGGTAAAATTAAGTTTTATGCAAAATTCAGTTTTTAACCTACCACTTAGTGGTTTCACTATTCATCAAAAATTGAAGTTTTTCAGAAAAATGCCAAAATTTCACCCTAAGCTATAATTGATATTCCGAATTCAAAAATGATTTCTATTTTACAAAATTCACAACACATAAGTTTCATTAATTAAATTAATTTCCGCTGTTACAACAAATAGCGTGTTTTTAAGAGATAATAACTATCAAAAGATTGACACTTGTTTATAACTACTTTAAATGTGAAATTACATCCAATGACCAACATTGTATTAAATTGTAAAAATATATTCTAAATATACTTTAAAACTACTCCAATTAATAATTTATCACTATTAATTATTTCGATTAAAAAAGTTGTTTTTTAATTATAATTTAGTAATTTTCACTATTCATCAGAATATGAAAGTTATCCGAAATGTACCAAAATTTCACCTTAGGCTAAATTCGATACACCGAATCCAAAAATGAAGTTCATTTTGAAAAATAAGATTTAAAGAATTTTAAAAAGTGGTTATTACTATTCATACCGGCTAGTTTTAATAATATTTTAATAGCATATCGTTGTTTAGTGAAACTCGGTATTGCGTATTACACACGCTATCGAGGAAGGTCGCGATTGCGTGTAATGCAAGGCAAGTCAAGGATGCGTGTTGTGCAAGCTCCTTTTGGTGTAGCGTACAACACAAGACATTAATAAAATTAAAAAGAATATTTTTTATAAAATCTTGGGCTGTTACAGGAATGGATTATGTTGGACATAAGTTAGTATTGTTTAAGGATAGAAGTTTTTTCGATATTATTTATGGGATGTTATAGTAATGTAGTTTTAGAAAAAGGATAACCTGCAGGACGGGCGACAACTCATCCCGCCGGACAAGGCTGTGGGAATCGAACCCACAACTGAAGTGCGATTGGCCTTTATCGCCTACCACTGGCCTACAAGAAGTCCCTGTTTAGTAGAAACTAGTATTATTATATTAAGAAGTATGATATATGAAGTATTTGTCCATTTTAGGAACCATATATGATTAATCTCACTATAGATGGACTTATGTATTTTTGATGATTTTTATAATTTTTTTTGACAGATGGAATGACCCATCATTCTATAACATGATCTGCTAACACTTCACGAATGACAAATTCAACTTCATTTCATTAAAAGATGAAGTGGAAATTTTCCAAAGAACGACCAACAGTGATACTGTACCAAAATCACAAAAGTATTGCTTCTAATTCTAATTTCATTAACATTAGGGTAATGATCTTGAAAACTAAAAATGTTGTCCTAGTGCCCTTATATCCGATAAATCAGATGGTACCTTAGATCACCACAAATATATGGCTTTGTGATCGATGGCTTTTTCATAGCAATGTTCTCTAACACTCTCCATTGTAACTTGATGGTTACATTTTTCTTCCATATCCATATTTTCACCTATATTCTCCTACCTGGAATCCCAGTGATGAGTTACATTGGATAATCGTTACGTTTCATACTTTAGTTTTTAAAACTATGTTTCAGTATTCCTTTTTACGATGTGGGTTTCTATGAATAGTAAACGATTTATAACCCCGATGAATTTCGAGGGCGAAATTCATTTTAAGGGGGGTAGAATGTAACACCCCGAGATTTTATGAAAAATATTATTTTTAATTTCATTAATGTCTTGTGTTGTATGCTACACCAAAAGAATCTTTCACAACACGCATCCTTGACTTGCCTTGCATTACACGCATTCACGACCTTCCTCGATAGCGTGTGTAGTACGCAATACCGAGTTTCAGTAAACAACGATATGCTATAAAAACATTATTAAAACTAGCCGTTATGAATAGTAATAACCACCTTTTAAAATTTTAGAAATTTTATCTCTCAAAATGGACTTCATTTTTGGATTCAGAGTATCGAATTTATCCAAAGGTGAAATTTTGGTACTTTTCGGATAACTTTCATATTCTGATGAATAGTGAAAATAAAAAATTTTTAATTAAAAACATCTTTTTTAATCGAAATAATTAATAGTGATAAATTATTAATTTTAGTGGTTTTAAGGTATATTTAGAATATATTTATACAATTTAATACAATGTTGGTCATTGGATGTAATTCTACATTTAAACCAGACATAAACAAGTGTCAATCTTTTGATGGTTATTATCTCTTAAGAACACGCTATTTGTTTTGACGACGTGAATTAATTTTTAAATTAATTAATGCAATTGATATGTTTTGAATTTTGTAAAATAGACATCATTTTTGATTTTATAATATCAAATATATCTTAAGCCTATTTTTTGGTATTTTTCTTGAAATTTTTATTTTTTGATGAATAGTGAAACCACTAAGTGGTAGTTTAAAAAAATGATTTATTCATAAAACTTAATTTTACCACTTCTGTGAGTGGAATTTCAAAAATCCGAGAGACATGGTTGATGTCAGTAAGTAAAATTTAGTTCAATGAGATGAAAATAATTTTTGGTGAATATTAACTTTTTACTTTTTTTTACCACGGTTAAAAATAATAGGGTAATTAAGGGTACAAATGATATTTTTATTACCCTAACACATTTCATAATTCTATTGGATAAGTGTAATTCATCCAAAAACAACCTTAGAAATAAAATATGACCATTTAGGCCCACTCAGGTTAGATTAGGACATTTATTATTAATTTATTTAAAGAAGGGTTAAAATATTTAAAATCAAAGTTTAATACATAAATCATTTTTAATATAGGGTTATACATAAGATAAATTAGACTATAAATATTCATTAGAAATCTAATAAGATTTCCTACATAATGATATTTTATTTATAAATTTTAGACATTAGAAAAGTTAATTTATTTATGACACAATGATGATGCATTAATTACCATAATAGTGAAAAATTAGAATAATTGATAATATAAATACCCAAATAAATATAATTTCAGACTTTTTATAAATTAAAATAATTTTATATGTTAATGTGACATGTTAGTATTGATTTAATTAACTTTTTTAGAACTAATAATTCTGTTATGATTTTCACAAAAATCAATTACTAAATAGTGTCAAAATTGACATAAAATAGTTTTTAAAACAAATATTATATTATTAATTGTTATTTTATTCCTAAAAATCTACGGTTCGGCAAAATTACTTATATAAGGTTCTATATATTAATAATAAACAACTTGGGGTTTGTTTGTCTTGTTATAGTAAGTTTATTAACCTTATAGTGTAAGAACACAAGAAGATACAATAAAAGTAAAATTATTTAACTTAATGTTAAATCTAAATGATAAGGTTAAAATAGGAACCTAAACTTGTCTAATTTATATTGTATGAGAGTATTTCGACCCATACACACTTTACCTTCTAAATAAATCAATTCTGAGCTATTTAAAACCGAATTTGACTTTATAATAAAATAATAGTTTTAGTTATTCCAAAGGTACCCCTCTTCTCCCTTATAAAAGGGCACCTACTCCCTCTCTTCCTCACACCACATTGAGCCTTTATGCTCGGCCAAACCCTACCAATTTCTTCTCTCCAATTCCATAGAAACATCCTAGAGGTTCTGTTCTTCCTCAAAGTCCAATTTTAGTACCCTAAATGGAGATCTCAAAGAGGTGCTTCAAAGAAGAGGTAATGTCCGTTACCGATTCTTTCAACTTTATTTCTTCTTCCACTTCTTCTTCTTAGGTTGTTTAATTATGAAGTAATAACATAAGTATCACTAATATACTGATATGTTATTATATGTATGAAACAACCCTATTTCACCATCTATCCATCTTACGGAAAACGAAATCACCGCGCGTGCGTACGTATGGAATACCATCTCCACGCCATGGTGTAATCTATTTTCCACCACCACCTTACTTGGATGGGTATAATGGTGTACATAATAACTATATTTGATTATTTTAAAATGATATTTATTCTGAAATAGTATACATACACTTCAATTCAATTCCATGATCATGAGAACGATATCATCGCTCGTGCGTACGTACGGACTACCGTCTCCACGACGCGATGAGATTCGTTCTGCACGTTAACCATTCATGAATGATTTTAAAGTATATATAAAAAGTAATCATGAAATATATGGCATAATAATGATACTGGATTTATGTGTATATATATGTATGTCATCTACTTAATTCCATTCAACTCAATAAGGAAACGAAAACAACGTTCATGCGTATGTACGACCTACCGTCTCCATTAATGGTGCATTTCTTTCCATTTACTGATTTATTATATATATGTATATTCTGAATATATATTATATATAAATCATGTTTTATATTCTGTAATTAATTAATTATGATCTAATTAATCATATGAATAATTACAGGTCAAAACACGGATGAAAAATGAAACAATTTTACCCAAAACGCTCTTTAACATGGAATTTACAAAAGAACGGGTAATATAAAGTCATAAGTGAACCATATATGATATAATAACAATGAGTATGATTCTGGAATAAGTCAATGACATTATTTAAATCATTATACAAGAGGTTCGGACACTTACGAAGCAAATCGAACCTAAGGTAAGGGAAATATCACAATCTCATTTTTATCCGATATTGTTTATACTTTAGTATTTACTAGGGTGTATTTTATCATCCAAATACATGTTTCCTCAATATGTAATATTATTTACATCCACCTAAAATTGTTTAAATAAAATTTTACCCTTCGGTGAGTTTTTATTAAAGGATATGAAAGGAATCTATTGTCGTTTTTCCTACGAGATACTTTTTGACTTTTCCGAAAAAAGTAAGAAGAATGTTTTTTTAACATATACGGCATGAATGGATTTTTAAAACATTATTTCCAAGAAGCTTCCTTTACATGTTTTCAAGTTTATTTTTAATCAACTTCTTTAGTTTAAAATTGTATAACCTGTTAAAAAAGGAATTTTTTTTTGAATTTGAAAGGATATTTTCCTCAAGAATGGAGTTCAAGTGTTTTATCAAAATTATTTTCCATCTAAGATAATATAGGGTTCTGTTTATATCCCTATTATTACATTGATTTGATTATGTTGTGATGGAATTATTTTTATGAATTCCGTTATCTTATATGAATTTTTTGATGATGTCACGATGTTTAAGATTCCCATTTTTATTACATGGGTTATGCAATGATGTATGATTTATGATTTTGTGGAACACCTAAGAATGGTATCATTTTCATATGGGTGGGACCTATATCTCTATCCAATTCATTGGGTAAAGATTTTATATCTCATGAGATAGACATGGCTGGAATGGTAGGTTATACAGATTCAGTGAAACAGGACTGAAACAGGGAGTGAACTCAGTTCAGAAATCGACTTTGTCCACTAAGATAGTCTTGGCAATGAGTCTTGACTAATAAGAAATGATTCTCTATGATTATGTGTGTATGCCACAATGTTTCATGTTTTAAGTTATGATTATTGGAATTACATTTCACTATTATGATTTATCCCAGTTTATGATATTATGATCTCTTTTGCAGGTTAAGATTTCAAAAATGTTATGTTCTTATAAATATTATGTGATTGATTTTTATTTTTTTTACCCTTACTGAGCATTTGAGCTCAACCTTTTATGTTTTCTTTTCCCCAGGATATAAAGAAAGGTTTTAGGTAAGAAAAAAAGGGAAGATCTTTATGGGAGATTTTGAAGATCTTTCACCATGATTAGAAGATTACGTTCCATGTTTCCAAAGACACAAAACTATTACAGTCCTTGTGTGTGTGTTTTTGTTATGTAATAAGTATTCCGCAAAATTAATGTAATGTCCTTGTATGTTAAGATTCGTGTCTCTACAACTATAGCCCTATAATTCTTTACTTAACACATAATTGTCAAAATGGAAATATTTCATTTAATTTTTTATAAATCACCCAATGTTGCAAAGACATTATTCCTCATGTCATGTAAATAATTTATTAATAAATCATTAAAGATAGCGGCGATATTATTCAGAATTGTGTTAATACCTTAAAAAATCATATCCACCATCGCTAAAGCGTTAACATTATTGATCCACCTCCATGAGAAAAATTTTAACCACATGTGGCCTAAACACATTTAAAAAATATTTTTGCTAATTATAATGAAAAAATATGATATTAATTAAATTAATTAAAAACTTATTCAATATGTATTAAATGATGAACAACCCACTATATGGCATAAAAATTCATACACCTTGAAAAATGGGTTGAAGATCACTCTCATCCACCCGCATGCATGTAGCTAAAAAAGTCGCTAACACCCTATATCGACTGCCTAAATGATTCCATTCAAATTTTAGGAAAATATAAAAAAATATTGGTAACATTCTTAACTCAAATACAACCCATTGATATTGTGTGTCTATATCCTATTGGGTCGTTTTTTAAACAAGATGAACCAATTATCATTCATCTAGACTCTATAAAACCATGTTTGGGAGGATTAAAAATAAAAACCATTTTAAGAACAATAAAAAAATTATTAAAATGATAGGTAATATCTTGGGGGAGAGGTGGATGAAGGACACTCAAAATATCATTGATGAAAAGCACCACAAATTACCCAATAATAAATGCATATTAAGGAGTTGAAGTAGAATCCATATAGGTTACCACCCCCACCATTTTTTCCAATTGGAGCATCCAATCCATGATGGTTTTTTAAAACTAAACACCCAAAAAATAAGAAACAAGCCTATAATTATAAAAAGTAACATAGGTGAAATTTTTTCCCAATCCATCTACAAAGACATCCCATTACTCCGTTGCGTACATGGATCATAGTACTAGTAACCCAGTGTCCTTGACCATTGATAGACCACCCTCAACACCACAAAGGATCCCTAGTTCATCCAAAATGTGGTACTTCGGTGCCTATTGAATACACATATGAGCCATTTTCCATCCTTAAAACCATCAAAACTAACCCCGAGTATTCTTTGTCATATATAACAACTCAAAAACATGAACTAGGTCATCTAACATTAGTATTCAAACATAAATTATCATTTAAAATTTTAAATTCAAATCACCCATCGTTTCATAATAGAAATTAAAATGGATACCATTGAATCTCCCAACAAAAACCATTGTATGGAGTTACAACCTCTACATAATAATACATTACATCTAAGATAATTATTTTCCAGAATCATTCATAAACCACATTGGTTTCAAATACCTATTTCAAAAACTCTACATGTACCTTCCACTATTTATGATCATGTTAAAACAACACTCAGAATATTTTAACTTCACAACACCAGAGAATCTATACACTATAGCCCATAGAAACACCAAACTTTTCTAGAGTCAAATGTGTAGATTTATATATGTCCTATGGAATGTGAATTCAAGTGAAATAAACTATCCATAAACTCACAACACTAACCATACAAGAATGATATGACTACTCCATAATTACATAATCCTTCAATTTCACCAAATACATAATTATTCCCCACCTATGATGACACACATGGATTCCCAATTCAGTAACATCATACCCTATAGTCTGAGTAACTTGTGTAAACCCCACCATCACTCACTTGAGGGTACACCCATTCACCTCCATGACCCCCAAAATCACACTAACTACCTCAGTTCCAAGACTTGATCAAAACATAAATCCCTTATCCCTGACATTTGGATTCAATCTCCTTGAAGGTAATATTACCCCATACCTAGTCTAGTGTTGTGTCATATTTATGATGACCTATCAATCACTTATTTATTGCAATAGTTTTTCACATCTATATAATCATTTAAATGAATAAGGTTCTCTCCCTTGAATATATATATATATATATAATAATTATAAGAAAAAATTAATAACCCTTACTAACAGCTTTTGTGGTATTCAATACACATCACGACTGATGATATCTACACTTTACATGATTAGGGTTTGGAGTTAAAAACTATTAAAAGTGGATCCTCACTATATATTATTCGACCTCATTCAATGTATATACAAATTATTCTATATTATATAATCATCTTAGTGTCAATTACCATCATTTATTTACTCCCATATCAAGACAATACCCACCGAATAAACCTTTTTTGGGGTCTATGACATCGTGGAAATCCCTGAAAAGGATTATATAATGATAAATAATCCACCATCATATACATAGTCTCAAAGGGTACAATAGCACAACAAGTTATATATCAAACTAAAATGAACTATACACATTCCGAACTATAATAGACTTCACTCATCAAATCTATCTATCTCAAAATTCCATTGGGTTCCCAACTTCCAATAACATAGATGATGAACAGTAACTTGGTATAAATTTTTGATATAGTTTTCGGTAATAAATTTGAATCCCTTGATAGATTTATTAACATTATAAATTGAACTCATGTGATTAAAAATATAAATAATGAAATTAATCACATTGTACAATTTTTAAATGAAATATACCTATCCAAAAGAATTTTAGATTCACTAAGGAAATGTTACTAATCCAATAGTTCTATTTGAAAATATTTAATTTATAATTATTTTTTATCATGAATTTTATATTTATATTTTATTTTACAACATAAAATAATTAATCCATAGTATAAAACTTATTATTTTTTAACTTGTAAATAATTAATTCAGTTGTTATCAATTGGTTAGAAATGAAAATAAGAACATTTGAGTGTAAATAGATATGATTTTATAATATAATATTTCTAATAATGTAAAAAATTCACTATTATAGAATGATATTACTCAAATATATATGATATATATTGAATAAAAATTTTAGCTTTCTTATATATTTTTTACATTGTATGGAATTATAATAAATTCAATTTTGAACTTGAAAATGCATGTGTCTAAAATCAGGTTTTGTGTGATTTTGTCCACCTATATTAAAATAAATTTCATTCACTTATAGAAATTTAATTTTATAAATTAAATTCTATATTTTGAATAAATAAATATAATATAATTTAAAATTTTCAACTTAATTTTTGTCCATAATGAGTTGTTACACATGTAAAAAAACATCTAAACACTTTATGGGATGAAGTTCATTCAAGATGCATTAAAATAAGAGATAATGTGTAAAATTAAGAAAGAAAAATTAGTAAATTTTATTAGTTGATTTTATTTCTTCCATGTACCTATTATACTCAAATATTTCTCATTTTGGATTCACATTATTTTATTAAAAAATATATTATATAATAAAATTTCAATTATTCACCTATTTTCCACCCACCACATTTATAAAATAGTTAGATCCTATCTAATATACGTTAGACAACATGAACCCTTTAACTCAACCATGATCTTACCAAATACTCTCCTAAAATACATATCTATGACTCTATATTATGGGAATTCTTAAAAGATCTATCCATGAAGCCTTAAGGTTCTCGTTAATGGATGATACCCAAATAATAGGTATATATTCTTATTAATCCATTTATAATTTCTATGTTTTTAAACCACCTAAAATGTTCAAAAAATATCCTAACATTTTTTCATAATATTCTCTATAATATGATTTTGTTAAAATAATGGTATTGAAATTATACATGTCCTTACAAATCATTCAAAAATTATATCATAGCTCATGCGTATTTTTTTATTACCATCTCTATAAAGAGATGTGGTTCATTTTTCATTTCCAATTTATGTGTATGGTTATAAGAATAGATTTAATGGATATATAGAATATTTATAATACAAAGAAGATTTTGGAAATATGAAATACTATATATAATTATGTATTTATATCCATATAAATGTGAAACCATCACTGATGTGTACTTTTGAAGTACCACCTCCATGAAGTGATGTAATTTTTGTTACATATCTTCCATATATGATTTTTAATAACATAATAAATTAATCAAATCATGAGATGGAAACCCAAAACACACACCCAAACTATTGTTAAAATAAAAAAAAATTGATGTTACAGTAGGTGTAGTGTGTTTTCATCAATGTAGAATTCATCATGTATAATGCTTTGAAGAAGGAAACCCCCAATAAGGATAATAGATTTAAAATTTTCACCAGATACAAAGATATGATTTCCCAAATAGACAAATTATACTTGATGTTTTTATCATGAAAATGATTCTATTTCTCCTGAATTAATTCAACTCAATAAAATTCATAAATAAACATTGTTTTATTTTTTATAATACTCACTAAAGAAACAAATTTCTCTTTACAACATATTACAGATTCCAAAATAACAAAATATCCTCTAACACATTCAGCATTCATGTTCGATATTTAGATAAATTACATTCATGATCTATTTATTAACATATATTAATATCAAAGAAAACAAAACCATTGTATCAATTCTCAATCAAACAACCACTCAATTAATCTTACTATATGAACAACCTACACTTTGAATGAAGAATCCTAGTATCAATAAAACCATATTTTTAAACCATAGTTACAATAAATGAAAATAATATTCACAACTTTGTATGATGAATCATATTCTGGATAAAAAAGAAACATGTATCTTTATAATCAAAACAAATTCAAAATTTAAATTAGAGGATAATATAACTACAAAAAAAAGTGAAAAATGTGACATTTACACCATCCATCATCCAATGTCATAGTTAAGTGTCTCATAATATTTATATAGAATCTTGAAATTAAAAATCTAAAAACACCCAACATAAAAAAAACTAGAAAATCCATGACAAGATTATTACAAAATTATTCATGCATATCAATATACCAAAAGACCACTCTCCCTTTATAATAACCTTATTAGAAACAAAACATGATAAATGTATTTCTTCATGTTGAAATTCAACAGATAGTGGTAGAAATATATAATTTCAACATTCTATATGTGTCTAGAGAGTCTTATCAATGAAACTAATGAATATATATCAAAGAGAAAAAAAACAAGATAGTTTGACCGAAATATTTCAAATAATCCACATTATTTCATGTAGCACAAACCCAAATTCATATTAGATACAACAAGAATACAATAATTATGAAAAGATATGAAAATATCAATCTTTTGTTTTTACAATTAGGAACAATTATATTAAAACAACATTTCCTTGAGTAACCAATGTCTATTTCAATATTAAAAAATAAGTGATATCATTAGTTTTATTAAAAATTAAAAATACAATAAAATAGATTACATATAGGCTCTAAAAATTTATACTAAAACAAACATCAAGATTATTCAATTGAAAACACATAATTTTATAGGATTTGTTTCCATGATTAAACATTAAGTCCATGTCATCAAATGAAATAAACCATTATTAGACCATCAATATCATACCCATTGAAGGTTCCAAAAATAATTTTTTTGGTTCTTGTTGAATTTATCAAAAATTTAACAAAACATGAACACTATATGTTTGAAATAGTCATCAATGGGTATACCCTAATTTTTTTAAGTAAAATACTATAGATTTTATTCATTAACTAAGGTGTAAATTTCAACAATTATACCTTACCTGATAAAAAAATAGTTGTCCTTGACTTATTGACATATTCCATACCTTCCTCATCATATGGTGAATAAGTGATCTATACATATAAGGATGAATATGGAATTTAATAAAAATGAATATTTGTAATGTCACTTATACAACTCCAAGAGGATATTTTAATAATGGTTCTCACCAATTTAGAAAAATCATTCCCATTCACTGTATTTATTGGGTTTTAGTAATGAACACATTTTAATCCACCATTAAATTTATGAATTTTTTACCAAAAAATTTTATGTTATATTCATAAAATTGATATTTAATTTCAAGGGTATCATTATATGAACCATCATAATTATTGTGATCATCATGTTCCTCCAATTGATAGAGGTGGGAAGCTCCAAAAGAATCATGGGCATCAATATTGTTAACTAGATCATGAATGGATATATAAGTTTATATAATGAATAAATATGATACTTATTTCCTAATAAGTACATTATAGATAATGAAACCATGGATGATGTGCAAGGAAAAGTTCCCTTGAAAAAACACCATTACAATATTTGGAATATTTTTCACATGTGTGTTATTTTTTATGATGAAATTGTAAATAAATGGAAAATTTTAAATTATAATGTCACAATACATAGTGTATTAATCATTAATTATGTTATATAATATATTATTTAAAAAGAGGAACTATTATAAAGGAATATTCAATGCATATGAAATAATACCAGATATGAGGTACATATTTATATTACAATTTCATTTATTTTCTTTATTTTCTTTGAAAAATTTCTATTGAGATAAATTAAATATATATTATCCTTTATACTATATATATTTTATTATCATATGGCTATTACAATAAGTTATATCTATGAATTCCTATAAAAGGATTATAAAAATAATGATAAAATATTTTCCTCAAAAACACACCCTATTTCCCATTTGGTGTAACAACCCTAAATTCTAAAAAGAATATTGATTTGATCAATTTAATTCATGTCATGAAAAACCAAGTGAAGAAAGGTATATAACGTCATAATAATTTTATATATATTTACTATTTTAAATAAATACAATACATTCTATATCTTTCAATGCCTGTAGAACTGATTTTATCATACATTACTTCAAACAATAAGGTTATTCAATAAATTGTGTTACATGTAAGGTCAAGTTTTACCAAAAAAAAATTGAATAATAAATATTAATGTTTAAAAAGATAATTATGACCTAGTCATTAGAATGGTGGGTAAAATTAGGATTAACTAAAATATCAAAATATATGTTTTTCACATGTTTAATAGTTAAATCTTGATTTGTAGTAAAATAAAAACCGCTTGAAATGGAAATACATGTTCTCTGATAAAATAATATTTTCGTAATAGAGAGTTTAATCATGCTTGGTGGACACAATATCAAATTATTTTTCACCAATTTGAGAAACATTATTTAAAAAATTAACTTCATTTTTGAAATCATAAATGACAAATATCATAAAGTGAATATTTTATGTTTTTTCAAGAATTTTCTTTTTTATGAATATTGAAATATACTAAATTTTAATTTTAAAACACATTCTCATATAAATAAATTAATAAAATAAAATATTTTTTTAATTCTATTTAATTTAATCATAATTAAATTTTTTATATTTAAAAAAATTAGTTCATTGAAATAATTCTTATATATAATTTAGATATTAAAACATTTTAAACTTATGAAGATTTTTCTAATTAAAAACACACTTTCTCATCTCATCTTTAAGATTAATTTTAAATTTAAATATTCGACGTCATTGTGTTGAACTTATTGACATTTATTACATATTTTAAATCTTATGAAATTATATTACCAAATATATTCGACCTAATTTTTACCATAATGATTAGTGAACACATTTAAAATTATTTACATAGATTATGGAAAAATGAGTTTACAAAGCATTTGAAAATAAAATATAATGTCTGAAATGACATACCAACTTGTCCAACACCCATTGGATTAGCATATTTCAACTCATAACAATATTTTATATATTTTGTATTGTATTTGGAAACTATTCCATGAAATTGACTGATATAATAAGTTATGTTATGAAGATGACAAAAATGAACCATCATTTCCTTCAATATTTAAAAAGATTTATGATGGAAAAAAATCATCATATGATCTGTTATAAATATTATTTTGAATGTTAAAATTTTATTGAATTTTATCACTATAATTTTTTTTAATCTTTTATCATATTATAAAATTTCTTTAAATTCGTAAGAAACACCAATATAGGAATTACTTATTTTAAAGGTAAATAATGAAATGATTTTAAATATTATAAAAGTGATGTAAATTGAATGAATTATTGTCTCCAATTAATTTTTAAGATGTATATTCTCGGATACATTAGTTTAAACTTAATATATGTATTGGAATTTCTAAAATCAAAATAAATATATAATGTCAAATTTTTTATTAATGTCATTTTATGATAAATGATATTTTATTATTCATTTATATTTACTAAAAACTAAATATTCAACCAAGTGATTTTTAAATTTTAATAAATATAAAAAAATTCCATTCTTTAACAAATTTATCTTTTATATTGAACATATTGACCCTTAATGATTAATAACATTGTTCGAATGGTTATGGTTAAAGAGTGTTTTTCAAATTATATAGACTTTTATTAAAATTAATCTCCAAAAAGAATGTAATTTTTATATTATATATTTTTTATAATATTATGATTCAGTGAATATAAATTTTTTATTAATTCCCACTTTAATTTAGTCATAATGGATAAATTTCATAGACTTGAAAATTAATCACAATATTAAAAACAGAAATGGCCAAAGTGGGGAAACATAGAAGTTATGGAACCAGATTTTATAAATGGACATATTTATGGGTGATTAATGATTTAATATAAAAAATCAACCCAACCCTAAATATTATTTATTATTTTATCCACATGAGGTAATAGAGACCTCCCAACAGTGAATAATTTTGATTATTTTCAACAATACCACTACTCCAAAACTATAAAATTGAAATCACTCTCCCCCATTCTTCACAAATTCAGGACATTTTTGTTCAGAAATTACCTAAAAAATCACTCCAAAAAATCCTTTCCCATATCCAAAATTCATTATTTTGATATGAATTCCTTCTTAGTAAGGGTTTGGGGAAAAAAGTAAGATACCCGATGGATTGGTAATGTTCTCCAATGAGTGTCTTTATTTAACATCATTCTCCACCCCATTAATTTTTTATACCATGATTATATAAAAAGCCTATGTATTTCCCATATAGTATAATTTTTATACGTTAATGGCGCAATCTACAAAACAACATGCTTCTATTAAGTGGGTTACAAAATCATTGATTGTGTGTACAGTGCACTTCGGCCTCATGATCCGATATCGTTATTTTTTCCATTACCACCTCGTAAGGTAGGGTATATTGATGGATATATATTATATATATTATATTTAAAAAAATTATAACTATTTAGTAATTATATAATTTACAACAAATTTCATTCCATTTCGTAGAGGACACGATAATATTGCTCATTTGTATGGTGGATTACCACTTCACAAAGCGATGTGATTCCTCCTTCACTAATGGATTACAAAAAAGAATATAAGGATAATGTTAAATATTATATATAATATAAATGAATATCATATTTTTTCAGGATAAATTCATCATTATTGAATGATAATATAACAATTCAATTTTTTATACATAAAAATGGTTGTCATTTATGTACGTGTGGACTACCGCCTTCACGAGTCGACCTGACTCCTTTTTCATAAACTGACCACATGAATGATATATATACATAAAAAATAATATTGTTTATTTTATATTGTTATAATTATAAAATGATAAAATATCACTTACCCCCTTTCTATAATGATCATTCAAAAATTAAAAATTTTACTTATGTGTATTTACAACCAATTGTTTCTATAATCATAACATGCTTAATTTTTTAAAATATAATTCATGATTAGTTCTAAAATTATAATATATGTTCAAATATTTTAATTATGTCATTATTAATACTGTGGAAATTATATAACTATAAAATATATTCATGAATAGTAACTTTCACGGCATAGACTGAATGAGGACACATGGCAATTAAAACAAAAAACTATGAAAATAATGAAAAATTATAAATGTGTGGGAGATAATATGTGATAGAAGTATCAAATATGATACTATAAATATTAAAATGGTTCATTTATAAGTTAATAAAATGTTTAAAACCACTATATTGGAGGATAATTTACACTCAACCAAAAGGAATCTTAAGGAAAAATATTTGATCCTAATTTACATTTAATTGAGACTTATTTATTTTTATGAACGAATATACTTTTATGTGTTGTATATACCTTTCCTTTATTATTTAATATAATTATTCATACATATATCATGATATTTTATTTTTCAATTTTAATTATCTCATCTAAGGTGATATTTATTGAAAATTATAATGACATAAATTTAAACGTACAATAAAAACTTTTTATATGATTCTTATGATTCTATTGAAATAATCACATTATTATAATAATAATACATTTTAAATTATATTTCATTTAAATTTATGTACTAGTTTACTATATATGTGTTTATTTCTTGAACCATGTACCATTTTTACATATGGTATTTACATTGAAAGTAATCTGATTTATTAGGAAAATATTGGCAAATTCAAATCCGGTAAACAAAATGGTAATTTGATAAGGAAAATTGTTTATGAAATAAATAAATTATTCAACATATGAGGAATTATTTGAAGAATTATGGCATGGGTTGGGGAATAATTATTGTAATACCATCGATGCATCGGTTGTCTCATGATATGAATTAGTTGGCTAATCAGATGGGTTAATAACCAAAGATTTAAACTATCTTGAAGATTGATCTTCATAGTTTTTATAGTGAGGATTTTGTCCATAGTAATTCATATACCATGTGATTAAAATATTTGTTTAAATATAAATGGTCATGATTAATGTGCATGTCATTATTTATATGGAATTATTTGATCATCTTTTTTACTACCATAATATGCTCATGTTGTGGATTAATTGGAATGTGTTTCAGTCATTTACCATTACATGATTATTATTATTTATTTATTTAAGGTAGATTAAAATATAAACAGCCCTTAATAATCATTTCATTACACCATGATTTCTTCCCTTTCTAGAAGAAATAAATATTAAATCATGGAAATAGAACCAAGGATGTAGAGATTTTTGTTTTATTATGATTTGTTTACATTTACCAGTGTAAAATGTGTATCTAGTATGTAATATAGTTTTGAAAAGATGCTAAACTATTTATTCCTTTTTGATTTGAATCAAGTATCTTTTCTAATTTAATAATGTAATTCACATTCTCCAGGCTACGTGGGTCAAGGTCGTTACTGTTAGGGAAAATGAAATTAATGTAGAATCCATATGAACTATATTTAATAAAATATAGATTATGAACCAAACAAATATGATATAAATTGAGGAAAATTTTAAAAAAAATCAGGTTGTTTTATTAAGATATTTATGGAATGTTTTTCCCTATATATAAATCCCATTATAGTTACTATATGTGGATGTGGTTCTGGAATAGATGTTCGAAGGAGTAATAACTCTAAAATAGGAACATGAGGCTTGACTTGAATGTTACCTGGTACATGAAAACAAGCCTTCATGCTCACCTAGTTTGACATAACCTAAGTTATGCCATTATGATAATTCACATTTTCTTCCAAAACCATTAGAAAAGATTTTAACATAAATATATTATCAAATAAACCAATGTTTATGTTCCTAACATTAATAATAAAAAATTAAATTTCTTCTATGTTTCAAACCATATTTAGAATTATATATTATAATTAAATATTAATTCTCTTATTACATAATCCATTATATTCTATTATTATTTATTAATCATAGAAGGATGAAATGTACCAATACTCATAGGAAATTTTAGTGGTTTCCCTGTTGAGGAAAATGATATGGCTAGTATTAGAACTGATCATTATATGAATATATTAAGGAAGAATAATTGGGCCATGAAAAACCAATATTTTGAGATGATAAAATTTCTTCCACAAGCTTATTCACTAATTTTGGATTTATTCTTTGGGACATAGGCCCCTACAATTTAGTGGGACTACTGAACCAATAAAAATTATGCAATGAATTATGTATTTGGAGAAGATATTTATGAATCTAGTTTGTGGAATGACTGAAATTCTACACATAATGTTTATTATCTCAATGTTGATGGTGATTATAGGAGGTAATTTTTTCAGAATACTAGAGAGTAAAAGGAAATTTAACTCATTGAATAAAAATCGAATGAGGAAGCATTCATTGAAAAAAATATTTCTCATGAGATAAAAATTAAGTTGAATAGAATGTTCCTTAGTTTTAAACAAAATGAGGGAAAATGTGTTGTCGAGTATGAATATACCATTATAAGGTTATAAAAATATTTTATGGATCCCATATTAAATACTAAATTCAATATTTACCATTTCATTCAAGGGATTAATCCATATCTTATAAGGGCAGTAGTCTTGAAAACTATTTCTTCATATGATGAAATAGTTTTATGTGATATTGATATAGAGAAAAAATAATCTAAAACCTATTAGATGAATGGTGTGAAAGAAAAAAGAGGGTGGTATCAAAAATCATGGATATGAGGAGAATGGAATGAAGTATTTTCACACAAGTGATAATAATGGAATGAAAAACCTGGGAAAGTGATTTAATAGATTGGGAGTTTATTATAAATCTGATGAAAATGATCATTATGAATAATAATTAAATGAGAATAAATAAATAATTTTATTCATTGTTTCATCTTTATTTATATGGTGAATTTTGAAAATAAATTCCTAAGGAATCTATCATATACACCTCAAAAAAAGCTAGGGGTCAAGGTCAATATTATGATGTTGATATAACGTAATTAGAATGGTTAATATTATTTTGTATTTGGATCCATGAAATATTCTATAAAATTATTTTATGGATGATATTTTCATCATAATAATGTTAAAATGAATACATATGGTACTATAGTACTATTTCATAAAGTATATGAATGCATATGTTAAATAGTACCAAGAAATGTGATTAAATACCCAGTTGAACATTATAAAAAACACATGGAAGAGGGAATGATAACCCTTCACTACTTGAATCATTGGTTATACCAAATAACCTATCCAAACTATTTTACCAAATCGTAGGGATATGCTATTTTATTTTAGAATTTCCCAATGGTTTCAAATAACCATGGGGAAACTAATCTATCCCAATAGTTTTTACATTGAATTGGGGAACCCCCAAAAAATCATGGTCCACCTATTAATCCCCCACATTACAATCTAATCCCAAATACCAACCTAGAATCGTGACCCCTCCCCTCCTCCCTTCCATATTCTTTATCCCTAGAAATGCGCACATATCCCCTCCTCCCTCCTCAACTAGCAGTAGTGTGTGTAGGTCTCCCCTCGTCCCTCTGGAATGTGAAAGAGGGTTTCGGTGTCTCCCCTCCTCTATATGAAACTAGAAATGGAATGTGAATCTCCTTAAATTATTTTCTATCATCCCTCCCTTTATGATATAATCCAAAACCAGTAGTGTCATGTGAATGTCCCCACCTCCCTTCAAGATCTAATCCTAAACACCATCTATAGGGACATTCCTATCTTTCTTACCATCCAGGATATATCAAAGGCAATGTCAATTGAATATTATTCTATATTAAATTAGTTTTCAATGAGTATATAATATATTATATCACCGGTTAATTATTTTTTTTGGGTTTAAAACACCAGATGAGATTTTTAATTTTCTAGGAATTTAATTTATTTTTATCTAGAGGTTTTATTTTGGCTTCTTTAATTTTGTTCATGTATTTTTGTATTATTTTAGACTATTTTAGTTCATTTTGGGTTAATTATATTCAATTTTGTATTGGTTTATTATTTTTTCTCCTATTTCATTTTGGTTCCTATTAGTAAAATCACTATATTTGTCTTTTAAATTCATATATGTGCATGTCTATACAATCATTAATTAACCATGTCTTGATAATATAATTAACTTATAATCAATATAATTTATATTGGATTCAATTGTAGTATATTTAAAATCATTATTTAATAGTTTATAAATAAAAATATATCACATAAATAAATAATTAACCATAATATAATATAAAATAATCAGGTTGCATCACCATAAGATGTCACTCCTAGTCAGTTTATTGAGTGGGAAATAAATTAACTCAAGAACCACTGGAAATGACTCCATTTTTCATGGATAGGGTATATCTGTGTCATTACGCAATTATCTAGTGTATTCTTATTGGATATGTTCATCATTCTTTATTCTGTTTCTATCTTCTCATTCCTAGGAGAACCTTTATTAATTTTTAATCACCTATAGTTGATGTGAACTAGGTCATTGTTGATAAATAAAAGAACTGTGGAAAAAGTATCCAATAAATAACAAACAATAAGTGATGATATGATGGTAATCATATATTATTCCATTTAAAATTATATCTCAAAAACCGATATAATAATTAATTACATAAATTGATAACAAACAAATATATAATCAAATCATCCATATGATCATCCATTCATAAAATAAATTCATGTATAGAGCAAGGAATCTATGAAATATTTTCAATGATAATATAGGATTAAAATGTAATTAAAAATAATATATACCAACATAGAACATCATAAAATAATGGTTGTTTTTCTCTCTGAGTAAATCTGTATAGTCTTAAAATCATTTATATCTACATGAGATTCCATAAATATATGAATAATGTATCGTATGGAATTATTTTGACATAAAAAACACGTAATATGTTCATAAACATAATTTTAATTATAAGAAGATAATAATTACATTACACAAATATCAATGATCTGTAATTATATTATACTCAAATTATTCATAAGAATACCTAAGATGTGTTAATATCCTTTTTATGAGAAATATGTAGTGGAAATGTCTTATATAAGGTTAGGGACGTGGTGTGTGGAGTTTAATTGGTTAAATTTGGATATTTTAATTCATTAGATAGTCCTTGTTGTGGGGGTTTTCAATATAAGTATTGATATATGTTCTATATAAAAATAATATCATTTAAATAACATCAACATATATTTAAATTCAATAAGAAAAAATTTTGCAATTAAATCCTTGACCCTCGATGGAATTCTCACATTATTACTCATTTATATAATAGAATTCAATATCATGGTTTTATATTTACAATATTATATATATATATATATTGTATTTTCTTGTCTTTTATATTATTTTTCTCATATAGACTATTGTGTTAGTTGGTGTTTCATATATGTTTAATATTTCTCATTTCCTTAAAAAAAATCATTTAAACTAATATATTATTTAATTTATTTTTTTGTAATTCCATATAAATTTTTTTATTATAGGATGGATTTATGTTGGATGCATACAACAGACCAAGTCTCAAGTGATTTTCTAAATAAGTGTGAAATCTTTTTACATTTTTCATTTGAAATTACATTAGATAGTGACCACATACATTACCTATATTATCATTATGTTTTGAGACCATGGATGATATATTAAAAAGTTAGAAACCATATAAACATATATGGGTTTCAACTAAATACAATGTGTGGTATCACAATGTGGAGAAAATGTAATCTCAAAATGATCATGACCAAAATTAGAGGACTTGATGGGAGAATTTATTAGATTACCATTTTCTATTTATTCTCCACCAATAGATAGAAGAGGTATCGACCCAATAAGACTGTGAAACCATCACATGTTATGTGTCCAATTAAAATGAATATGTTGTTAGGATGAAAACAATTGATTGATGCTACCATGGCTCCAGTATATCGATAATGTCCTACAATGAATAATCTTTAATTTTTAATCTAATTGTTTAATTGGAAAATAATGTATGTAATTTTTAATAATTTCATAGATTAAATTCTAATATTGTTGAATTAATTTCATATTAATCATGTATAAATACCTTAATACCACTATATGGCATGGATGTTATTTGGGGAACAAGGATATTTTAAAAAATATAATTCAGGCATGACTGAAATATTGTAGTTTATTTAGGGAGGAAACTACTAAATGGAATGATTGTATAAAATGTGGGACATCTTGATGGAATCCATAAGCAGATGGAATATCATCATGTGTTCCACATAATTTAATTTGGTGCATTCCATTGATACCCTGACTCCAAAATCTCTTTATGTTTTATGAAATGTTAATAAAAATGAGATGTCATGATACTGAGAGAAATATAAATATTGATGAGTGGTGTCACTAGGTAGATTGATTTTCATGGAAGTGATCATTTTCTCGATATCCTGATTTCAAACCTAATTTGCATAATGTGAGGCTTAGTCTTTCATTTTACAATTTTAATTTGTTTTGACAGATGTTTACTTCAAAAAAAAATGGCCAGTTTTGATAAACATTTATAACCTTCTTCTATGGATGTGTATGAAAATACCTTTCACATTCATGAGTATACTCATATCTAGTTCTTATGATCCTTATAATTATATAGATTTTTACTTTCAACCTTTAATAATAGTGTTAAAAAACATTTGTAATTTTGCAATGTTTAAAAATGATGCATATTCAAAAGATAAATGTCATATACGTGTTGTGGTTATATTTACCATAAATGATTTTCCTGCTTATGCAATGATGTATTGATATAGAATGATGTGAAATTTATCTTGTCCTATTTATATGATTAAAAAATGATCTAGAATAATAAAATATCACTGTAGTTTCAACACTATGGGACATCAATGGTTATTTCTAATTGACATCCATATAGAAATAATATTTGATGAATTTAAAATACAAGGGAGACTGAGAATCTATCTATGTGTAAGTCTGTAACTGATGTTCTTAATGAATTATAGGATTTAAAAATTTTCATTCGAGAAGGCAAGAAAAAATATAGAAATAGGAAGAATTTTATCACTAAAAACTATTACATTTTGAATAATAGAATTATCTTCTTTGAGTTTCTTTATTGGTCAAAAAATTTGTTATTTCATTTCTTATACTTAATGCCTGGTGAAAATAATATATGTGAACTGTTGCACTCAATTATTGTAAATGTCAATGGAAAGATAAAATATGGTTTATGATCTTATCATTATTGGTAGATCAGGGTATCAGAGTATAATTTCATTCTTTTTATAGGAGTGAAAATCAGTGGAATGTACCATGTGATTCATATGTTATGACACCTGATGATAAAAATGAAATTTTGGAAGTACTATATACTATTATAGTTCATCATTCCTATTTAATAAATATATCTAAGAGAGTAAATATAATATAGTTGAATATGAAATAATTTAATACTCATCATGATTATATCCTTCTTCATGATTTGATTCTAACAGAGTTCCATCATCTTTTTTCAATTAATTTAATGGTGTTAGTTATTCAATTGTGTCATCTCATTATATATATCTATTCCAATATGTTTTCAATGTATTTATTGCAAAAAAAATTGTAGAGGCACCATTAATTTTGTTCGAGTTAGAAAAAATAATTTTTCCATTATTTTAAACATTAATGTTGCATCTAACTGTCCATCTTCTAAATGAAATACTTCATGGAAGACCTATTTCTTATTTTTCAATGTATCCAGCTGAGATAAAAATTTTCACATTGATGTCTTATGTTTGGAATGTAAAGCATTCTAAAGGTTCTATCATCGAGTGTTACTTCACTCAAGAATGTATGGATTTTTATTCAATTTATTTTTCTTCTCTGAATTTGATATGGAATACACTAATAAGAAATGAAGAAGAAAAATATGATAAAATCGAACCCAATTTTCCATCACTTCCCCAAATAGGGGGAATTCTTAGAACATATACGTTGATGAAATTAAGAATTGAATTGCAAGTGATGGCACATCACACATTTTTTATAAAATATAATTTGTTCAAAGAATACATCAAGAATGTAAATTAACCATGAATATATTATTTAATATCATGTAATTTTTTATATATGTTAAACTATTTCTATGTTTTCAGAAGGGAAGATAAAAAAATATAAATTAAAATCCTCAAACTTTACCATTTGGAAGGATGGAGATTTTGAATAACCAATAGTATTTGATTGGATGAAATTGAAGGTAAAAATATTACTGTTAAAAATTAATATAATCAATATTAAATTACATGTAATATTAATTTATTTTACAGGTATTGAGTTTTCATGTTGGCTCTGTGTCTGGGTAATTAGATCTTTGGGTTTTTTTCATAAATTTTTGATTCGTTAATGAAAATCATTTGTTATTAATGGGTACATATTTATTATCACTCAATGAGAAATGAACATAAGAACACAAGACGATGGTGTTATGTTACCTAACAATATAGATTGTTATGCAAGAGCATCTAATAAAATACCTCATCTTCCAATTGTATCTTATTATAGAGTCTTTCGAAAAATACTAATAATGGAGTATTACTATCATGGTCGAGTCATTATAGTGAAATTCAAGTTGGTTAATTCAATGATGATGCACGAAACATTTATTGATCATTGTAGATTCCAACTTATTTACATGATTCGCAATCTTACTACTGATGAACCATATTTATGTACATCAATTGAGAAATAATTTTTTTACTACAAATATCATCTTTAGCTATAATTTTCTTTCATTATTAAATTAATCATAAGAAATATTTTTGAAGATG
Source organism: Viscum album (assembly GCA_963277665.1). Taxonomy (NCBI): domain Eukaryota; kingdom Viridiplantae; phylum Streptophyta; class Magnoliopsida; order Santalales; family Viscaceae; genus Viscum; species Viscum album. The sequence goes on along the minus strand of OY728164.1, from coordinate 2,069,059,733 downwards.
GTGATAATGGAATTAACACTATCCCTAATCCCTTTTACCTTGATCCATTTATTAGTTATGATGACACCGATATTTGAATTGTAAATGTTTAATGTTAACCTAATGTTGTGGTGGGAAATATATATAATTGAAAATCTATTTTCTCAGTTATTTTTTTTATCATGACTTATTTCATTGTAATTTGTTCCAAAAAAAATTAGTTGACTATAAAACACAAATATTTTGTATCCACCTAGGACTTCATGTGAATTTACAATATTTACTACTTGTAGTTTAATTTGATTAGAATTTCGTAATATTGAATTAAATTGTATTGAATCATACCAAACCAAAAAACTGAAATAGGTAAATTTGTAAAAATTGACATGATAAATTGATTAGTATATACTAAGATAATTGATATGAAACTAAAAACCAATGAAAATAATGACATAATAAAAAATGAAAAAATAACTTAACCCAAAATAAAAACCTGAAGACCTAAGACAAATAAAAATATATAAATGCCCTCATTAATTGATATAGATGAACCAAATGACCGAAGACATATAAAAATGAAAAAATGACCTAATCAATTGACCAGAATGAACCAAAGGACCCAAAAACCATGTACTATATCGAAATGGAAATAGGAGATAATGATATCATAACTATGCTAAACATGATAATTTGAATGTATTTTTTTCTATTACATGACTTCAAATTTGATATTATTCCCACTAGATATAATATTTTTTTTATATCACAGTTTATCATATATTTTGTTTAAAATGTGGTATTCCATTATTATTTCATTCCACATCTTCGTTCTTATTTTGGTTACACATTAGTTGTGGATTTTCAATTAATTTTATTTTTTTTTCAAATACATGAAATGAAATACACTTAAGACCAATGAAGAAAAAATAATAAAAACAAAATTTTCCCATTAAGTGAGGTGGTTGTTCGTCCTCCAATTCCCATTATGAGTCTCATATTTAAAAAATTTATATCAATAACATATAATTTCATTTTGTTAATTTTTTTAACATTTAATCACGATCCACAAAAAAGGCATGATTTGTTCACTGATCATACTAACAGTTCTAGTGCTTAGGATGGATATTTGAGGGAGGGTGATACTATATCTATGCCATCTGGTTGGATGGCCTGATCACAACACATCCCTTCCCCTAACGTACCATCTTCCACAGTTTATGATCATACAATGTCATTACAAAAACCCATGATATTTATGCCACCCATGTTTGAACCTTCATTCTCATTTAAGACTCCCCGCCTCTCTTTCCTGTATCCACTGATGATTCCTACTAATTTTTATTATTGTATGTTTCCAAATCCATCCCTATCATGTTCTCTTACTTATACTTCCTTCTCCCCATTCTACTACATTAATTATTCTTCTACTCTTTCTTTGACACCATCTAACCTTGTGAAGAATACACATGGACCCATTATATTAGTATTGTTTAATATTCCTTCAATGCCTAGGGATCGAGGGATTCCCACTGATCAGATTTCCTCAGGTATATTTATATAACCCTATTAATATTTTTAATCCAAATTTATTTTCATTATAAGATGTATTGATATAATATTTGTTCACTTCTTTAATAGATAGAGATATTGATAAGTATTGAGGACGTACATGAATTCATGTATTGTGGAAATTCCACATGTAACTGATGGTCTACTAAAATGAAGACAAACAAATGGTCCGAAAAGAAGGATTGGAATGTAGGTGTTTTTTGGTGATGTTTTCCAAATACTCTGACATCATCCCCATCCGTCCACTCTCCTAGAGATGCTTGACAAATGAAATAAATGAAAATTCTAGGTGAAAAATATTTTTAAACAAATTTATTTGAATTCATTTTGTATTATAATTGTATTTATTTGAATTAATATTTCGGTGAATGATTCTTTTTAATGATCTTGATGGTGGGGATTTGAATCAAGTAATACTTATCGAAGTAGGTGAGTTATGAAGAGGCTATAGGCATGAATTGTATTGTTTTTGGAGTTCTATAATTATCATCTATTTAATGGGTGCACCTTTCATGGATGAATTCTCGGTAGAATATTATCATGAAATGATGACTCATTTGATGAGTAATGAGTTCACGGTAATAATCAAATTTGTGTTTTTAAATGAAAATTATTATAATTTACATTAATAGTTACTTTTTTAATGAATTTTTTTTTGGTATCGTTGAGATAAAATAAAAAAAACAAGGATGTTATGGCATACCTCCATATGTTGGGTGGAACAGTGATGCTAGACCATAAGGTAAATTTTGTGTGACACTCATTTAGTTCTTCTTATTGAATAACTCCAAGTGACATGTGCTATGTTTTCTTCATGAGATACTATATCCATAGCTTTTGGATCATTCTATATAAGGTGTGTTGTTTAAATTATATATAGATATCCATCATGATAGGTGTGTGTAATTTACCACTCCTCTATAATTTTCTAATGGAACCACTTTAGTTCCTAGGATAAGAACATTTTTGGGTGATTCACTCTACGTGTTTTCCGAATATAACGATTTAATCCTCATAGGTTGGGGACTGAGAGAGTTACACAAATGATTATGTTCTTATTCACTAGGGAAGAAATATATGGTTTTGTTAAAGAATATGAGGTTCATCGTTACTGGTAGTTGATACACATTTTCATCTACTAGAGTTGATACATTTCAGTAGAGTACCTGAAGAGGACTCCTAGTTGACCTATATAAATTTCCTTCTTTACATAAAATTTATAAATGTTTGGAATTCTTAATTATCACTATTTATTAAACCTGGCATATGGTAAGTTATGTATAAATTGACTCTAAGGTACGATCAAGAACAACATTTCAATACCATAGGGCTTCTTAGAGTTATCCATATATGTAATCTAATATAACTTAATGTATCACATAATGATTTTAGTAACCATTATATATTGACCTTTATATTCTTATGTTTAAAATCTTACCAAACCATTACGTATCAAACAAACCATTACATATCATTAGGTATAGTCTAGTAACCGTTATATATCATACATTGGCAACCCTTATGCATCCCCATTACCATAGGGAAACCACGCCATATTATTGAGATTACCCTTACATAACTTGTTAATTCACAAGCCTTATTTATAAACCCTTACATATCAACCATTATTAATTATATTTTAATAAATTAGGTATCACATAATGACTAGTTCTTAGTCAGATTTTATTGTCCTATAAGAACCCTTATATATCATACATAGAAAACCCATATACTCTTTTCATACTGAAAACACCATGATGTATCTTCCCATTGAATTTATGTTCAAATGCACTGAAGCACATTAAAGATAAAATTTTTACCATGTTTCTTAATATTTTGATGACATCTAAAATAAAAATATTATTGGGTTTAATTATTATTGTTGGGCCCTAAATATTTTTCTTTTGTTTTATTTTAATGAATCAAAAATTAATTATGTTTCTTATATTATGAAAATTAAGGGATTATACAAATTTTAATTTTTTCATTCTATTATTTCTATTATTTTTTATCGTGAGAAATTATTTTCTTATATTAGGGTTGTGTATCTATGGAATCATTGAAAATGGTTTCACAATGATTATATTTTAGAAATGAAGAAATGGATTTTTTTTCTCATTTAATTTCGTTTCAGTTGAATCAAGTTAAAATTGTCATATTTTCATACTTGATGATTATCCCATGTTTATACCACCATGATCTAGTGATTGTGTTTTCACTAATAAATCATTGTTATTATTGTTATTAGAATTGGATATTGGATATTTTTTATATTTTTCTATAATTAAAATTAGAATAAAAATTTCATTGTAGAGTGGTGTTTTAAATATTAAAGGATTTGTTCCTTGAGAAAACTATTTTTCTCAAGAAGAAAGAAAATATATGGAAGTGTGGTGAATGAATTGACACAATAGTGAATTATATTTATTATAATTTTTATTTCATTTTTTAATATCTATTGTTTAACATAATAATCTATTTATATTTGTAAGAGTCAACTTTGGAGTCCCTTGATTCTCAAGAACTCATAAACTTTGATCGAAACAACCAGTTACATCATATTTTGGGATATGAGAACCATGGTAGAGTATGTTACCGACCACAATATATTATTTTCCCAATGAGATATTGGACCAATACCAGTGCATGTTCTATTAACAATGATTTGGATAGGGTATCATAATGTGCGGCTAATGTAAAACTGTCTAAAAAAGATCATACAAGTGGAAGAATGGTCATAAAAAGAAAATTCTGAATTCCTAAAACTGAGGAAATTATTATTTCCATCACATACACCAGATTCCACTGTACATTATGTTTCATATATGCTAAGGATGTGTATGATTTTTAGGGTACCGTGCATTAGACCTAGGGGTAATCGGAATGATGATGTTTCTAGTGATGGTGATAGTGAGGATGAGCACGATAGAGAGGGAGGGGATGAGTATGGGGATTATGGAGAACAAGAGGAAATGGTTGAGGAGGTGGAATTAGATGAGGATAACGAAATGGAAGATTTTGAGGAATATAGTTTCAATAGTGATGGTGATATGGTACATATTAATCTATTAAAATTATTCTTTATATTTTTGACATTTTTGTTTAATGATTTATTGTAAATGAATATATGTGAAATTTTGTATGTTTGTTATCATTATTTATATGAAGTAGTACTATTAGTTTTATATTTTAAATGTAGGTGTTCAGTGTGTTGATTATCTTTGAATCTTTTTATTTCAGGTGTAGTGTGTGTGCAGTGGGACTGTTTTCATTATAGGTGTGGGTAGTCCACCTGAGTGGGAAATACAGGTGCAGTGACTGGGAAGTGTAGGTGTAGGTAGTTTAGGTGAGTGGGTAATTCAGGTTTAGTGGGTGTTCAGTGAATGGTAAGTGGATTGAGTGGGTAGAGGAGTGATTGGGTAGTGCTAGTGAGTGGGAACTATAGTGAGTGGGAAGTGGAGTTGTGGGAAGTGAATGTGAGCACGTAGTGGAGGTCTAGTGAGTGGGTAGTGGAGTTGTTATTTTCTAAGTGTTGTGTATTTTATATCTATTGTTGAATATATGTGTTTTTAGGTGTAGTGAGTGGGAAGTGCAGTGATAGTGGATGATGAGTTTGGGTGGGTCTATAAAAATAGTTTTCTGATGATTGGTATAACTATATTCCAACATGCATAACTGAACCATTGTTATGCATCTATACCAATGGTTTGGAATCGTTGGTAAATGCATGTACCAATGGTTTGAACTATTGGTATAAATCTATAAAAATAGTTTGAAACAATTGGTAGAGGCATTTACCAATAGTTTAGAATTAATTGTTGGTATATTGAAATCCTAAACACTCTATACCAATGGTTCACTAAAAAAACATTGGTATAGGGCTACCCGAACGGCCCAAACATCAATGGTTTAAAAAACTGTTGGGATATGTATATTTTTTAGTAATATATACTATTTTCATAGTTTTGAGATAATAATGTTGTAATAAAGAGATAATTCATATGGATAAAGTAAATTTTATACTACAAACTAACTTGGAACTGATTATAAATGTTTGGATCATATTAATTTGGAATGCTCATAAGTTTAACCATTTATGGAATGATTTAACTTGATCAATGGGTGATGTTTTAGATATGACTGTATTAGTTCACTATATAGAGATTTATGCATACTGGATAGTATGTTATAAAAATATTTGGTTTGGAAAATAGTTAGTGATAGAAAAATAACTTATCACCCATTTATAGAACATGAGATTCATTTAAAGATTGGTTGTAGTGCTTCAAGAATAAAATGCCAATCATGAATATTCATTTCATGGAGTAAGGGATAAATTGAAAATTGATCACACCCTAACCAAGGGGTGAAATTATTCTTATTACATAGAAATTTTTCAAGAAAGTATAATTCATTATATTCAAATACATTAAAATATTGAATTAATTTTAGGGGAATCGTCTAAAAAAAAGTTATCCTAGTACCTTAATTTCAGATGAAACAATGGTCTTTTTTAATATTAAAAATTTCTATTTTTGATCCCCATAACATTTCATTGATAATTCAATTTATTTTTATCAATGGTCTCAATAACTCCCTATAAATATTCATGCTTTTCCTGCATGCTCAAATCCTCACATTCCCCTAATTTTCCCCAACATAGATGCCCAGATATGTTTTATTCCACATGAAATTTTTACTTCCCTTTCTCTAATATGAATGAGAAATTTTATTAAATATTTTATGATGTGGGTTTTTCAATAATTATCTTTACTAATTTAAAACCCATAATTTTTGAGATTGGGTATGAATTATAAGGAAAAAATTTATTTAATATGGGGATAATATAACTCTCGAAGATTTTAAAACAATAATACTTTATTCAATTACATGAATAAAATGCAACACCAAGCATAAAAAGTAATGTATCATCTTGAGATATTAAAATATATTTAATATTTTAAATTAATTCAATAAATTACATATTTTTCAATGAATGAAAAATTTATTTTGGATTGTGTTTCATGTAAGACCATGTTTCTTTGATAACCTTCATTACACGCATGGCTATGTTATATCGAACAACAATTTATTATTAATATTATTATTTAGAATAACAACTATTTATTAGCCATTGGAATGGTAGGTAATAATTTGATTATATAATTTAAAAAATATAAAGTTTACACGTTTTTATTAATAATATATTTATTAGTAATAAAATAATATTAATTCGAAAGAAAATAAAATATTTGATGAAAATAGTATTTTTTTTCTAAAATAAGGTTTAATCATTCATATCGTACATAATTTGAAAAATAATTCCAACACTTTTAGACATTATTTGAAATTTAAACATAAATTTTGAAATAATACTATGTAAATTATCTTTTTGTGGACTTTTGGATTTTCAGAAAAGTTCAATTTTTTTATGTAGTGAAAAATACTTAATTTTAATTGTAAAATTCTATTCGTTAAAATAATTTAAAATGATAAATTATATTTTGACCTTTTATTAATGTATGAATAGTAGTTTTTTCATTCAATAAATCTAATTTAGTTTTTTTGGAATCATTTTCATATTGATCTTAGATATACAAACATGGTAAACATTTGGACATATCTCTGTTTAAAATCACGCTTTATCCTCCCATATGTGGGATAAATTTTAAATAAAAATCAACCACTTGTGCGAGTATAGTTTGGAAAAATAGATTTTTTTTATTTTGAATAATTAAACATTATATTCTATGTTGTGGTGAATTTTAATTTTTGAAGATAAAGATTAGTGAAAACAGTAAGCATTAATTACAATGATAAAGGTAAAAACATGTTTACTAAGTGGTTAAACTTTTATGAAAAGTTATAAAATGACCTACCAACCTATCCGACACCCATTTATTGAAAATATGGCAACCATTAACCCCTTAGGATCTATTGTTTATGAGTTATTGAGATATTATTCCATGATAACAGACTATATAATATGTTATCCAAAGAAAAATAAAAATGACCATTCCTTACCATTATTGATTATGTTGAATTGGGATTAGGAAAAATATCATATGTTTGATTATATATATTGCACTGAAATATAAAAATCTATTTTATAGTTATAATTTCATTTAATTTTATAGAGTTAAACTAATTGCTTTTAATGATTATGAAATTATTACAAGATAATTAATTAGATAATAATTAACTAAAATATATGATAATAATAATATTATAAGTGATGTAAATTGAATGAATTATTGTCTTTCATTTATTTTTTATTGTAATATATCATGTTACATAGATAATAACATAATAAATTCAAATATCTTCATTTTCATGATATTTTTAAATTCAATTTAAATAAATAATGCCAATAATGATATTAATTTAATTTTATATTAAGTGTTATTTTATTAATTGATTACAAAATACAATAAAAACCTATCTTCATCCAAGTGATTTTTAAATTTTAACAAATATACAACATAGTACATTAATGGACCAAATTATTTTTTATAATGAACATATTGACCACTAAAATAGTAATTAAATTTTCAGTATGGTTATGGTTAAAGCATCATTAATTTGTGTTACTTTTGCTTCAGTTAAAATTAATTTCCAACATAGCTAGTTTTTTATTGTAAACTAGATATCATATTTATAATAAGTTGATTCAAATTTTTTAAAATTTCTCAACATCATTTAGTATTAAATGATAAATTACCTAGGATGGAAAATTACTTACCTTAGAAAAATCAAAATAGTAAAAGTAGGGAAACTTAGAACATATAGAACAATATTATAAAAATGAACATTCCTTTTTGTGGTAGAGTTTTGTATAGAAAAAATTAACCCTCCCATTATTTATCATTAAATTTTACATCCCCATGAGGTAAGGGAGTCCCCCATATAGTGAATTATTTGGAGTATTTACCAGATTGTCACTCTCCTCAATTGTAAAAGGGAACCCACTCTCCACCCTTTATCACAGTTTCAATCCATATTGGTTTAGAAAAAAAATAACCAAATAACTACCCAAATTACATACAATAATTCAATAAGCCTTATTTTTTCTAGAAATCTATCTTTGGAATGGATTAATGCAAACTAATGAATGATACCAGAAGAAGAAGTAATATTCTCCAATGAGCATCTTTATTTTACTTCTTTCTCCACCTCCTTAAATTTGTATTATAATATGAACTTATAATAACCTTAGTAGCTTAAATATAATTTTACATTTTTATTTTATTAGTACTATATATATACTCACAAACATGCATCATGTGTGTTATGAAATAATCATTCTTGTGTACGGCAGACAACCGCCTCACGAACCGATGTCATTCATTCTTCCATTACCACCACTCATATATGGGTGTGCTGATGGATCTAAAGTATATATACAATATTTAAAAAATAATTTAACCTATTTAGTCCGGATATAATATATTACTTATTTTTTATTCCATTGGAGACATGATAATGTCACTCATGAGTACACCAGACTACCGCCTCACCTAGCGATTCGATTCTTCTTTCACTAATGATTTACATAGAAGGTGATGAGAATAATTATAATGATTATATATGTTATAAATGAGATCATTATGGTATTTATGACCTATTAAAAATTCATAAAAAATATAATTTTAGTTTTTTACAATTAATGGTGATAACGTCGATCTTGTATGTGTGGACTACTGCCTTAGTGAATTGATGTGACTCTCTTTTCATCAAAACACCATAAGAATGTGAATCATATGTTTAAAAAATTAAATAATATTGTATATATGTTATAATTATCAATATATAAGTTTACAATATTACTAGACCCATATTCCTTATGATCATTAAAAATGGAAAATGTTACTAATGTGTAGGTATGGCCTACCATCTCCATTATTGTAACATACATCATTTTTTGTATCCAAAATTCATGATTAGTTTTAAAAATATAATTGGTGTAAAAATATGATAATTAAGTCATTATTATTATTTGTTAACTTATATAACTATATAATATACACATTAATTTTATCATTCATGATAAATAATGAATGATAAAACCTATAAATTAACATACAAACCAAGGAAAATAATGAAATAATATTAATGAACGAGTGATAAGATGTTAAAAATGGATCTTATATGACATTATAAATATTAATATGTTATTTTATAATTATGTAACATTTTTAAAACCTCTATATTTGAGTTTAATACACCTTCAACCAAAATTAATCTTAGGGTAACAAATTTAATATCAATTTCTTTCTAGTACGACATATTTGTTTTATGATCCAAAACACTTTTAGGTGGTGTATATACTTCCCATTTGACATGTAATATCATGATTCGTTTTTAAAACTTGATATTTTGTGTTTCAAATTATATTAATATATCCAATGAGATTTTACATGAAAATTACAAAATGGTAAAAGTCATCATACACCATCAAATCATTATGTGATTGTTAACATTCAACTAAAACAATCATATTACTGTAATAATATTACACTAGAAATGATATTTATTTTAAATATACACATTATTGTATGATGGATATTATTATTCCCGAAATATTATAATGTTTTTACATTTGGATTTTAAATTGATAAATATATGTTTTTTTGGGAAAATATTGATAAATAAATATACTTTACTAAATACTCATATATGATAATGCACATGTTTTTTGAATTAAATAATTTATTAGATATTTGAGGAATAAATTAGATTGGTGTGACATGGGTTGGGGACCAGTTAATATATTCCCCTCAATGAATCAGTAGTCTCATTAGATGAATCATTTGGATAAGTGGGATGAGTTTCTACCGACATACATAAACAATCTTAAGGATATATTAGGATAGTAAATATCTTGAGGATAGATATTGATGGTTTAGATGTCTATAATTATTCATTACGTAATTTTTGATATTCCATATGATTATTCAATTATTTTGTTTATCAATTATCATATTCAAATATCATGTGATTATTTATAGGAAACAATCTGATAATCTTCTATAAATTCCATTTTATGCTCAAGCTATTGATTAATTGATATTGTTTAGTCATTTAACTTACCATACATATTAAACATTATTTATTAATGATTTATTCCATTGTACATAACCCTTTATGAAAACTTATCTCATACACATTTTTTGACCTATTATATAAATAGTATTTATTAGAATGATTTTCTATGATGATGAGATTTTACTTTTGTTTTGATTTACTTTTAATTTCCAATTTAAAATGGTTATCAAATATCCAATATAGTTTTTGAAAACTTATAAACTATTCACTCTTTTGGGATTTGAATATTTTATATTATACAATAAGATAATGTAAGGCACCAAAATATAGGCTACTAGGGCTATGGTCATTAATTTTGGTGGGAAAAGTTTCTTCCAGGTACATTTTCTAAAAATTGTTTTTAGTAATTTTCTTTTCTATGATCTAATGATTTTTTAGATTCATTAAAGATAACACATAACATTATATTCAATTATTTAAATAGGAATATATACTATATTTATTAATGTCGTAATTTATGGAATTTTAATGAAATTGTGATGTAAATCTTTTGTTAATGTTTCCCACATTAATGTATTATCCAATTGAAATGACAAAACATTATTTTCAATATTGCATTATATGTTTCATTGGTAATTTTGAAAGAACTTTTTTTTCTCAATATTCTACAAATATTTATTTTTTAACATATTTAATGAAAATGGTCATTTAAAAATTTACAATGAAATGTTCAAATTATATCATAATATTGTTTTCCATCTATGTAAGCATTATTTATTATTGATATGATTCACTATAGATACGATATTATTATTCCATGTATATTAATTCATTGGATTATTTTCAATTATGATGATTTCAAGATGATTCTATGAAACTAGTTTGTTTCACAATGGTCAATATTGAAATTATGTAATCTTAATGAAACATTTTTATTTTATATGGTTTATACTATAATAAGATAATTATTTTTTATAATATAGTGCCAAATATATACATTTAATTCATTATATAGTCGGTGGATTCATATTTTTATATCCGTATAATGCATTGATTTAATATTCATTTCATAAGAGAGAATATCGACTTCAATGGGGGTGAACCATGTTTATTTTGGGACTCTCTTCAATATAAAAGTAAATGAGTGAACCTTTTCAACGAAAGTGATGTAATATTGACTGAAAACCCCCACTATGATATTCATGGCTATAAACCTTGACTAATGAAATTATTTTTTAGATTATATGTGTTTTATGAAATAGGTATTTTTTTATGATTTTTTTCAAGGTTAATGATTGATTATTGATAATTCCACATTTTTATTACCTAATTTTTTATTAAAAATACATATTCCATGAGTCATGATTATATATATTTGACTTATTGGGCATGAAAATTTCATGTTATGATCATCTTCTTAAACCCTTATTCTTATCTTATGCTCACATATGATCATTAGTTTTTATTTATCATGTTTAACATTATATATAATATAAACTCACCCTTTCTTACTTTTAAATTTTTTTAAGGATATGAATAATTTTTTTAAGGATGAAATTGCTATGATGGGGATAATAGGAGGTGAAAATTTTGTGATATTTTGATGGTAATTTAGGAAATAGGTTCCTTATATATCTATTCTTGAAATAAAATAAACTATAATTGTAATTTGGATTTTATTACTATAATATTTACTGAATATTAATATAATATGAAGGAATATGTATGTATGACATGATCAAGTATCCTTAGTTTGTATTAGAGATGGGTTTAGTAAAATTTGGAGATTATGTTATGTGAAAATTGATTATATACCCTAAGAGACATGCCATGTTTTTTTTTAAAAAAAAGTGAGACATGGGAAGGTTTCCCAACCCTTATCCCTGAAGAATTTATTCAAAAATTAAAGAGGTACAAAGAACTCTCGAGGTGTAATGAAGCTACACCAACAAGGCAATGAACTAGATACATGGGGATAGGAAAAATTTAAAACAGGTACTGATTAAAAAAAGAGGAGCTGCAGATCTTCAATCTTGTTCACCATTCATCCGTGTCCATTCCACCTCAATCTTATAGGGAAGTAGAATCAAAGCATCTCAACCAAGCATCAAATCCCCAAACTCCTAGTTGTTGAACATTCTAGCCAAATAAAACCTTCAAATCCAGAAACTGAAGCAGATGACCATAGAAACAGAACAAACTCAAAACTGAATTAATGAGGCAGATCCAAATCAGCCTTAATCAGACAGAGAAGATGAGAGGACAGTCCAAAAAATGAAAAATACAGCATCTCAAATACAGAACCATCCCGGGTAAGTATGCACAACTAGGATTGTAGCAAAAACCAGGAGTGTGCTTCACCAGAGGAGATGGAGGCATCAACCAAAAACAAGCCAGAGCAAACAACAACCGATGTAATCAGAAACTCTCATAGCAGAAAAGAAGATTCAACAGCTTTCAAAACATGCAGTAAAATGAAAATCTACACTCCGAAAAAATAAAAAGCCATCTCCAGATTAAAACTCTCAGACAAAACAGAGGATCAAGGAGATGCCAATAAACATAAAAGCATGAGACAAACCAATCCAGCAATCAAAACAGTGATACAGTATCTTCACCCGAGAATAAAACCGCACCTCAAGAGAACTAAAACCGAAAGGAGTAATATCTTCCAGAATTAGGATGATTTGATACTCATCTTTGATTTTTCCTCTACGATGGATCTTTTAATACTAAGGTATTCAGCAGCTGAAATCTTCTTTTCTTGAAATTATTGATGGGCAATTTCTTGGTTCCTATCCATATACTGAGTCAACACTTGTATATCTTGTTCATCAAAATCCTGCAAAAAGTACTACAATTGAGTGCTAGAAGCAGCAACCTGGGTATTTTCTTGAGTTTCCGCTGCAGGTTTAGGTTTGGAAGAATCAACAAAAGGTTTTTCATGAGGGACTTCAATAGGTTCATACTTGGAATCATTCACTGATCTGGTCACAATTGTGCATTCTATGTTCGAGTAATCCTTACGTCTTCTAGATTTTCTTGATTGTGGGGTGATGAACCCATCCTCATCAACCAGGGGATTCTTACCTTTTTTTCCATAGCATTTATAAATTCTTCTTCAATCTGTCCTGGTTTATCATTATAACCAGAGGGCTCAAGATCTACTTTATCTTTATTTTTTTCTAGATCTTGTGTGTTATCTTTCTTCGAGACAAGTCCATCATTATTACTTCAGGTAGGGAGATTATCACACCCTTTTTCAATGACCACCTTAACAGGTTCCGGTAAAGTAGCCTGATTAGGATCAGGAGTCAGGGTTGTATCCTCAGAGACAGCCGTGACAGAATCCTCAACATGATTATCATCAATGTCATTATCCTCCAAGTTATCTCTAGACACCAAGTTAGAGGTTAAAGAATCAACAGAATCAACCATTACATCCTGAGCATCATTCTTGATGGAAACAGTTTGATTGTTTTGCAAACTTGGTTTTTGTTTTTCAACCCATGTTGGCTTAGAATGTATTTGAGTGACAAATTTCCCACAGTCTTTATAAGAGTGACCTTATTTGAAGCATATTTTACAAAAAGGTGGTAGGTTCTCAAAAACCACATCCTGGAAAAATCCGCTCTCACCATTTTGGATACAGAAACAAGAGGTAAGATCTTTGGATAGGTCAATTTCATCGTAAACTCTAGCAACTGAAGGCCGAGTGAGATTCAAAGTGGCATAATCTAATTTAATGGGATTTCTGAATAGCATGGCAATTGAAAATAGGGCCCTCTTTTTAAACAGGTGAAACGGAAAATCAAGAAAAGCTAACCAGATGGGAGCAATGGGGGACTCAAATCCCAAAACAAAATCTGGAGACCATTTATGAACTTTCATAGTTCCCTCCCAAAAGACCACGAGCCACACATCCAAAAACGGTAAAAATCAGAGTCTGATGAAAATCTAAACAACAAAATCCATGAGTTTAAGAAGCCAATGCTAAAGTCAACAAAACCAATCCTTTGTAACGTCTTGTTCATGAACCGAAGCGAGGGACGATGCTTTGAAAATTCCCCGACCAAGGCAAAATGAAGATCAGAGGCAAGAGAGCTTACCTCAGCTTTCGAGAAGGAAATAGCAGATAAACCTCGATGCTTGAAAACCTTTGGCGTGATAATCTCCTCCTTATTCAGAGAAGAACTCGAATTTTCTCCTTCAACCACTCCGGCAAAGGTTCGGCCATCCTTCTTCCACCCTAAATTAGGTTTTTCTCCTTGTATGTCGCCTCCCGATAGGGCCCCCGCTTCTGCCATCAAAACTTGTTGTATGGGTAACGAGGTATAGGGCTCGCCTGCCCACCTGCGCGCCGCACACCCCCAGCTAGGCCCAAGGTGGAGGACCCTTGGGCTTGGGCCAGTTCCCATGGAGTCGAGGGGATGAGAGTTTCGCTGACAAATGGTGCATTGCCTTTGTGAGGACTCGAACTTGGAACCTCAGCGACGGGTCGCCACCGCCTTGAACCAACTCACCCAGCCCCCGCGGGCGAAAACGTGTTGTATGGGTAACGAGGTATAGGGCTGGCATGCCCACCTGCGCGCCGCACGCCCCCAGCTAGGCCCAAGGTGGCCAACCCTTGGGCTTGGGCCAGTTCCCACGGAGTTGAGGGGACGAGAGGTTCGTTGAAAAATGGTGCGCGTTGCCTTTGTGAGGACTCAAACCCGGAACCTCAGCACCGGGTCACCACCACCTTGAACCAACTCACCCAGCCCCCACGGGAAAAACATGTTGTATGGGTAACGAGGTATAGGGCTGGCCTGCCCACCTGCGTGCCGCATGCCCCCAGCTAGGCCCAAGGTGGCCAACCCTTGGGCTTGGGCCAGTTCCCACGGAGTTGAGGGGACGAGAGGTTCGCTGACAAATGGTGCGCGTTGCCTTTGTGAGGACTCGAACCCGGAACCTCAGCGACGGGTCGCCACCGCCTTGAACCAACTCACCCAGCCCCCGCGGGCAGAACGTGTTGTATGGGTAACGAGGTATAGGGTGGGCCTGCCCACTTGCACTCCGCATGCCCCCAGCTAGGCCCAAGGTGGCCAACCCTTGGGCTTGGTCCAGTTCCCACGGAGTCGAGGGGACAAGAGGTTCGCTAACAAATGGTGTGTGTTGCCTTTGTGAGGACTCGAACCCGGAACCTCAGCGATGGGTCACCACCGCCTTGAACCAACTCACCCAACCCCCGTGGGAAGAAACGTACACTGGGTTTTTCAGGCCCAAGGGGTTACAAGGTATAGGTGGGTCGTCACCCACCACCGAGCGCCTCTATGTACTCCCCCAGCAGCAGGCCCAGGTGTAACGGCACCCAGGCTTTCAGGCCAGTTCCACACGGGGTAGAGTGGGCCACGAGTAATTTGCTAGCGTATAGTGCGCGTTTCCATAAGGTGAAACTAAAATTTTCATCTATTGAAAAATTGGGTTATAATTTAGATCATCTCAATATTGAATTTCATGATTATATGATTTCTCACATTCAATGTGGTGGCTTGATTATTAAACTATGTTTTTATTTTTTAGTGAATGGGTAAAATATTAATGAATCATCCTAACAATGAATGTGATGTATATTGTGGTGAGAAAAATAATTGAATAGGAGATATAATGAAAAATATTATTGTAAGGATCATGAAATTATATTAAGAAAATATACATATTGATCTTATAAATGTGGACCGGAGTGACTAACACACCAATGCGTTTTTTATGAAGTAATATCCACATTCATTATAATGGTTCAGTAGCCCATTTGTGGCTGATCAATGGATCGATACCATTGAAAATTTAATCTAGGTTCTCTAGTGTTCAAAGAATGAAAATGTTTCCTAGTGGTATACTAATTTAATGGATAAGTATATCAAAGGAATAATATTATCATGAATATGAGGCATGTGGATGAAATTCACTCCATGGAATGGGAAGAGTATCAAGAGTAAATTTTCAAAAATTCATTCCTTGAACTCATTTGAATAACATATAGAAAGAATCACATGATATAATGTAGAATAATGATGAATTCATCTGTACAGTTGATAAAAATTTCACAATACGTGCATGGTATCTTATGGGTTTTACCACCAAACCTGAATGAAAAAATGATAAAGGATTTAGTGTATGCAAACAAAGTCTCCAAAATGAATTTCCAATAATTAAATATTATATCTAGGATTAAATCATTCAATGTACCTTTATGTTAAATATAAATATGGGATACTCTCATTATTTTCATGGTTTCAAGGTAAGTATATAAATATTTAATTTTGTATAAATTCTAATAATAAAACCAAGGTAATAAAAAAATGAATATTAGATTATAAAATATGTGTGAATGGAATTAATGTTTAAACTACTTTATAGGGTTTTGTAATCTTTTTATGTCTGTATAATAAGGATATTGAGAAAAATAATATTGATATCACATTAATAATCTTTTTAATGAAATGAATAATGAGAAAAGTCAACTAATGTTACACCCACACTATAATTTTATTATTACAAAGTGTATAAACATAATTATAATAATTTCATATTTCATAAGAGTAATGATGAAAATATGCTTTATAAACCTCATAATATATATGATAAATGGGAATCACATGCAATCAAAAGTGGTGAAGGGTGTTATGAGATTATAGTGTGGAATGGTAAACTTGATGTCCAACCTATAACTAAGAATTTCTTATTTTGTTCTATATCCACCGAAAATTTGATATCTAATAAAGTTATTATATGTATCACATCCTCTCATAAATTATTAAATGGTGAATTAGTAGTTTAAAATCATATGGTCATAATGATTATGTCTACAGATTATAGATCCTCTCCAATATATGTTTTATTAATTTTTTTCATGAAAATCATGTTATTATTTAACTTATTGGATTTTATGTTCTTTTGGAAATGTATTGGAATTTATTATATATATACCATATCAATATATAAAGATTGGAAGTGAAATTTTATATTTTTAATCATCTTATGATTGTATATCGATGTGATTATGTATATGATCTTCCAAAGGAAATTGCATCCACTTCATCGGGCTTATTATTTATTCATGAGTGATATTTATCTTAACTGGTTAGGGGTAAACTCAAACATAATTACATGACTATTTTTTTTGGGAATATACTGATTTTTCCCATATATTATCCACCTATTGCACCAAATCATAATGAAATGTTTTCTATAAAACTCATACTTGGTGATATAGCTATTTCAATGAATCCATATAGAATAGCCATGACTGAGTTGTTGGAATTGGATAAAGGAATCCTAGATAATCATGAAATGGGATTCATATGTTCAAGCTCACTACCATGGGGTAAAACAATTATTTTTAAAAAAATTAATTATGGGTCAATTCATCATTGAATTGGTTATATTGGACATAAAATGATCACTACCAATAACATGTATCATTTGCCTCTTATTAATGACTTTTTTGATCAAATACAAAAATCTCAATAATATTCAAACATTAAACATAATTCTATATATCATCAGTTAACGCTCAACAAAGAGGATATACCCATTATATAATTCAATATATGGAATTTCCACTATTAAATTATAGTGACTCGATTTAGACTTATCGATTCATCCTCTCTTCATGGATCTAATGAATAACATAACTAGGGATTACCTTGAGAAGTTTGTGTTGGTATTTATAGATGATATTGTTATATACTCAATAATAATTTATGTAAATTATTATCTCTTGAATATTGTATTAAGGAAAATGAAGAAGGATATGATTAATACCAATTTTACCTAATTCAAATTTAGTCTACATAATATTTAATTTCACAGTCGTATAATCTATAGTGAGAGTATGTCATTGAATTATTGAAAGAATAAAATTTTTAAATATCCTAGTAAATCTCCAATAATTGATATCTAATGATTTATCAGGTTGGTTGGATACTATTAATTCTTCATGAGATTTTACCCAAGAAGTCATAGTAAACAAAACATTTTGACAAGGAAGGGATCAGTGTTCCTATATATTGTTGAATATTAGTAAAAGTTAAAGGAGATAAAAATAATGTTGGTTAGTCAAAAAATTATCACACTAATCAATATTGGAGAATGTTTTGTGATATATAACTATGAATCCAAGAATTTATAGTGATTTATCATTTTACACAATGGCATGGTGATAGCTTCTGACTCATGAAAACTGAAAATTCATGACAAAATATACCTGACTCTTAATTTGGGGTTGGAAAAGATATTTTTTCATTGAAAATATGGGTGAATAATATTCATGGTGAGAGGTGTGATATTTATATATATATATCTATGTTTGTGTGTGTGTATTAGAAACACATAATGTATATATTCATACATTAACATTTGAATATTTGCCATGGGAGATGGTTAGAGTTGATGAAATATTATGACTTATCAACACACTAACAATCTAGGAATTTGAAAAAAGGGTAATTCTATTAGTCAAATGTAGTATGATTGTTTTTAAATGATGTGTATTTAAAGATACCTAGTGTTTATATAGTCCATGAAATCATTAATAAAGGTTAATGACCATACTTTTCATAAATGAATTTTCAACCATCTATCCATGTGTGGATTAAACTACTATAGAAGAGGATATTGAACTATAAAAACTAATAGTAAATGTTTTTGAGTTCCACCATGATTTTGATGTAATGATAATGATCCAAAACTGATTATATGTCTATTGAATAATAAAAATGAAGAAGGAAGTGTAGTTAATACACATCACCCATCATTATTTATTCATTCATGAAGTTCACATATTTATAGGGATCTAAAGGAGTATTTTTTATTTCATAGAATGAAATGAAATATTGAAGGTTATGTACATTAATACATTTTTCACCCAATATTAAATGATCATATACATAATTCTAATGGGATTTGAAAACCGTTACCATCACTATATTGAAAAATGGGAATCATTACCAGGGATTTCACCATCAGACACCACAAAATTTTTTAAGGGTGTATTGTTTTTAGGGTTTAATTAGATCTCCTTATTAAATATTCACTGAGTTTCCATTAGAGAATATTTATTTTTTATTATATTATGAGGTTGTACATTATGTAAATTGTATAGTTTCATAGAGAATAATATTCTAATTTATTCTATCAGGATCTATGGTTTACTATAAAGTTAAATAGAATTACTCAATGAGAATTAAATATTATATTGTTCTTTATAATATTATATTATCCATTAATAGATAGATAGTATTAGTGTACCATTAAAAAGATATAATATATACTAAGATCCTGTAAAATAGATTTCAAAT
Source organism: Viscum album (assembly GCA_963277665.1). Classification (NCBI taxonomy): domain Eukaryota; kingdom Viridiplantae; phylum Streptophyta; class Magnoliopsida; order Santalales; family Viscaceae; genus Viscum; species Viscum album. The sequence goes on along the minus strand of OY728164.1, from coordinate 2,069,039,799 downwards.
GTGTTTGGTATCAAGACCTTTCATTGGTGTTGTTTTCTTACTATAATATATTTCACTCGTTTATTATGATGGATCCTTATGAATCCCTCTTTATAAGGAAGTGTAGAAAAACAATATATTGGGATATAGATATAGAAATAATGGTATTGGGTCTTGAGCTAGCTGAGAATGCATTATAGAGTGTTAGGGCCATTAGGCATCACATCTGGGTAGCTCAGAAGGAAACAGAATGACTATGTTGAGAATAGATAATAAGATCTGAAGTTAAAAATGTTCATAAATTTTCTTATAGATATATCCCTGAAAAAAATATTAATATTTTTCTGAAATAATGGAATGTTTTTCTGTAAATATTTTGAACTTTTCTAGATACTTTATTGAATCAGGATAGATTCTTTTCTCTTAGAGCTTCTACTAAATCACTCTAAATTTAATAATTTGTTTCATGAATCCTTCATCAATAATTAAAAAACAAAAATATTACATGTATTTAACATATATATTTTTCCAGTAGATCATAATCTTTCTTATGAGGAACAACGTGTGGATATTCTATATCAAAGAGACAAAGTATTATAGACTAAGGCCAATCTTCTATTCAATGCTTTGTTATGAAACCATGAATTTAAGGAAGTTATTTTGGAATCTAAGGATTAATTGGGGGATAATTATCCTCTAACTATTATGATGGAGTGAGAAAATTTAATGGAAACCATTATTATAAGGGGATAGATTAAAACAATATGAGATTGTATGATATATGTATCTCTAAAAAAATATGTAGTGCATGAAAGATAAATTTACCTAAAAAATAGAACATATGTGAAAAATTATAATACATTATAAAATTAGTCACATTTTATGGTTTTTAATGGAGAAATAATTCACAAAAATAATTTTCAATTCACTAAAAAATACGGGTGATCCAAAGAACTATTTTGGAATATTTTATTTATAAGAATCGTTTTCATCGTGAATATTTCAATTAAAGGTTATCTTATATTAAATAAATCTTATTTTTTATTATTAAAATGTAGTTTTACACAAGTACGAAATAAATTTAAATATAACTAATTGGTAGCATTAGAAGTTAAAAAAGAGATGTTTATCTAAAAATTTATTTTTATGCAGAAAATATTTTCTTATCTTATTAAATTAAATAAGTCACAATCTATGAATTATTTTCATTATATTTTTATATTATATATTCAATAAAATGGTTTAACATTCATCTATGGTTTTAACTCAAAATGTATTAAAATGTTAAGTTTTAATCTTAAAAATGCATTTTTTATATTGTTTTCAAAAGTTGTATTAACATTAATTTATGAATCTTATAGAAATGGAATTATATAAAATGTATTATATATTTAAAATTATCATAATAAATATTATTTAATATTTTATGTTTAATGTTAGTAGAAAATTAGTAGTTTCCTTGGTAAAAAATATTTAACCATATTTGGTGCTAATATGTTTAAAAGAGAGGTTAACATAAGAAATAAGGTGTAAAATATAAAAAATACATGGATTAATTTGATTAGTAAATGGTATTTATACATAATACTTGTTAAATTTTATTAATTTTACATTCTTGTAATGTCCCAAAATTTCCGTATAATTTTTTTTAACTTTATGGAATTATTTTCTGACTGTGAAATTTGACGACGCGTGATTCTGAGGTCCGAAGTGCCCAGAATGGTCTGTCAAAGTTTTGTTAAACATTAAATAACGCACGCAAGCAGTTTTCATGAAAAAGTGGAAGAAATCATAAACGGTTTCCCGGATTAAAAATATGAGGGAACAATTATGTTTCGGATGGTGGGTTTACCCTAAGCATGACTATTGTTTGGTCGGTGTAGGCCTCTTGTGAAAAAACCCTAAAATGGAATTATTCTAAATAAAATATTTATATAATTTATTTTATTTTTAAAATTATTATAACACACAAATGGTAACTCGGATTGGAAATCCGAGACAACAGCTGAACTTGTAAGGGTATTCTTATGATATGAAGATATTTACATTGGATGGCGTGGTACACCATTGAAAGTTAGTTTTTTCCATAAATAAAATAATTAAGTGACAATTATTTTATTCTAAAATCTATAAATTTTAAATGGTAGCTCGGATTGGAAATCCGAGAGTACCATTGGGTTTTTTGGGGAGTCTTTCACTTATGCAGAGCTTCACATTGACTGGTGCAGTTTGAGGGTGACTATTATTAATTTTCCAAACTTTTTTCAGGTATGATCAATAAACACATGAGTGTATTTTTCAAACTTGTGAACTGGTTCTCGTATTAAAAAAGTTAGGTAAACATTGAATCCGCAGCGCCGGGTTTCGCTTAAGGGAGACTTTAAATTGACCATAGTAGGTCCAGAGAAGATGATTTTTTGTTACTTTTAAAATGAAATAAAATAAAATAATCTCACTATTTTATTTCTCTTTCCACCAATGAACAAGAGGTAGTGTGGGACCAGCTACGAGTCAGGACATTAAATGGATTGGACCTTCAAATACTAGGTAACAGAATTTTTGGAATTTAGTAAGGTTCATATTAAATGAACCTTCATAAATTCCATGATCCTTACATACCCTACCCCTCTCCTATGTATATAGAGTTTGGGGGAGGAATTGGAACAGAATCACCATGCAACGAAACTCTGGTAAAGTGTTGTGATGATCAATACTTGGAAGAGGAATCCGGTTCCAGTGAGCGATGACAAGCAACCCCAAACCATTAACCAAATAAAGACGATAGAGCGACGTGGTTGGAAGATTTTTATGGGGATGATGAATGCCGACACTTCCTCAAACGCAGACGCTCTCCAACGAACATGAGGTTGGGGTTATTTCATTTGTGCATTTTTTGTTTCCTCTTCCCCATTCTTGAATTTATATGAATAATGTGGGTCAATCGACTAAAGAGGTGTCACGCGATTCTTTCGTCTTTGCAGGAGGTCGATGCGGGGTAAGTTGTAGGCATTTTTGATTTATACCCCTTATCCCATTCATGACGTTCATCCTGATTTAAGAATGATAATGTCACCTGCTATCATTCTAACATGGATGGTGTAGGTGAAAAGAAAACGGCATGACCTTTCCATAACCTTTGTGGTTTTTTATGGTCTTGAATCATTGGCGACATACAAAGGCGATCGTGGGAGTCTATGGAATGAAGAACAGGCCACCTGGGTGGGCCCTGTGGCCTGAGTAACGTCGCCGGAAGGCCTCAAGAGTGGTGGTTGGCACACCGACTGGCCGTGATGGCGGCGGTGCTGTGAACACGCCGCTGGAGTATAGGGGTCATGGCACGAGGTCGTGGTAACAAAAGTGGGGGGTCAGCTCGCTGTCGGCCACCGGTGGTGGCGCGGCGCATGACCGCAATGCAGAGGAGGGATGGACATCTGGCCAGCTGCGGGCCCCCCACTGTGGACCACCGAGTGTGGGATAGACACAGCGGGCTGCCCCGCGGGCCGCCCAGCAGGCTAGGCCACATCGGCATGCTGGACCGAACCCAGCGGGATGGGTCAGATCCCCCGGGTCGGGTTGACTCGAACCGGCTCGGGTCGGCCCAGGACGGGTCAGGCTGGGTCGGTCGGACAGGGTTGGACCGGACCTAGACCAGGTTCGACCCCCCTTTTCGCTCTTTCAGCTACAACTTGAGCTACGAGAATCCATTTGACAAACCATTAACGGTGTCGAAAACCTTATATCGAGGCAGTCCTTTTATTATACCCTGCTTGAGAATTGGATAACATTGCCGAACATCCAGGTTGGATCAAACTCGAATCCAACTGTGCCCTTGGGACTAAAAGGCCCATAACTTATAGACCGGTTGTCTGATTGATGCATTTTCTATTGCATTGAGACCCCTTTTACATGGTGGTACTTTGGGGTACTTTTTCGTGTTTGATCATGACAATTGGAGTATCGACTTGTGGCTTGAGGAGAGGACCCTCCCAAAATCATTCTATCTCAGTGCAAGAACCCTGTATTTGGCTGTATCAGGAGAAAGGGATCCTATTTGGGTTTTCACTTTTGGATCCTATGTCGTTATGTGATTTGCGATCCTACGTGGGTCTGTGTTAGAGAGTCCCACTGGGATCCTCTCTAGGAATCCATGTGGAACTACTCTAGGATCCTACGTGGGTCTCCCGTACTAGGATCTTACGTGGGTCTGATGATTTAGGATCATACGTGGGTCTGATGGTTTAGGATCCTACGTGGGTCTTTCACTTCTTAGATTAAGGTGATTCAATAGTTACATCTTATCATATTTACTACAGTACCTAATTTATACATGGTGTGATCTGACTCCTTATCTTTGTGGTGATACCATTGTGTTATTTTTTGTGTAACGTACCTGTGTGGTATTTTCCTTCATGGGGATACCTTTGTGGTATTCTTCTGTGTGGCATACATGTGTGGTACTTTCTTTCGTAGTGATAACTTTGTGGTATTCTTCTGTGTGGCGTACCTATGTGGTACTTCCCTTCATGGCGATAACTTTTTGGTATTCTTCTATGTGGCATCAACATAGTTGTACATACCTTTTTAGTGATACCTTTTTTGTATTGATCTGTGTATCTTGCCTGTGTGGTATGTTCCATCATGGTGATTCCATTGTGGTATTATTCTGTGTGGCATTCCCTTTATGGTACTTAAATTTGTGTTGTTACCTTTTTTGTATTCTTTCCTACATGGAAATGTTGATCTTTGAGCTAATGAGTTTAACCTTGTGTTTCCTCATGTATAAGATGGGCATACATGATAACTTATGTATATTTACGGTCATATACATAAGTAGGGTTGATTGTTGTCTCCATGCTTTGTGGTTTATCCTTTGTGGATTTTGAGAGACCTTAGAGGGTCTCAGGGTCCCTGATGATTGTTGTATTACTCATCGTTGCATGTGCTACACCCGCACCGTGTTGTGCTATGTGCAGACGATAGACAGTGATAACTGAGTAATAGGGTACTAGGACTAGAGGTGGCTCGGCGGTGGACCTTCAGTCGATGAGTAGGTGGGATGAGACTTGAGTGAACCAGGACAAGGTGGTACACAGAGGAGACGTGCTGATGTGGAGTGCTGTGGAGATGATATGTACCTACCCTTGAGATACGATCCTCAGGGGATGATCCAAGAGCGGTTTTGTGGTTTTTAGTTGTACTTGTACACTTATAGTTGGGATTATATTCCAGCCCCTTTTTACATTCAGCACTTTTTTAATATACAGTTTACTTTGTGCTCATATCATGGCTTTTGCTTGGTTGTGTGAGTTTATAGGATATAAAATAAATTCCATCCTGGTTTTATTGAAAACACCTTTCGGTTCTAGTTTCCAGCCCCTGAACTATGGAAGGAGAGCTTGGGTTAGTCACAACACGGGCCCCAGGGGACAGCTCGTTCCATATTGGTATCAGTGGATTTTTGTTCTATTGAAGAACCCGGACTCTGATCTTTTAACTCGGCAATAGTGTTAAGTGTAATGATTGTGGATTTCAGTTTAGGTATTCCAGTTTCGGTGTGGCGGCCGACGTATCTATACAATAGGACCCTGAGTTCTGATTTCTAACTCAGTGCAGTAAAATACAGATTGCATGTGTGTCTTCGAAAAATTTTTCTTTTGAATTATTTGGACTCAGCTCACCAGGTATAATTTAATGTCCATGGTGCACCTCTTCCTTATCAGGATTCCTCCGCGTAGACAGCTAGCTAGGTTTCTTGAGAGAGTACTTGATGACAGACCATTGAGCAATGAGGCCACGGTGCAGGGCTCTCTTATGACATTAGCACCATCGGGTGCTATACCAGTAGCACCACTACCCATTGGGTAGCTGTTACCACCAGCTCCACGAGTAGAGGATGCACGCTGATTGAGCTTATTTCACAAGTTCCTGTAGTAGTGGCCTCCATGTTTTTGAGTCGAGATAGATTCCCACTCACCTGAGGGCTGGCTGGAGGCATTTTCTAGAGTATTCAACCTATTTGAGACACCAGTAGAGAAGATGGTGATCCAAGATACTAGTCTTTTCCAGTGACTAGCCATGAGGATGGTCTGCATAGTGATGAGGCTTCGATATGTGTATTGTTGCCCGATATGGTACCTTTGAGAAGTGTGCCAGCTATATCACAACCTGTTGGTCAGCAATTACAGCCGATGGTACTGGTAGAGGACACATGTAGTCTTAGTGCCTTACACATGTATCAGAATCAGATACCCCTCAGGTTCTGAGGTGAGCCCGAACTATAGGCCGTTGTGGACTTCCTTGAGGAGGTGGCTAAGAATCCCAAAGAGCTTCTACTGCTTTGGTAGGACGACACTTCGGAAACTGGGTTTTCATTAAGGTGTGCGGACCATATCTGTAGGATCGAAATAATGATGTAGATGTTCAATATAAAAGAGGGGGGGATTGTATACTTTAAAAATTTCCTTAAACAAGGAAAGATCAAAGTTTAAAAAAGTTATACTAAGAAAATTCACAACACCTCTAACAACAATTGGAGAATTGGAATAAGGTATGATGTTACAAACTTCTAGTTCAATGCACTTGCTTAAATCTGGAAAGTGATTCTGAAAAACAGGTTTCGGAAATATGGATACGGAAATTGAAACATAACTAAAGTTTACAATATGATATTTTACCTTAATGTGTATAGAATCTAAACTAATCAGAGTACAAGTGTAAGGATATATAAGAAGATTATACATTCCTTACAATACAATATGAAGTGGAAAAACAAGTAGTACAACTACAAGTAACAAACAATAACTCTTTTATCCAAAAGAGAAGGGTATCAAACAACCTTGGATAAAGGTCCCTTGATTTATACTTTCAAGAAAGTCTATCTTACTCACCCCAGGGTAAGCCCTCAATACGAAGATCTATGTCTCTGTCTTGCTATCCTCGCAAGCACTCAACTTCAAGGTAGTTGGAACCTCTATTTTCCTCAGCAAGGAATCCCTTGAACTTCATGGTAGTCGGCCCTCTGTCTTCCTATCCCCGGAAGCCCTCGAATATAATCACCCACATTTGGAGTCGCACGAAGCAATATAAACGAGCGGTTTAGAATGTACAAAGCATGAAAATCTTCTCTATCTAGAAATCACCTTAACAGCATGTGGTCTCTAGAGTGACCAACTTGTTTTTGAGCTCTTTCAAATGAGCTCCTATTTATAGGCTCGGTTGGAACGATTGGCTCCCTCCTCCAATAGTCATATTTTCCTTGAATATCGGAGGGACCTGTACACGCGTCACTAAACCAATGGTTCATTATAAACAGAATGGACGACATCATCATATAACAAAACATGTGTAACAGAAATCACGACATTGTTTTACAATGAAACAGGTGTAAGCATAAGCAAAACTAGAATTTGGAATGTCAGTAAATAAAATGTCAGAGTCTAACCAAAATGGAATTCGGAGTCTAACCAAAATGGAATTCAGAGTCTATGTTAAAAAATGTTCAAATTCTGTTTTATAGGAATTTGGAACCTGAAATCTATAGAAGTCTAGAGTTAGAATTTCTATGGAAATTCAGAGCCTGGATTCACCAGAGTTCAGAATCTGAACATGCAGAGTTTGAAGCTGAAATAGTAAAAGTTCAGAGTCAAACTTCATAAGAGTTCGGAGTCGAACTCATGAATGTTCGGAGTCGAACTTCATAAGAGTTCAGAGTCGAACTCATGACAGTTCGGAGTCGAACATCATAAGAGTTCGGAGTCAAACTCATGAATGTTCGGAGTCGAACCACATAAGAGTTCGGAGTCGAACTCATGAATGTTCAGAGTCGAACTTCATAAGAGTTCAGAGTCGAACTCATGAAAGATCATAGTCGATCATCATTAGAGATTGGAGTCGAACTCAGGAAAGTTCGGAGTCGAACTCATGAATGTTCGGTGTCGAATTTCATTAGAGTTCGGAGTCGAACTCATGAAAGTTCGTATCCAGAATTCGTAGTGGAACTTCATTAAAGTTCACATCTAGAATTCGGAGTGGAACTTCATTACAGTTCACATCCATAATTATGATCCTAAAACCAGAATACTCCAATTCTTGACATTATATGATTCCGGGGTTTGGGTATAAATCTAGTTTTTGTACTTATGAAAAATATTGATATGTATAAAAAAATCTAATTTAGGGTAAATTTCCATTAGGAAGGAAATTTTCCTTATAGAAGTAAAATATATATTTGCTTAAGTATAAGTTGTTTGTGATTTTCCAAAAAAGAAGGAATGGAAAAGTTAAAAGGAATACCTTATTGACTCAACAATCTCCCCCTTTTTGGAAAGCACAAACATCCTTATGAAAAATAATATAAGGACTTTGAAATTTTTCATTATACTTTGAAATTAAAACTTATCTCCCATTGTTCATGGATGAATGTGAATACAACTAGTCCCCCTTAGGAAGTGAAACTCTAAGGATTGTATTCTGAATTTTTAGGGTGGAGTTTTCATTATCATGGAAATGAAAAACATCGTAGTGAGAAACTCCCCCTTACTTTAAGGATATCTTCACATAGAATGTTTTCTTCTTCATTTTATATTTTTCTTTCTCCTCTTTTTAGTGGTTCTTTTTCCTTCTCCCCCTTAGGAGTAGTTCTTTTTCCTTCTCCCCCTTTGTAATTTTACAAAAGAAATGAAGGGAATGGAAAAGAAAATATGGTACCTGAAACATTATTATATAAAAAGATAGAACCAACCAAATTTTCAATATAGTTGATAAAATTTTACATAGAAAGACAAATTCAACAAAAGATCAGAGTGAGTTCATTTTTCTTCCTTTTCCTTTGGGATAAGCTTCTTCAACAAGGTTTTGAGCTTCTACAAGTCTCTTTTGTCTTCCTCAACTTGCCTCTCCAAGGGTTTTACCATTTCTTCATGGGATTTCAAGGATTCTGCCCGAGCCTCCATGGCTTCTTTCTGCATCTTTTTTAATTCATCTTGCATTTCCAGCTTCTCCTTAAACTCAACCCGGAAATCTCTTTCACTTTTCCAGGTTTGAGCTACTGAATTAAGATTCCCATTTAGATCTCTGACCTGTTGATTCCGAGTAATTTTCTCAATTATCAGTTATTCCTGTAAATTCTTGATCTTGTTATCCTCTGGGTCAAAGTCATATTTCACATCATTCTAAAAATTATCATACACAGCCATGTCTTCTTCAACTTTCTTAGACTATAGATTTATTTTTCTACAAGATTTTATATGCACATCATAATCAATAACAAAGCTTCTATGGTCGGCCTCAATATTTACACACTTGTCCATGACCATGGATAAGGAATCTGATTTCTGATTCATACCATGTTGTAGCATCTTGCATCTGGAATATATAGTTGGAAAAATCGGAATGGTGTCCACCAGCTTCTTCAGATATTTAACCAAAAAATCATGACCATGAGCGGATGACTCCGAATCAGATAATTTTCTTGGAGATTGTTCTTCTTCATCTTGCACCAGTTTCTTTTTTGAAGAACCACTAACCTCCTTCATCCTGAAAATATCTTTTTTTAGTGTATCCATCAGGGCTTACTTTCCCTTATCAGCTTTCAAAATGGGTTGTTCATCTGGATACTCTTCCTCACTTTCTAATAACATAACAATCAATTCATCATCTGGTTTTTCCTTTTCTACCACTTCTTCAAGAATATTCTTCACATAATATTCTTCCTCATCATACATAAAATTTTCCTTCTCTTCTTATTGATCAATATTATCCTTCCCACATTCTTTCTAAACAACCTTTTCTAGAGTGGGTAATTTTGCGGATTCATCCCTTTCATTATACTCTTCTACTTATTTGATCAGATCATCAAGATCATCACTTCCTTCTTCTTCTTCTTTTTCTTCAACAAACTCTTCTTATATTTCTTCAACAGCTTTTTTTCTACTTCTTCAACTGCCTCTTTACCCTTTCATTTTTCCAGAGTGACATAGTTCTTACCTGGAGTTTCTGGTAAATATGGTTGGACATCGAAAGATTCCGGAATGGGAATTTTCTCAGAATCTATTTCAGTATCTCGTAACAAAGATTGCACCACTTCAGCTTCAGACAACTTCTTTTTCAACTTCATCTAATTTTCTTGCTTTTCTAATTCATCTACAGCTTTATCTTTTAAGGACTTAGCCTCTGAAAGGTCCAATCCGAACTATAAATCCCATTATTTCCTCTTATCCTTGTCTTCCTTCCACTTGGCTGCCACTTCATCTATATATGTTTTCTACTTCTTCAGCTTGGGGGAGAAGACTGAGTTTCCTTAGACTTGGGATTTTTTTCATCAGCAACCACTTCCTTAATCTTTCTCTTCTTATTTTCCTTTTTGGATGGTTCCAGAGTCGGTGTATCTTTCTGGGCTGCCTCAACCTCTTCCACATATAGAGGGTAGAATTCTTTGGATTCACTAGAGAAACCCATCTTCATCCTCTTCAAATTAACATCACATACCAACATAAGCATACAATTCCGGACTTTTGACTTGCATGAAACCTTGAAAGATTCTAAGCACTGAACTATTAGCTTAGATAATAAGGTAGGCTACATAATTATTTGAGCTCTCAAGTTTCCTTCTTTGATGTTCTTGTTTGTAATCAAGACATGCCTCATCAAATTTTTCTTTCATAGATTTAATAAGAAATATAAGACATAGATATCACTTTTCTTCAGATTATCCTTGTCACCTCTTCTTGGTACGAGAAAACCTTGTACCCGAAGATGTAGAATCTTATTGTTTGGTGTGAGATGAGAAATCTTACCAGTCATAACATCCTTAAGTCCAAGACATTTTAAATACTTCACCTTGTTGAAACTTCCTTGCTCATCTAGAAGATTATGTGAGCAAAACTCAGCTTCCCCTTTATAGGATAAACCAACGAAGCTCGCGGAATTGGTGTAAGATAACTTTTAAGTCTTCACATAAGACATAAACAAAAACAACTCTCTGCCATCTTCCATCTAGACGGAAACACACTAACAGAACTCGATCAGCAAATCGGTGTAAACTGGATCATGTTTCTATGACTTGTACAAGAATACATCTTCCCAACTATTCAATCTGATATTCTTGGTTATAATAGAATCAAGCTTTTAAAAATCCAGATGCACCAACATTTCCCTGAAGACTAACCATTTTGAGATCAGCTTTGTAGTTGACATATCTTGAGATGTTGCTTTAAAAGACATTCAGAACAGAGAGATCTGAAGGATTCGGAGTGGCTTTGCAATGATTGGAACTGGTCTTAAGAAGAGAAGCAGGGCTTCGAGACGTTAAAGCTTTTAAAAACCGATGTGGGATGAGTCTTGGGGGTCCCCTTTATATAGGAAATGGATGTAACCTTTGGTCTTCCAAAATCTATCGAACAGTTGAAAAACTTTTGATCTGATTTGACGGTTGAGAAAACCCCACAAGGAAAAATTGACTCTGATCTTTTGAGGTTTTAAAAAAACATTCAGATTTAAGGAAAAATAGAATCCAAATTATTTTAAAACTCAGGAAAATACCAACAAGAAAAATATGATTACGAAAATTTAAAAAGAAATCATACCATTATGATTGGCTAGAATGATTGTTTGTAAAAGGTAATATTCTTCTTGAAGAAATGAATTTAAAAAGGAAAAAACTCGTTATGAGTAAAAAATCTTCATTACAAGAGTTAATTACGAAAATTTCTCATTAAAAAAGTCTCATTATGAATATTTCTAGTATGTAAATCTCATTATGAAATTTCCAGTATGAAAATATCATTACGAAAGTTCAAGTACGAAAATCTCATTATGAATGTTCTCATTACGAAAAATTCATTATGAAAATTTCAGTTCCAAAAATTTTTATTACGAAAATTTCAGTTCCAAATATTTCAATTCTGAAAGTTTGGATTTCGAGAAATTCAGTTCCAAAACATTCTATTTTGAGAATTTCCATTTCGATAATTTTCATTCCGAGATTTCAATTCCAAGAATTTCCAAAAACATGTTACGAAAAATTTTACTTACAAAAGAAGAAAAAAACTATCAACAAAAATTTTGGTTAAACTAGCACACAAATGTACTCCCCCTATGAAAAAGAGATTATTACGGTAAAGATAATTGTTCAACAAGTAGTTAATGAAGAAGGATTACCTTATGGTTATCATTCCTAAATTCTGTTTAATGTATTCAAATCTATCCGAGGGTAATCATTTTGTGAAAATATCAGCAAGTTGATCTTGCGTTCCGATATACTAAAGAATGATATCTCTTTTAAGTGTGTAATCCCTAAGAAAGTGATGCCTAATATCTATGTTCTTTGAACATGAGTGATGTGCATGGTTTTTACTAAGGGCAATGGCACTTGTGTTATCACACAAAATTTGAGTCTTAGTAAAGCTGAAGTCATAATCTATGAGTGTGTGTTGCATCCACAACACTTGAGCGCAAAAACTTCCAGCTACTACATATTCAGTTTCAGCAGTGGAGAGTGCTAAAGAATGTTTCTTTTTGCATGACCAAGAAACTAATGAATCTCTTAATAAATGACATGTTCCTGATGTACTCCTTCTATCCATTCTACATCCACCAAAGTCATCATCCGAAAAGCTTTTTAAAATAAAATAATTTCCAGACGTATAAAATAATCCTAGATCCATGGTTCCCTTTAAGTAGCGAAAAATTCTTTTTACCACCTTTAAGTGAGACTCCTTAGGATTGGATTGATATCTCGCACATAAGCATACTAAAAACATGAAGTCTCGTCGACTAGATGTCAAGTATATTAGACTTCCTATCATACCTCTAAAAGACATTTCATCTACTGGTTTCCTAGCTTCATCAAGATCTAATGAGTTTGAGGTACCGATGAGAGTACTTATAATCATAGTATTGTCATATCCATACGTTTTTAGAAGATAATTAATATACTTATGTTGATATATATAGGTTCCTTCTGGTTTTTGGGAAATTTGAATACCAAGGAAAAATGTTAACTCAGCCATCATACTCATTTCAATCTTAGATTTCATTAGACTTGCAAAAGAGTCAATTAAATATTGCTAAGTTGAACCAAATATAATGTCATCAACATAAATTTGAACTATCAAAACATTTTTCATATCCTTTTTTATAAAAAGGGTTGGGTCTTCTTTTCCCTTAATATAGTTATTTTGAAGCAAAAATTCTGTAAGTCTACCATACTAGACTCGTGGGGCTTGTTTAAGGTCATACAAAACTTTGGTAAGTCTAAAAACATGATCAGGATGTTTTTTGTCTTCAATGCTAGGAGGTTGTTCAACAAAATCTTCCTCTTGAACATAACCATTAAGGAAATCACATTTCACATCCATTTGAAAAAGTATAAAATTGAATAATTCCATAAAGGCAGTAAAATACGAATAGATTAATGTCTAGCTACTAGAGCATTGGTTCTTCATAGTCTATTCCCTCTTGCTGATTATAGCCTTTAGCAACTATTCTAGCTTTATTTCTTATATTTACTCCATTTTCGTCACACATGTTTCTGAAGACCCACTTTACTCCAATACCAGAAGTTTCGTTAGGTCTTTCAACCAAAGTCCAGACGTTATTCCTTTCAAATTCATTTAGTTCATCTTACATGGATTTGATCTAATCAACAACACCTAAAGCTTCATCAGTGCTTTTTGGTTCTAATTGGGAAATGAATGCTAGATTTTCTACTTCATTTATTAAGGAACTTATAATCCTTATAGGTTGATTTACATAAAAAATGATACAATCACTAGGATGATTCTTAAGGAATACTTGGTTTGGGTTTTGTAAAACCTATTCATCAACATAGGGTAGAAATTCTTCAGGGGTAAATGTTTCAGAAGTATCTTCTTGAACATTTTTCTTATCAGAATGATCTTCTATCAAAAGTTGATAATCAGTTTTTGAAAACACATCTAGGGATGTAGGTAGGGATGGTTTAAAAACAAAAGGATCAGATTCATCAAATTTCACATGCACTATTTCTTCAATAGTACAAGTATTTTTATTGAAAAATATATAAGCCTTAGAAGTTGTGGAGTATCTTAAGAAAATTCCTTCATCAGATTTTTGTGTGAATTTGTGAAGATTATCATTAGTATTTAGGATAAATACCTTGCAACCAAAAACCTTGAAGTATGAAATTCTTGGTTTTCTACCATTCCAAAACTCATAAGGGGTCATATGAAGAAAAGGTCTACTCAAAACATGATTTATAGCATAACAAGCAGTACTTACAGCTTCAGCCTAGAAATGTATAACTATAGAATATTCACATGACATGGTTCTAGTTATCTCTTCAAGAATTAAATTTCTTCTTTCAACTACACCATTTTGTTGAGGAGTTCTAGGTGCTAAAAAGTTGTGAGTAATACCTTTTATACTACAAAAAGTTCCAAAAACAGAATTTTGAAATTCTCCTCTATGATCACTATGAATAGTTTTCAGTGGAATATTTTTCACATTTTTAACTTGGGCTCTAAAATTTTTTAAATAAGAAAAAGCTTAAGACTTCTTTGCTAGAAAATAGACCCGTGTAAATCTAGTATAATCATTAACTAATACAAACACAAAATATTTTCCTCCAATGCTTCCAGTTTTTGGGGAAAAAAAAGATCCATGTGCACTAACTTTAATGCATTAGTTGTTGAGACTTCACCGATTGATTTAAAACTAGATTTATGTTGTTGGCCATATTGACAAGGATCACAAACATTAGAAGAATAAAATCTCAGCTCCGGTAGATCCTTTACTAGTTTCTTCTTATAAAGTTTACATAAGTTTATAAGGTTACAGTGACCTATTCTTCTATGCCATAACCATGAATGATCTTCAATTTTACTAAGGCAGGGTAGGTCTTGGCTCCTATGGTCTTCTAAGTTCAATGTGTAAACATTCTCTTGCCTATTGGCTGAGAGAATAAATTCTTCCTTGGAATTGTGAACTAAGCAATTATCATTCCAAAAATTCACAAGGTAACCTTCATAACATAACTGACATATGCTAATGAGGTTCTGATTAAGACCCTTAACAAATAAAACATTTGAAATCAATGTTTTTTCAAAAGAACAATATTACTTATACCAACAATTTCCCCCCTGATAATTATCTCCGAAAGTTTCCTTTCCTCTTTTCTCCTTGATAATATTTTCAAAATATCTATTGTTACTACTCATGTTCTGGGAACATCCACTATCCATGTACCATGTATTTTTGTTGGTACTTCTTTTATCTTTCTGAAAACAAGAAATGATTTAGAATATTGTAATCCAAACTTGTTTCGATACGAGATTTCTAGATAAAAAAATTTTAGGCACCCACGCCTTCTTAGAAAAGTAATCTTTATGAAAACCTAAAGATTGGGTTTTAATTAATGAGAAATTATTTTCCCAGTGACCACCACATTGACACTTGGTACAAAATGGGGCACTTTGTAGAACAAAGTATTTGCTACTAAAAGATGGTTTTGCATGGTTATAACCAAATATGGATTTTTTTATTAAATGTCATATTTTTTAATACATTTAATCAAAATTTTCTTTACCATGGGTAAATTTTGATAAACACTTATTTAAGGAATAAAATATGGACTTGTGTTTTATAATCAAGTTTTTATCGTTAAAATAATTATATTTAAAACTATAGCTAGGCTCGAAAACACTTTTCTTAGAAATTAATTTTCTAGGTCTTTAGAAAGTTAATTTTTTTCATAACATACTTCCTAAAGATTTTTTGAAATACTTATAAAATCAAAATTTTTCTTATCATGATCTTTAGAAAGATCTGATATTTCCTTTGTACGAATAAAATTCCTAGATTCTTCCTTATCATGTTTTTTATTGAGTTTTGAATTCTCAATCTCAAGAAGTTCAGCAAACCGAGAAACTTCTTCATAGGTAGGTGAAGTATTTTCTTCATCCGAAGAGGATTCTTCATATGAAGAGTGATAATACTTACTATCATTAGAATTTATGGAAACATTGGTCAATGATCCAACATTGTGTACCTTAGCCATGAAGTAATGATTGCTAATAGGTAATCTAGCTATAAGCCCAAGATTCTTCTATCCTGAAGATTCATAATTAGAAGATTCATCTCTAGAGTCACCACCACTGGCACTCCAAGTATCATTAGCTTTCAGAACATTCTTATCTTTGTCTTTATAATACTTATTTCTATTCCTTTCAGATTTCCGTTCTTTTCATTCTTTCTTTTTGAGCAAAGGGAAATCCGGTCTAATAAGTCCAGCTCTCTTGCATTCATAACAAGTAACTTCTCCATCTTTCCAATCTTTCCTTTCTTTTTTCTTATACTTAGATTGGAAATTTCTCTGTCCAGCTATCTTGTTCATTCTTCGAGAAAGATTTTCTAATTCATTTTTTGAGACTTCACTTTCACTAGATTTGGATTGGATAATAACTTTCATAGACTTGAATCTGATTACTCTCTCAGTAGTCTTGGCTTTCATATGATTTAAAGTTGTGGTAAAAGCAACAGTACCATTTCCATTCTTTTTCTTTATGTTTTCAGCATCTATTTTCATCTTTGTTTCATGATGAAGAAGAGTTCCAAATAAGTCATCTAAGGAAATTTGATTAACCTTCCTCTTATCATCAATAGTTTTTCTTTTTTATTCACACTCATTAAGAATAATATCAATTATCTTATCCACAAGGGCTTCATCATCTCACCCTTTTTCTCCCATAGAGTGACGACTGTTCGCTATGTCCATAAATTTCTGTTGAACTTTGCAGATGGGTTCTCCATACGAAAAATTGAATCGACGGTATTCAGGTCTAAGCATAGATATCCAAGTTTCAATCACTTTAGATGTGACAAAGTGTGTAACCAATAACTTCTACCAGATACAATTAGCTGCTTCACAAGAAGAAATTTGGATATATATATATTTCAAGTCATTGAACATAGTAATGTACTGCATACCTTATAATTGAGTTAATATTCTTGCTTTTCCTGGTTAGTGAATGTTCTAACTACCTTATCAAGAATATTATAATCACCTGTAATACTTACGAAATTATCCACTCCAGAATTGATAACGAAAGTCTTCATTCTATCTCTCCAATACTCATATTCATTACCATAAAAAATTGGTGGTCTTGTAGGGTTTATATTGTCAATAGAACCAACGTTGATTCCTTCCATTCCTAAGAAATGCTTTGAAAACAAAACTTGTTAGTAGGAAAAGTTTGTGACCACAACGTTCGGAATGAAGAAATTTGGAACGAACAATTCGGAATGAAGAAGTTCGAATGAAACTATCTTTCTATGTAAAGATTAAGATTAATGAAAAAGTGAGAATCAGAAACTTATATGTGACTATAATTATTTCAGAGACCTCCTCTGATACCAATTGTAGGATCAAAATAATGATGTAGATGCTCAATATACAAGAGGGGGGTGAATTGTATACTTTAAAAATTTCCTTAAACAAGTATAGATATAAGTTTAACAAAGTTAAACTAAGAAAATTCACAACACCTCTAACACCAATTGGTGAATTGGAACAAGGTATGAACATACAAACTTTTAGTTCTATGAACTTTCTTAAATCTAGAAAGTGATTCCGAAAAATAGGTTCCAAAAATATGGATCTGGAAATTGAAACATAACCAATGTTGACAATATGAGATTCTAACTTAATGTATATATAATCTAAACTAATCAGAGTACAAGTGTAAGGAAATATAAGAAGATTATACTTAACTTACAATACAATATGTAGAAGAAAAACAAGTAGTACAACTACAAGTAACAAACAATAACTCTTTTAACCCAGAGAGAAGGGTATCCAACAACCATGGGTAAAGGTCCCTGGATTTATACTTTCAAGAAATTATTTCTTACCCACACCAGGGTAAGCCCTCGATACGAAGATCGAAGTCTCTGTCTTGATATCCCTACAAGCCCTCAACTTCAAGGTAGTTGGAACCTCTTTCTTCCTCAGCAAGGAATCCATCGTACTTCAAGGTAGTCGGAACCTCTGTCTTCTTATCCCCTGAAGCTCTCGAATGTAATCACCAACATTCGGAGTTTCACAACGAATTCTGAACAAGCAGTTTAGTCCGCACAAAGCATGAAAAGTTTCTCTCTCTAGAAATCACCTTAAAAGCTTGTGGTCTCTACAGTGATCAACTTGTTTTTGAGATCTTTCAAATGAGATCCTATTTATAGGCTTAGTTGGAACGATTGGCTCCCTCCTCCAATGGTCATATTTTCCTTGAATATCCGAGGGACCTATACATGTGTCACTAAACAAACGGTTAATTAGAAATAGAATAGATGACATTGTTTTATTACAAATCATGTGTAACTAAAAGAACGACATCATTTTAAAATGAGACAAGTGTAAGCATAAGAAAAACTAGAATTCGGAATGTAAGTAAATCAAAGTTCAGATTATATCCAAAATAGAATTCGGAGTCTATGTTATAAAATGTTCGGATTCTGTTTTATAGGAATTCAGAACCTAAAATCTATAGAAGTCCGAAGTCTGAATTTCTAAGGATATTTAGAGTCTGGTTTCACCAGAGTTCAGAATATGAACTTGCAGAGTTCGAAGTCGAACTATTAATAGTTCGGAGTCAAACCTCATAAGAGTTCGGAGTCGAACTCATGAAAGTTCAGAGTCCAACTTCATAAGAGTTCGGAGTCAAACTCATGAATGTTTGGAGTCGACCTTCATAAGAGTTCTGAGTCGAACTCATGAATGTTCGTAGTTGAACTTCATAAGAGTTCGGAGTCGAACTTCATAATAGTTTGGAGTCGAACTCATGAAAGTTCATAGTCTAAATTCATAAGAGTTTGGAGTCGAACTCATGAATGATCAAATTCAAACTTCATAAGAGTTCGAGGTCGAACTCATGAAAGTTCGGAGTCGAACATCATCAGAGTTCGGATTCAAATTCATGAATGTTTGTGTCTAGAATGCGGAGTGGAACTTCATTATAATTCACATCCACAATTCGGATTTGAACTTCATTACAGTTCACATCCAGAATTCGGATCCTCAAAATAGAATACTCCAATTTGTGAAATAATATGATTCCGTGGTTTTGGGTATGAATCCAATTTTTTTACTTTAGAAAAATATTGATATGTATAAGAAAATATAGGTAAGGGTAAATTTCTTTAAGGAAGGAAATTTCCCTTATATAAGTAAAATATATATTTTCTTAAGTATTAGGTGTTTGAGATTTTCAAAACAAGAAGGAATTGAAAAGTTATATGGAAAACATTATTGACTCTACAATATCAGGTACTTGATGAATACAGTATGACCAGTGCTTCAGGGCTCGGACTGCTGAGTGAGGTGTATTAATGGACATCCAAGAGAAAACAATTCCTCTATGCATTCCTACTTATGTTAGGGTGTTGGAGAGAACTATTGTTGTTGAATTTTCTTTGTATAAGAGGATGTAGAAAGTGAATGTTAGAAGTGGGAAAGTTGGAAAGTAACACCAGTCTCAGAGACTTGTGTGTGTAAAATGTTCCGAGAAGAAGAAGTGTTAAGGACAGATGAATATGCAGAACTGAAAACATGGATGTAAAGCTAGAAGAGCAGCATGAGGTGGTGTACATTTGTACATGTTACAAACACCACCCCAATGTGGTCCCCACTAGGCTTAGGGAGCCATAGGATTGGACATGTGAGTAGCTACATGATGTCAAGGAGTGTGACCCAAGGGCTCTAGGAATGATTTGAGGTACAGTTTGTGTCTACTACTTACTGTTGTATCAACAGACATAAGTACCAATCATTCCTACCTTTTATGAATCTTGTACAAAACCTAGAGTGACCGGTAAAACTGGTTACATGACCCTCATGTCTGGAGATAACATTTGTAGGAGACTCTAAAAACACACTTACACTGACAGTGTGGTCTGGCCCTTGAAGTGAGAGTTTCGGTTGAAACCTCTTGGTGGAAGCATCGAGGCCTTATGACATTAATCTGGGTATGGAATCGACATCCACAGTTCATACCCAGATTTATTATGTTAGGCAAAAGGTTTTTGATTATCCACAATGTTGTAATGGGGTATTCCTTGGTCTGCGAAAAAGGAAACCTAGGTAGCACATGATGGGATCATGCATAGGAGGGTGCAACCCATCACTCATGAGTCAGCTAGCCTTACCCATGTGGCAGCAGGAGTTTGAGTTTTCAGTAGAAGTGGAAGAGTTTGGGGACATCTTTTCACAAGATGTTTCAAGGATTTTCACTTCAAAGGGAGGGGGACTTCTTCTTTGGCTTGGTACTACCATGGTTTTGGACCAGACTTCTCCAGGGTAGCATCACCCTTTTTAGCTTTTACAAAGAAGGAGGAGCCTTTCCGGTGGATGTATAATTGTTAGTATAGCTTTTATAAATTGATATATTGATGATGGATATAGTTTATCTAGGAATATTACTTTGTGTTATTCTATACTTCTGGGAAGGGGAACATGGTAGCAGATGCACTCAGTAGGAGGCCTGGACTATAACAACTGAGTGAGGCGTTAGAGAAATTAGTCATGTTATAGATATCCTTTGTGAATAAATATGGAGCAGACTACCTATTGTCTATTACTTTCACATCAATAATTATTAAGCGAATTTGGATGGAATAGCTTGAGACGTTGACTGCGAGGTCCGACGTGTTCAGATATCATCTGGACAGTCTCTTGATGGAATTTTCAAAAGGTGGGGAGAACTTCATCCTTTTTAAAGGATTCACCATGGTACCAGGAATGATTCAGGAGGAGGTGTTATGGGAGTTCCATACATCCACATTTTGTGGTACATCCTAGAGTGGTGAATGTGTACCAGGACATCCGACATTAGTACTGGTTTCCAAGGATGATGAAAGTAGTGTCATAAGAGTCATTCCATATGAGATAGAGATCCTTGGAGTTCGAGGAGGGAGACTATGTCTTCAAATGGGTCTCACCCCGATAAGGATTGTGGAGGTTTAGTCGGGGTGACAAACTATCTCTGAGGTTCATCAGACCTTTCTAGATTCTCAATAGAGTAGGTGAGGTGGCTTACCACTTGGAAATTCCACCGCATTTGGAAAAGGTGCATGATTTCATCCACGTATCCCAGTTGTAGAGATATGCGCATGACCCATCTCACGACATTGACCATGACGAGATATACTTAGATGGCTGGGTGACATTTACAAAGATTCTAGAAGAGATTGATGATCGATAGGAGTGGGTCCTTCATTAGTAGTCGATACTTCTGGTGTGCTTATGTTTCCAAAACGGAAACCTCTAGGAGAGCACATGGGAGCGCGATGCTCATATTCATGCTCAGTACCCTCTTTTTTCTATTCGGCCTTTTTTTGGTCTTTCTAGGACATAAATACCTATGGTGGAGAGAATGTAATGTCTCAGAATTTCTCTATAATTTTATTTAATTTTATGGAATTATTTCGCGACCATGAAATCTGAAGACATGTGATTCCGAGGTCTCGAGTGCCTGGAATGGTCTGTCGAAGTTTTGTTAAACTTTAAATAACGGGCATAAGCAGTTTTCCTGAAAAAGTGAAATAAATCTTAAATGGTTTCCCAGATTAAAAATATTATGGAAACATCGATTTTAGGATGGTGGGTTTACCCTAGGAACATCTTATGATTGGTTGGCGTGGGCCTCCTGTGAGTAAACCCAAAAATGGAATAATCCTAAATAAAATGATTAAATAAATTATTTTATTTTTCTTATGCTTATAACTCACAAATGGTAACTCAGATTAAAAATCCAAGACAATGGATAAACTCATGAGGGTATTATTTACTTTGAATGATTAAACTTTTGGCTGGCGAAGTCCACCAGTGAAAGCTAGTTTTTTTTTCCGTAAATAAAATAAGTAAGTGGAAATTATTTAATTTGAAAATCCATAACATTTAAAAGGTAGCTCGTAATGTAAATCCGAGAGTACCGTTGGGTTGTTTCGGGTGTGTTTCACTTAGAATGTTCCTAACCATGACTGTCGCAGGTTGAGGGTGACTTTTATTAATTTTCCAAAAAACAATTTGGCTATGTTCAGTAAATGCATGAGCGGCATGTTCTAACTTTTCAACCGTTTCTTAGATTAAAAATATGAGGGCATCGTTGAATATGCAGCATCAGGTTTCACTTAATTGAGACATTACATTGACATTAGTATATCCAAAGAAGAATTTATTTTTTGTGACATTGAAAAAGAAATGAAATAAAATAGTCTCGTTATTTTATTTATTTCTACATCAACAGACAAGTGGCAGTTTGGGACTAGCGGCGAGTCATGCCATTAAATGGATTGACCCTTCAAATACTAAGTAACAGTTTCTTTGGAATTTTAGAAGGTTCATATTAAATTAACCTCCATAAATTTCTCAATTGTTACTTACCCTCCCCATCTCTTATTTATATAGATCTAGGCGGAGGAATTCTCACAACTTTACTAAGCGACGGATGTTTGGTAAAGTGCTGCAACGCCCAACACTTGGAGGTCGGAGCCAGTTCCAGCGGGTGGTGACGAGCAACATCGAACCAAGAACGGAAGAACCGCAATTGAGCAGAATTGTTGGAAGCTTGTTTCGGGGATGACGAACACCAACACTTACTCAAATGCAGATGATCTCCTATGAACATTAAGTAGGGGTATTTCATTTGTGCTTTTTTGATTTCCTATTTCCCGTTATTGAATTTATATGAAGAATGTGGGTTAATCGACTAATGGGTTGACCCACGATTCTTTTTTCTTTACTGAAGGTTGTTACAAGGTAACTTATAGGGATTTTTGATTTATACTACTTATCTCGTTCTTGAAGTGCATCTAGATTTAAGAACAATTATGCCACTTACTACCATTTGAACATGTAGGGTGTGGGACAAATGAACACGGCCCGACCCCTCCACAACGGTTGTGGTTTTTGATGGTCTTGACTCATTGGTGACATCTCTAGGTGAGAGCAGAAGTGTACAGAATGAAGAAAGGCCCCCTGGCCCACCTAGTGACTTGAGGAACGTCGCCAGAAGGGCAAAAGATTGGCAGCCGGTGCAGACCGACCGCACGGAGGTAGTGGCGGCGTGCGACCGGGCTGCCGGCGTACAGGGGCCGTGACATGAAGATGCGGCGATAAAGGATGGTGGCAGGCTCGTTGGCGGCCGCCGGTTGCTACGTGGCGCGCGACCGCGCCTTGGAGGAGGTCTGGTCATCCGTTTAATAATAGGCCAAACCGTGCGGGCCACACCGCGGTCTGAGTTGACCCGAACCAGGTTGGGTCAGCCCAGGCCTGGTCAGGTCAGGTCGGTCTGACCCTGTTTGACCGAAACTGGACTATCTTCGACCCCCCCTTTAGCTCATTCAAACTTAACTTGATCTACGAGAGTCCGTCTGATGAACCATCTAAGGTGCCAGAAACCTTGGATTGAGATTGTCCATTAGGTATACCCCACTTGAGATTTAGATAATTTTGGGGTACGGCCGGGTTGGATCGAACATGAGTCAAACCATGCCCTTGGGACTAAAAGGTCAATAACTTACAGACTAGGTGTCTGATTGATGAACCTTCTATTATGTTGATACCCCTTTTATGTTGCGGTCCTTTGGGATACTTTTTCGTGGGACTTCTTGGTATTTGGAGTATCGACCTCTGGATTGAGGAGCGAACCCTCCCAGAATCAATCGATCTTAGTGCGAGACACTGTACTGGTTGTATCATGAGAAATGGATTCTATGTGGGTCTGTGCGTTGGGATCCTAGTTTGGTCTATGATTTGGGATACTACATCTGTCTATGTTCAAGAGTCCCACCTTAATCCACTCTAGGATCCCACGTGGAACTACTCTAAGATCCTATGTGGGTCTACTGTACTAGTATCCTACGTGGGTCTGATGATTTAGGATCCTATGTGGGTCTGCCTTTAATCATGGAAATATGATTCAGTAGTTACATATAATCATCTTTACTACCATACACAAGCTATATATGGTGTGAGTTGATTCCTTACCTTAGTGGTGATACCATTATGGTATTCTTCTGTGTAGCAAACATGTGTGGTACTTTCCATCCTGGGTATACCTTTGTGGTATTATTCTGTGTGGCGTACATGTGTTGTACTTTCCATTGTGGTGATACCTTTGTGATATTCCTCTGTGTGGCATACATGTGTGGTACTTTGCTTCATTGTGATAACTTTGTGGTATTCTTCTATGTGGTGTTACCTTTGTGGTATATACCTTTTTGGGGATACCTTTGTGGTATTCTTCTGTGTGGCTTACCTGTGTCATATATTCCTTCATGGTGAAATCTTTTTGGTATTCTTTTGTATGGCCTTTTCTTTGTGGTACTTACCTTTGTGCTGTTACCTTCGTGGTATTCTTTCATTCGTGGAACAGTTGAGATTTGAGGTAATGAGTTGGGCCTTGTGTTTCCTCATGTGTGAGATGTGTATATATGATAACTTAGGTATATGAATGTTCATATACCTAATTAGGGATGAATGTTGTTTCTATGGTATTTGGGTTAGTGTTTTTGGATTTTCAGAGACCTTTGGGGGTCTCGGGGTCCCTACTGAGTATTTTCATACTCACCCCTACACGGGATATGCCATCACTGTGTTGTTCCATATGTAGACGAAGGACAACACTGACTGAGGATGAGGGTACCGGGACTGGAGGTGGCTCAGAGGTGGACATTCAGATGATGAGTAGCTAGGCTGAGACTTGAGAGAGCCTAGACCAGGTGGTACACAGAGGAGACGGGATAACATGTAGTGTTGTGGAGATGATATATACCTACCCTTTAGGTAGGATCCTCAGTGGATGATCAAGGATTTGTTTTGTTATTTTCAGTTGTACTTGTACTTTTATAGTTGGGCTTGTATTCCGGCCACTTTTTACTTTCATCACTATTTTACTATATAGTTTAGTTTGTGCTTGTATCCAGCATTGTGCTTGGTTGTGTGAGTTTATAGGTTATAAAGGCAATGCCTTCCCAGTTTTAGTTAATACACCTTTTGGTGCTAGTATCCAGCCCCTATCCTGTGGAAGGCAGGCTTGGGGTAGTCACAGCATGAGTTCCGGGGGATGGTAAAAGAAATTTTTTATCCCAAAGACTTTATAATAAAAAATATTATATAATATTTTCCCAATAATTTACAAGTTTTCCACCCACCTAACATACAAAAGTAAACCTCGACTACTCATTTATAATAACTACTTGGGACCTTAAGATAATTCAATCTTAGTCCAAATACTATCCCAACATCCTTACACATTACCTTGATATGATCATCTCCCATAAATTTTAACAAGAGAAGCATTAATATTCTGATCAAATAGTGAAACCTGAAGAACATGTATATGTTCTTAAAAATAATTTTCATATTTTTTTTATTCATAAAAAACATTAAAATGTAAAATAACCATCCTAAAATGGTGTAATAGTTATATAAATTGTATCAATTTGTTTTTATTATAGTGGAATATCCATTTTATATCTCCTTAAAATCCATTGAAAATTGATAACGTCGCTCATGTGTTCATGTGGAGTACCACATACATTAAGCGATGTGATTCATTTTTTATTTCATATTCACATAGATGTTTATAAATATTTAAATATTTATAATGAATATATATGAGAAAAATAATATAATTATTATTCTTTAAAGGTGAATTATTAGAAATATTTCTTTCATTCCATCTATCGAAAGGTCAAAACGTCACCTCTACGTACCTATGGCATACCACCATTATGATGTGATGTATTTCCTTTTTCTTCACAACCTAATATGAATGGTAATCGTGGTGATTATAATGAATTCATATGATTCTTATATTATTTTTATTATTTTTTAGATGATTATACCATTTCTAAGGTGAAGGGTTTCAAATAATCTAATTGAAACGTGTATTGCAAAGGGACCATCCTTCATCTGAATATTCATTTTAATGAAGAAATTATTGATATAAGGATATTTGGAAATTATAAAGGAGATATATACCATATTTTCTATGTGATTATTGTTATAATAATGATTTATAATAAATATATATTCATTATACATGATATTTGAATGTGTATAAAGAAAAATGGAACCTCATTTAAGAGTTTATCTTACAATCTCATTTCATTTTGCGATTGTCTATACTAGATTTAAATTATAGAAAATTATATAGATCATATTAATTAAAAAAATTATTTCATTCCACTATGGTTGTTATAATAATTTTCATGTAATTATACCATTAACCACACTATCATAATTATAATGACCAGGAAATGATTTTCATTAAAACATACATTATGCCCACTTTGGTCGATGTAGTTTTCCTTCCAAATCTGTGATTATTAAAATTATTCAATGAAATTGTTTTAAAATATTTTATAGGATATTATTTTATATTATTAAATGACTGATTAATTTCAATTTTAACTATATCAAAATTTCATTTTATATGATTGAAGTTGAATATTTACACTCTTTTTGAACAACTTACTTCGGACATTTTATACAGTTAGAAATAAAGGGTTGTTTTATATTTACCCAATGAAAAAAATATCAATTGAACATGAATATTATTTTCTTTGAATTTCAAATTAAAATATATCAATTTTTTCATTAATGAACCAATTTTTCTCAATACATTGTTATTTTTTAATATACCCACATAAAATGGTATTCACTTATTTAATAGTGAAATGGTTTATCTTTCATAGAAGGGTACTTTTAATCATTGCCAATATCCATTATGGATTTTATAATTTACTGGGGATATAATATTATTATATTATCCACATTAATTATCTAGATTTATTATGAAAATGATAATTTCAGGATGATCCTATAAAACCCATTTCTTTCACATTGTTTAAATTGCATATGACGAAATTATGATAAAACCAATTTTATTCCCATGTGTTATTATTTGAAAAAGTGATTAATGTTTTTATGATCTTATGGAAAACATTTGTATAGTTTTAATTCAGTGACGGGTAGTCCATGAATTATATATCCCCTGATAAATTAGGCAATTATTGATCTCTCCTAATATAGCATGGATGAAAATGAGGTGTGAACCATGTTATATAAGTTAATCTATTCATAATGATAGTATTTTTTGTTAAAAATCTCTATATGAATGGTGGAATGGGGATTGAATTTAATATACAATTATAGTTTATTGTGTTTACGATTACAAATCATCTATTCTCCCCCTTTATTATGTTGCTATTTTTATATGGTTATGAAGATAGGGTTTGATTATATAATGCCTAATAAGGGTACAATTAGAGAAGAAATTTGTGAAAAATTTGAAAATCATTATTGAAATAATATTATTATGTACCTACAATTAAATGATAGTAAACCATCTGATTCTTCAAGAATTTATTTTAGAGAAATGTATTTAATATTAATCTAAAATGATACCATATTTATGTCTTCTATTCTCATTTCACCTCATCTACCACCAGAAACAACACTCACCAAGTCAAAGAATTCAAATCCACAACATTCTATTAAACCATGAGTCCCCACAATGGATCCCACATCACACATAAGAAATATCTAAAACACTTAAATTGATCATTAACAAAAAAATTATGGATCAAAAACCTTATTCAAAACCTGGTGTCTCCCACCATTCCATACTCTTCCTGTACATAATATTTTTATGATTACATATCTTGGGGTGTTATATGACCCACATACAAACTCTTATATACAGTGAAATATTAAAAAAATCCATCCATCAGTATATCTCATCTTCTATTCAATGATGGAAACACCAATCCAAACACTAATCTCCCCATTATGAGGAAAATATTAATCCCCAACTATATTATAATCCATAAAAATATACTACATGATCATAATTAACCAAAAAAGGAATTAGACAAATCATCATACTTATAACGATACATAAGTATACATTAATTAATAAAAACAAAAACAACTATAAGAAAACATTGTAGTGTAGTAATATACCTTAAAGGAATCAAGTCATCAAGATTCATATACAAATGTTCTCAGTATCTCTTCTTTAATCATAAAGTGACCATGTATCAATTGCATGGTCAAAATGTCACCAAATGAAGAATCACATGTAATTCTATGTCACTGTACTTCATAGAATCTTTAATATTAAGGAAATATATAATCGAATTTCACTCATATATAATCCATACCATATATTTATATCATATTATAATCTACCCATTAATACTATATAAAAGGCCCTCATGCATCTACGTCTCACTCCTATCTCGAGTTACCATCACATCATCACTTTGTATCTTCGGTATTAGTAGTAATAGAACCAAGTAACATAGAAAAAAGACATTTCACTATGATCCTGAGCTACAAACACCATCACTAGGCCCTCCAACAAATTCTATATACCCTATCACATAATGATTAAAAACCAAAAAGCAGTTATCATGATTTGGCCATAAAAATATAAGTAAATCCACAGTCCATCTCAAAATTTTGGGCCATTATAAAGAGAGGAAATATTTATTCCCAGAAAAATACACACAAAATATGGTACATGTCCTCAATAGGTATCCACATACTAGACTACCCACTCAACAATCACTATTACATATATATGATCATTGATGATTCTACTCACATGTAGCATTTCAAATTATTCCTTCACATAAAAACAAATAATAATAGTTTTCATTATATCTTGATACACATTACTCCACCTAAAACATTATGTATTCATATCAATAATTCATAACCCCAGCCTAACATACCTACTTCGAGGATATGTATCATATATAAATAGTATTCACCTCATGAATTGCCCAAAATTATTGAAATAATAAAAATACATGTTAAATTAACTATAATTACACAATTATGTTATTCAGTAATACCCCATGTAAGTTTCTAATTAAATTTTTAAAAAATTTACCCCATATAGAAAACAAATTTTCTAAACACATGAAATCATAATAATGTCATTTGTATCATATGTTCAAATTTTAATCATGAACAATTTCCTCTTATTAACCCATGACAAGGAAAAACTAGTAAATTATTAATTTCTAAACATTATATTTGGAATAAATAAAAAAATCTACTCTAATTGAAATATCCCAAAAAATTCATCTCAAATCCCTTGTAACATATATTTTCACTCATTATATTGTTGTATACATAGAAGTCAAAATTTCTATCCAAACGGCTATGTCTACCTATCTCCATTCGGTATATCTAAAATTATAAGATACAAAAATACAATGATGCTACATAGTATTATACCTGGTATTGATCACCTCTATTATGTTTGAAAATTGTTCCAAAAACATCGTTCATGCCTCACCATATACAAGTGGTTATTGAACACAATTGAGGGTCTATGAAAAATTTGTTGAGAATATACCATAATAGAATAGATATCCATAAAACACTATGGAATAAGTTTAACTAAAAGATAACAATATAAAAACCTTTTTATATTTAACCATAAAAACTATATTTCATTAGTAAATAGTCTGTATAATCTATGTTTTATAATATTGAGAATTAGTATGTTCAATAAGGACTACATAATGGAAAGGGTCAACCATAAGAATAATAACAGTAAGATACCTAAAATAAATAAGGATGGTATAATATAATAACTTGGATACTAGTTCATTTCCTAATCCAAAATCCTAACAATAAATGAGATCTATAGCACCAATGTCAAAATCTAGACCCATATCCTACCAATTTATAAAACCAATATGTTTGATAAATTAATAGTGTGCTTGGAAAAAGTTTGAGTATGATGTTGTTTTTGGATAGTAATGATGTCTCTAAAAATTTCCAGTATAACAATGTTCTCATATATTTTTCTATTATTTAACAAAAATTAGATACTTAATGGTATTGATAATAACCATATCACACCCACATACTAAACATGGATAACCAATGTTACAAATACAAACTTCAGCTAGTGCAATGGTGTCTATAAAAATAAAATGATTACTATCATGGAATTACATTATAAGTTTAAAAAAAAGACTTTACATCATGTCATAGTTGAATCAGGCATATGTTCCTTCCACAATACAAGAAATGGATGTGGATAGGTGTTCACTAATGTTAACTTGGAAGGGGAACAATTTTATTTGGCTTCAACATTGTGGTTTGACTTATTCTATTGGAATCACTAAAATTACATGATAAGTGTGATTCTATTCAAGGTAATGGATATTGTTTGATAATGAATGAGTTTATTAAAATATATTATTGAAAATGAATTTTTCCAAATTTTAGATGTTATTGAATAATTAGTTTCAAGGAGGTAAGAGTCATGTTGATAAATTGGAAGATCATCCACGGCAGGGATAAGTTTGAATTAGATTTTATTCTTAATAAGAATGATATTAAATAAATTTGTCGAACCAACCAAGGATTATTTATAGGAATATTCTACTCTAATTTTAAATAAAGATTCTATGAAGAGCTTGTGAGAAGAATATAGTAGGTTTAATAATGATTTGAAGTGTTTTAATATTTATTTTAATTAATTCTTGAATAATTAGTCTAGAGTTAAAATACACAAAATAAGCATTGCATTTTTCATTTAAATCTTTTTAATCATATATTTTACATATATAAACTGGGTAAGAATGAATTTACACTATGTTATAGGTCATTTTAGTCTGTTTAAACACCACATGCTACTACATGAGCATGAATCACTTTTTTGTAAGAATAAAGAAATGTTTTTTTTGTATAAATTCTCTATGTAATCATCATTTGATGATATGTGAGGATCAATTGGGTGTTTTTAATAATATTATTCATCTTCATAGATCTTTTTATGGATTATGAATTGAATTTAATAAGGTTGAATTTGTGGTATTCTTAATCCTGATTTTCACTCAGTATAAGTATCATTTCCCCAATGTAATGATTATTCCCTAGTTAAATTAAAAAAAATTACATAGTGGAATATACAGTTTCTAGAATTTATGTTCCTAATAAGTGGGGAATAAGTTCAAATTTTAAACATATGTTTTTTATATCGACGCCAAATCCTTTTATACATAGTATTGAATGATTTTTGAAATAAAATTTATTAATACAGTATAATTATCATAATGGACCAGTGTATTGAATGACTAGGTTCATAATTTATCAATGTGATACTAAAAATAAAACATTGTATTTTATTCTCAATAATATGTTCCTAAACCCTTCAATATCCAAAACTACAATGGATAACCCACGAAATACAAATAAAAAATGGGAATGATGAAAAGATCAGCAACGGAATAAACTGGACAAAGAAACATAATTTGTCATTCAATAGTCTAAAAATATATCATAAATAGAATGATCGAAAGTAATATCATAAAAGAATGTCATAATGAAAATGGTTTCATAAGATCATGTAAGTATCGAAAATTGGTATGTAAATGCTATGTTCTAAGATAACATCACATGGTGGAAGATGTCCCATAATGGATTAGGATCACTCAGTAATCCCATTCATTAAATATTGTGAGACATAAAAATTACCCAATGAATTGGAGAACTTATTGATTCTAGGACCAAGTTCCATATTCACATCATATGCCTGGAATTTCTTTTTAGTTAATGAATAAAAAATATGAAATAACAATAAGAATTTCTCATTGAATAAGATCAGTTTCATAATACTATATGATATCTTTATCATAATATATTCATTAAATAAATAATTTTACATATACTTACAAGTATTCTATTACCCCATAAATAAAATTTTGAATAAGTTATGAATATATTTGAGGGACTAATATATATATTTTATAAGAACTAAATAACTTTAATGGGATATAAAGTGAAGCAGAGAGATAATTTTCAAAACCCATATAAAAAGGTGGATTATAAATTACATGTACACATATATTCCATGTCATGTGGTAATAAAATAATTACATCTCTTTAAAAGGTGGTTGTATACTGTACACAAAAACGACATTATGACATATTAATCAGATGGTAATGTAAGAAATTATATGATATATTTTTTAAAAAATGATTATTATTTTATGAATATAATATATAAAAATAAATTAATCATTATTACCTTCCATGTATAGAATAAGTAGAATAAAAATTACTTCTCTTTATGAGGTGACAGTCCTTTATATAGATCAGAGACATTATCGTATTACCAAATAAATGGAATGTAAAAAAGGTAATTGTGATATTAGAATTATATAAGAATTGTTATATTATAAATATAATATATAATAATTATATATAAAATTATATCCTTTTGAGAAAATAGTTGATGGGAAATGTATTACAGTGGTTCACAAGATGTCATTCCTCTCTACATAAGATCAACAGTTTCATTTCCCATTTGAAGGAGGAGAATATGGTTGTTAATCATTACTTTAACCTATAAAATCAATGTATATATATTATCTTTATGAATTTTTATCATTATTTTTAATATTATTTAGAGGAGGTGGAAATAGAAATAAAATAAAATACACTGTTAAGGAGGTTACCACTTCTTCATAAAAATCTATAGGATTGAACAGGAAGCCTTTGTATGTTGTTTTTATAAAAAATAAAAGT
Organism: Viscum album; assembly: GCA_963277665.1. Taxonomy (NCBI): domain Eukaryota; kingdom Viridiplantae; phylum Streptophyta; class Magnoliopsida; order Santalales; family Viscaceae; genus Viscum; species Viscum album. The sequence goes on along the minus strand of OY728164.1, from coordinate 2,069,007,224 downwards.
CACAATGGATTAGGTTAGGGAAATAAAGAATTTAACATTGTTGGGATTGGATAAACCAATATGATTTCAATTTTTTAATGGGAGAGGTGAGGCGATGCACTTTTATAAGTGGGGGAGAGGACACACATTAAATTTTTTTAGAAGGAAGAATTACTCCCATGTTTTTCTCATGATAAAAGGGTAAAAAAATGGAAGATTTTATTATATAATAAATTATTTTTCCAAATATTACCAAAAAATTATAATTGCAAAAAAATTGGTCATTATTCACCTAGATCTTTTTAGTTTTACCACTTATAAAACTTGCATTTACCTCAATCATGGTAAACAATTTTCACAATTTTCACTATTAATCATGGTATGAAATTAATTTTAAAATGTAATATAAAATATAAAATGATGATTAAATATAAAAAATCCATTTTAAGAAACTAAACTCATAAATTAGGTATCATTTAACTTAATATTAAACCCATAGATGTGTCAAAAAAATTATTTTCCACAAGAAAACTGTAAAAATGTAAATAAGAATTTGCATCAAAATTAAATATGAAATTTTTTAAAAGATATAATTTAAACTAATAATTATATAATAAAAATAATCTAAAATTAAATAAAACAGTAATATAATATTTCTCATCTAAATTCATTCAATGAAAATGTCATTTTTAATAAAAAAATGGTAACATTCACTATTTATCAAAAATTGATACTTTTAAAAAAAAATCAGAATTTCACCCTAATATAATTTATAAATTATTATTTCCAAAATTATATCCATTTTAGCATAAAAATTTTATAAATGTTAAATAATAATTATATAATCTTCCCACATAGATAATTTAAATACATTTTTTTTGAAGAAAGCTTATTTACGATGCATAAAATGAATTTCATTAAAATTTACTGATTGAGTAATGAGAATTTATAAAAATGTTTATATTCGTTAATTAGATTATCTAAGTATGATTAATTTTTCAATAATGTTTTTATAAAATAATTTAATGGCTAGGATAAAATTTTTTAATTTAAGTAATAATATTTTAATAATTTGTCACTGTTCGTTTCAACTCATTATTTTGTGTTCAATTTTCTATCTAGGAAAGTTCCATTTTAAAATTTTAGTGTTTTAAATTATTACACATCAAATAAATATCATCCCCAAAATTTAATCATTATATCAAAAATAAATGGTTTAAAAATTATTATTTCCACTGTGGAAAAACCTACATCATAAAAATGGTTAATTATACTTTCTTTAAAAATGAAAGAATGGAAAAAATGGAGGTCATATTGAATAACAATAAACTAGGGTTCCAAGTTAGAGATTATTGGTGGAAATTTAATATATAGATATAAAATATATGGTTAAATAATTAGAGAGTGTGGAAGCTATCATCGATCACAGGGAAGTGAATGATCATGAGAATGTATACAGCCAAAAAAACAAAAATCTATAATTAATTGAAAGATGATTGATTTATTGGATATGAAGGTCGAATGGTAAAAATATTATTTTCAAGTTTATTTTCCATGAGATAAGAGATTATTTTACTTTGAATATATTGAACACTAAAAAATATATTTACTTAATAAATTTTTCATTCATAAACACAATTTCATCCTTTTATTGTGCTTCTATCAATTTCCAATTTACTTGTTACTATAACCAAATGATTACAAAATATGAATGTTTTAATATTAACGTATTATAATCAATTTATAATTAATCATAATATTCATGAATGAGTAACAAGTTATTCCACATATCTCTATTAAATCCAATATTGGGTGAAAATGTAATAAAATACCAAAAATTAAATAATAAAACCAAAGAATTAACATATATCACTCCATAAATAAGTAGCCCTAAATCCTAAAAAACCTCAAAACCCTCAAAATAAAATATTTTTTTAACCTCATAGGTCATCTCATACCCTTTAACATACATCTCAAGAAAAAAAATATTTTTCTTCTCTAATAATACATTATATTAAACCTAAGGTTTATATATGTCATATCAAAATAAAACATTTCATAAAATACCAATAATAAAAAACCATTAAAAAATAAAAAAAATAATTATTCCTCTAATATGATTAAAAAATAATTGTAATATGTAACCACCAAAAAGGTTTTATGAAAAAATTCAATGTAACCATAATGTCTTGTTGGTCAGTGATTGGCATTTCACCCTTATCACCGTTCAGTTGTGTGGCCTTACTAGATTTGATGGGTTGTAACCTTGTATAAGGGGTCTATTTTATCTATAACTATGGAAAATATTATTTGAAAATCATATTTATAATTATCCATTATCTAATAATGTACTCAATATTATATTTTACATCTTTAAAAATAAACCAATAAGAAAATCAATTTATTTAACCACTCTGTTTTTTTCTTCATCTCATTATTATCCCCAATATCATTTAACTACCTAAACATCGAAAACATCTACAGGATTATATTTTCCCATGTTATGTTTTTTTCATATAGTATAACTTTTAAATTAAATATTTTTTCTCTATAATTAGTACAAAAAAACATATTATTGAGAATAAATAGAAAAAACATATTACAGAACAATCCTTATAATATTAAAGATATCATAAAAACACCTCCACAACTTGATTTTTAAATTCTAAAACCAAAAAACATCAAGGATTACCATTTAATTATTTTCATTACATATTACCATTCTAATTTATAAATGAATTTTAAGAATGTTCATGGATAAATAACAACTAATCCATATATGATACATTCAATTCCATGGAAATTGATTGACATATTCTATTTATTTATGCATAAAAACAATATTACCCTCAATTTGGGATATTCTACCAGGAAATTATGCCTATATTGTAGATATGTTGTAAATTTAATCTTATCTTATTTATCTTCATTATAACTTTGAAATCAGTGAGACACCATCCTTATCTTATTGGGTGAATTTTGAATGTCAAATATATTCTATCTATTAATAATAATTGAAGATAACTCATTTATCATGATAACTAAATTACTAATAGTAGTTTCCATTAGGTGAGACATCTCATTAAGGATATCATTACATTTCCCATAACATTTGTTATGAAAATTCATTATCCTATTTCCATACATAACCTAAGAAGATTAAATGAAACACGATGAAAAAGAATTAACATACCAAAGGTAACCTAATAGAGATATAATAAATAACATATAAATGATAGGTATGACATGAATTATGGGCCTCTATATATAAATCTACATTATCCATAGTAATGATTCATATTTGGGTTTCTAACCTAAATTTCCATTTAGGTCCTTTATAATTGATCATATTGTTATTTTGAATTTTCAAGGAAACTCCCTTGGAAATGTCAAACCAAGTATACAAAAAGGATCATTTTCTAGTACTGATTAAAGCAAGATTCAAACAGAATGCACATTTTTTGATATTTTTACCCCTAGGTACGTCTATTATAGAACCACATATATTTTTAGTATCAATACAAGGATGTAATTTCATATAAACCACTAAATATAAACTTTACCATGATTCCATAAAATATTTCTTCAATTATTATTATACATACACTTATCTATAGAGTTATCCATAGGGTTTTAACTACTGTTTTATTAACCAGATTTTGAATGGATAAATAAAAAACAACATTTTTAGAAACTATAGAGACCCAAAAATTCTAATCAAGTTATTACATGGTTTTTTACATAATCATTCATTAATATAACCCAAGGATTATAAAGAACCTGTTTCCTTGTAATATCATATTTATAATTCATCAAATTGAGACTAAAATAGCAAACATTTGATTTTATTCTCTTTAATAGGAACCTAAATAATTTTTAGATACTAAAATATAAAGGATAACCATTAAAATACATAGGAAAATGGTGTGACATACAATTCCCAGCAAGGGAATACACATGATAATAGAAAAAAATGTGTGAGTCAAATGTATAAAATGATATCCTAAAATGTATAATATAAATAATCACATGAAATCCTAACATAAAGAACATGGTATCCTAATATCATGGAATTATGGAAAACCTGAAACGACATAAAAAATTACATTAACATAACTAAAGGGTAACTTCAAATATAACTTCACTTGGTGGAAATTTTACCTAATAGATTATATTCACTCCCTAATCTCATACATGGAATCGAATGCGACTAAAAATTTTCCAAATACATTTTGGATAAATATAATTCATATCCCACCATTCATGATCAATTGACATACATATATATTCATTACACATAAGGTCTGAACAGAAGAAATACCCTTGTAAATAATTGTGTTGAATAATCTTTTCCTGTAACATAATAAAAAGATATTTTATAAATATGTAATTTGAATGATGGCTATTAATCATGTATTACCCAGTCAAATGAAGGGATAATAATCTAGGTATATATATGTGAGACATTTATACATAATTTAGAAGCATTGTATAACATTATAAAGATATAATGTGAGTTACATAGGGAGTATAAATTAACCAATGAAATGGGTTTGTATTCCATATCTCATTCATATACCACCCATGTGATGAGATAATAAAAACCAATCACTTTTATTCATGAGGCGATATTCTACCATACCCACAAATGAGGTTATCGTTATTTAAATCGATGATATGGTGAGAAATTATATGATATATTTGTTTTATAGAATTATTTTAATTTAATAAATATATTATCTAAGCACATAATTAATTATTATGACCTTTCATGTAAAGAGTATGTTAACAACAAATTATATCACTTCATGACATAATAGTCGGATGTATAACGAGTAATGAAATTGTATTATCAAATGAATTAAATGTATGAATTTATATTTTATATAATAATTCAATAAGTATAATTACATCTTAAAAATAATATATAATCATTATATACATCATTATATATAGTAATGATATGCGGTGACAGAAAAATGGATTGTGTCAGTTCACAATGTGGTTATTTTCCATACATAAGATCCATGGTTTTGACTAACATTTTAGGGTGGATGATATGGTTAAAGGCCACGAAAATATAATGAAATCATAATAATATATTTCTTATAATATTTTGATTATTTAATAATGGATTAATAAGATTTTAAGGTGGTGAAAAAAAAAATATTTAATGCTTGGTCAAGGATTGTACCTCTTTTTTAGACAATTTCTTTAGGTTTCTATAAAAATCCAATATAGACTATATTTTTTATCATGAAAAGTCATCTAGTAATAGGATATGAAAATAAGGAAAATATTTGGGAATGTATTTTTCAAACAATATTTTTTATTGGATTTAAGAGGAGAGGAGAGGGGGTGTCTTTTCTTATGTCTAAGATAGGAAACACATGGTATTCTTGATAAAAACGAATTAGATCCTTGTTTTATCATAAAAAAATGTCTGAGAATAAAAAATTTAATAATATTAGAATATATAAAGATAGAATAAGGCCTTAAATTTTTATTTATACATGTTTCGGGTAATTTATAGCCCTTATATTTTTAATTAATCCTCAAATAAACCCCATTTTACAATAACGAAGGTGAATAATTTCAAAAAAAAATACTATTAATTATTGTTAAAATTTAATTGTATGTTATAAGGTAATTTAAATTGAATTATTCAAAAAATGGGGCACATTTTCCCCAAATGAAATGAAATAAGTTGTATATTGTAATTCAGAACTAAACATGCATACGTGTCAAAAAATTAATATTATAATAGAAAAATCATTCCAAACTAAAAAACGGTATATGAAAATTCAATATTAAACTGATTAAAATGGAATAGAGTAGATAATATATATATATATATATAATTTATAAAATTTTACATTTTAATTCACTTTATAATAATATTTGGCTTCAAAATAAATTAAATGAAATAGGACGTTTAACAAAAATCATTTGTTTCAATTCATCAAAAATTGAAACTTTTCATAAAAATATAAAACATTCACACAAAGATAATATTTATATTAATATTTCAAAATATAATTCCATTTTATAAAATAAATTTTCTATAATTGGAAAAATAATTATTAACATTGTTCATAGGCAGTAGTAAATGTCGTTTTTTGAAGAGAACATTTTTTCATGGAATAAAATGACATGCTGTAAAATAATGTAATTGGTTAATAATATTTTATAAATAAATTTATATTAATTATAACCTATATATAAATTTCATATAGTATTCAATCCTATAAATACCAACCAAATTTATATCAAGGATAAAAGAATCATATTAATATAATAATATTTTAATAATATGTCATGGTTCTTTTAAACTCAGTGTTGTGTGTTGGATTTGCTATTGATAAAACTATTCTTTTAAAATCACAAGGTCTTACAATAAAAAAATTTACAAATACTACGATCATTAAATGATATTTTTATTCAACTTGATATTGTTGTATCAAACTGATTATAATGTGGTTCTATGAAATGAGAGTTCTACACTAAAAAAAGAGGATCTTTATCACTATGCAATATACACATAATTATATTTAAATTAATATATATTTTTTGGATTTGGGGATAATTTGAGATTATGATATAAAAATATTTTTGGATGAATTCAATCTCAAGTCTTACGGATATCTTATTGGAATACTTGAATCAATTTAAATTAGATATTTGAATTATTTTGATTGAGAATATATATCAGCACTAAACATCATTGAATATCTGTAAAACTTATTTAAGTATTATAAATGAGTAAACATGAATATAAATAAGTTATAGGAGATGTGTTAATTTTTTGGGGTTCGATACTATAACTCTTGAATAATATATTTGATGTAAAATTCAATCATATATTATAAAGACAGAACCCAATACATCTATTTTCAAGGTGATTTATTGTTCAATGAAGTAGAAGAAACTAACAAAATATGAGGTTTAGTTTTTTATTGAAGAAGAATTATATAAACCATATTAAAAAATATTTTTATAAATAAAAGTGGATAAGGTGATTACATGACATTGATGATGTTTTTTATTATTAACATTGAGAATCTTAAATATTGATGAGGGACTATGATTTTAAATCAATATATATGCAAGAAAAATAAAAGGGTGATAAAAATGGAGAGTTTCATATCATATATTTGTAGTTAAAAATATTTTCATGAGTTCAATGATAACCCTATATGTATTAGTGGTAGCATTATAAATAACACCCATCTAGTGGGTGCTGAAAACATTGGGTTGTAGTTTATTTTTCAGAATACGATGATGTCTACCCTAGTGAATTTAATGATATCATAATAACCCTTATTTTTAAATTTTACTAACCTTATAATATATTAAAATTAATTTTATAGTAAAATATACTATATCGACAAAGGAAAACACAAAAATGTATATGTTTTCTAAGAATTAACCAAATTATGTAAAAACCAATACTCTTGATTTTATTTTCTACTAATATTTTTTATATAGTGGTAAGGGTTTAGTGAAAATTAAAATACCATTATCTCTTAAACATGATATAGGTTTATGTATAAGAGGTAATACTTTATAGAGAAATAAATTCATCATAAATTTAGGTAGACACTAATTAATATTCCCCCACCCAATTTCCTTCCATGACCCACTGATCTCTATAAGATCAATAAAACATATGTCAGGTTTTCCATTGATTTTATATGATTATTAATCCCATATTATTTATAAAAACTATTTATTTGCTTGTTTGAAGAATATTATGAACTAAATCATGTGGATAATAAAAATTTCATTCCTATAAATTAGGAAGAAAATGTATTGAACGAAACCATGAAAAATGGAATGGATAGGGGTAAAATTGAAATATAATTTTAATATAGAAACTAGTGCTCAAATACTACATAAATATGATTCTTCTACTAAGATTTCATCCATAAATTTTATGAGAGTTGTCCTTTTGAAGAATCTAGATTATGTTATAGACACTTTAAAGTGGTTGATCCCATCAAAACTATTCAATACTTATACCCCAATTTGAAATTCATGGGATGAATTTAATTGTTAAGGTATTCACATATATAATTAGTTTTTAAGTTGATTTTTTATGATAAAGATTATAATGAAAAAGATGATTATGAATTGGAGGTTAAAATATGTATCAAATATGGATGATGCATCTATCTCACAGACATTGTGAAAGAAAAAGATGAATCAATGACCCTATTCAAGGAAACAAATTCCTTTTTTGAATAGACAACTTATTAGAGTAAAAATGAGAATGTAATTTTCAAATTTAATTTTTAAGAATATTTCTATGATTTTTTAAAGAAACAAAAAAATATATGAATTTCATTGATGCACAATTTAAAATAAATTCTATGAGGATCAATGCGATTAATAATTATATAAAAGAAAGTAAAAAATTAATTTTGTTTAGATGATGAATAAATATGGGGAACATAATTTATGATAGTATGTGGATGATAATAACTATGTTAACATATTGTTTACTAAAAAATAAATAAATTTAATTAATATGGAACCAGAAAATATTTATATGAAAAATTATCTAAGAAGATAGATATTTACAGACAATTAAATAATGATATTCAGGTAACAAAATGGATTCATTTTTGTAGTAAAAAAATGACATCATCTATAGAAGCATCTACATCATACTTAAGGGTAAATGTATCCCATTTCTATGAAAATATATTTTTCACAAATGTGGTTTCACTTCATAGTTCATATTTCAAAATAAAATACAGTGAAATTTTAATGGATAAATATTATAGAAAATCAAAAAAACACATCAGTGGGGGATTTTTTTCATAACTAAGAATACAACATCTTCAATACAATCTCAATCAATTTAGAATTTATCCCTAAAACTATAAGCCAAAAAATCTATAAAAACTAGATAGATGACATTACAAAATTGCATATTAATATTTTTAGGCTAAATTTCCTATTATTAGACGTTGATCCATATTTTCCATGACTAGTGGTATAATATCTCATTCTATGGAGTCTTTAGATAGCTAGAATTAATTGGGTGTAATTGTAAAATTTGTATATTCCCTACTATTTAAATTTATAGATCATATAATATATAAAATTAATCACTCAAAAAGGTATTTTTATCATATACTATGTCAAATGATTTCTATGTTAAAAGGGGTCATAATTATGAGGAGTAATTGTGTGAACCCATCAGAATTTATTCATATGGAATAATTTAAATAAGTATACAGTAGAAGATAAAGAGGTTGATAATGGAAATAAAAACTTCCATGGGAAATTAGAAAATAAATAATGATGTTTAAAATTATAACATGAGGTAAAAATTAGAAATTATTATGAGAAAAGTGATAAAATAGTGTATCAATGAATAATAAATGAATCTAATTCGGAAAATGTAACAACACCAAGGAGAACATAAATGAATACATGGAAACTGATATTAATATAACAATGTAATATACATTGCGGTAATCAATCAAATAGAGATATGAATGTATTATTTTAGTCTTTTACAACCTAGTCAAAGATAATAATAAGATGAAAAAATGTGTAAACTCGATATATGTGAAGAAAACAAGTGGAATATAAAATAATACTAAATATATTATAGTACAGTGTGTGAATTTTTGACATTAATTGTTAAATATGACCATCTAAATAGGGAAAGATCAAGAAACTACAAGTGGTAAAGGGAAAATATTGTTTCACATAAAGTTGAATGAGAATTGTTTAATATGTTGTTTAGGAAAGTTAAACCAAGATTTCCATAAGACCTATGTATAATAATTAATTGATATGAAAATAATTTGAAAAAATCATTAACATGTTAATATCGTAAGAAACAAATATTGAAATGGGTAAATGATAAATCCAAAGCTACATTAATTAAAAATTATTTGTTATTAAATGTTAACAAGCATGATCCACATATAGAGTATGATAAAATATAATTAATATAATGTTAATTTATGGACTATAGAATTATAAATTTAAATATAGAACAATCATGCAGATCTCTATATAATTTAGAGATTAAAAATGGGAAATGGGTCGAAAAAAGAACATTACAGTCCTTCTCTAATTAGTAGAAATGATATCCTCCTAATTTTTCATTTTGTATTTTGTTTTACTAAAATATAGTAAATTTTTATATTTAATAAATAAATAAGGATTTGTATGATTTTTTCACTACTATATAAAAAAAATAAACTATAATGGATTTCCTTTGATGATATTTCCCCATGATTACAAGTTGAAGTGTGCGAATCCCTTAATAGGGATAAAACATCATGTCGGGTGATCATAAATTTTATCAACAACTAAATCTATAATTAAGGATATATATATAAAAAGTGAGGAATTATGTATTCAAGTAAAACTTTATGGATTTTTTATTATGAAAATTTGGATTAAAAAATTGGAGTGTTGGATGATATGTTTATTAGGAGAAATGAGAAATATAATTATTTTTTCCATGATTTTTTTCATATGCATTATATCTGATGATTGCATGATATCCATTTCTTAGAATATAGTCCAAACAACCCCAAAAATGGAAATTTTTAATTAATAAACCTATATATAAATTTAGGTAAAATAGTTTCATCTTAGTGAATCTTCATTTCGATTTAATATATCGAGGATTTCCACAAGGGCATGGAGTATATTACCTTGAAGCTTTGGGCTATATTTTTGTGTCGCCATCCTTCTATAAAAAAGTTGAAATGAGTAATAACTCATGCCAAGTTGATAGAAGGGTAATATTTTGAAAAATAACGAGGACACATAATGATGTTATGAGATAGACTCAAACACAATTCATCATTTGTTTTTAATGACAAACTGGAAGAGATGGAAAAGGAATGAACACATATTGACATAAATATTTTTAATGTTGTTGAAAATAAACACAATTTCATATATTGAATCACACATATATAAGATTTTATTTATTTAGAATAAGTTAACCCTTCAATAATGATATGATTTGGTAAAAATGTGTTTTTGTATAGTGAAATTGGCGATGATTTCCTAGTATCATTCATGTAATTGGAGATGGAGAAGTTAAGACACATATAAACTGGGGAAAAGTTGATATATATTCATATTGATCATCATGGATGTAATTACTCATGTGTTATCCTTAAAATTTGATGATTTACATTCTACTATTAAACGTAATGGAAAATATTGATAATTAAAATTTAGTATACAAAAAAATATTGAAAAATGATGTTTCTATCTAGTTGATGACGATAAAGATTTAATATAAAGGGGGAAACTTTTGGATAATGCAGTGTTAAATCATCTAAGTGTGAGATGATTTGGAATTAGATATCATTCATGATAAGAAGGATATTTATTAATGTGGAGAAATTATAAATGGATTTTTATAATTTATGACTGTGAAAAGTTTTGATAACCCTTCTCGGATGGTGTTTAAATACTATTTGAGGAGGCCTCTGAATGAGTCAAATATGTTTATTATATATTTATGTGATGTTTGTAATATAAATATTAGGGTAAAAATTCACAATGGAATCTATTTGTTTATCATTTGAGTCTTTGTATATATCATATTCATATATATCATCTAGGTAAAAATTATTCAACACATATGTATAGATCATTTCATTCTACATAAACAACGATGTATAATGTGTGGGAATGAATATAAACTATGTAATCATAAATAATGGTTAGTTTAATGATTATTTTTCTAAGTAAATATCATTTAATGCCACATCATCATCATTAATAGGAAACAAAGGAACCATATACATCAAAATCTATAGGATTTATGTTCATCCTCTCAATTTTATAATAATTAATTTTTATTCAAGTAATAATGAATTGGGATCTATGTAAGAATCACATTACTTATAAAATGACCATTACATCTCAAAATTTATATATGATTTAAGACATGGAATTGTATTTATTATAATTTATCTTGAAGTCAAATAGGAAAAAAATAAACTAATGATCATATATAGTTATTTAATGTTGAAACACCATTATCTTTCAAGAGTATTTTCATTCATGAAAAGATTGAAACAACAAACTAACTGTGTTTTGTGAGATTAGGTGAGTTAACCATATTTTAAAAATAGGATCTCTATCAATGTTCTTGGAACACATAGATATTTTTAATAAATTGGAATATGTGAGATTTTTAGAGAATATAAACCTGGGTCTTAAGGAGGTTTATATTGAATAATTGACTCTATATAATTGAAAGATTAAAATTAGTTCCACTTATTAAATATATCCCAACTATAAATTGTGAAATTTTAATAAAACTAATGTAAATGATATTAATAAGAAAAAAATTAATATTAATGAGTTTCATGAGAAGAAGATATATTATGCTATTTTATACCATAAATCTTGAGGAAGTGATTTTTATGGAAGAAAATGACATAAAATATAAAATGAAACTAACAATATAAAATCCAAGATGATCAAAATTATACATATAGATAAGAAACTTATGCCTCCTAGAGTTCCTCTATGCAATTAAGAAGAAGTAGAGGAGTCCAAAAATAAAACAGTATCTCTTAATGAAATTTCAAATTGGAGTTGCTAACAATAATGTCTCTATATTTTATTAGTAATGAGACTATAGAATATTTAATTAGGACTATGATTTTAAATAATATGTGGCACATGGTGAAGAACAAGAAAAAAAATTTGGAGACGTTTTGATATTTTCTTTCTAGTTAGAGAACTACTCATTAGTTTTAGAATGACCCGTGAAGAACTAGTGGAGCCATTGTAAATAATTCTATTCTAGAGATATCTAAAATAATTGGGATGTAAAATATAATTAAGAAATGTGTGATTTATAGAAAAAGTATATGGATGATAAAATATTTCCCTTATGTGTTTATTTTATTTAAAATGTATCCATATATAATTAAAATTATATTAAAATCTCTATACTCAAAAAAGTCAAACAAAATAAGGTGTATGTTTTCCAGGATGGGGAATAACCTTGTAAAAAAAATTGTGAAATTATTAATGTTTATTCCATTATTATATAATTAGTTATGGATTTAGTGTGTGTTAAAATATCAAAATCTATTAATTATGATAACGTTTATAATATAATTTTCAATAATTCTGAGAGAAAGTAAAAGTTTATAAAATTTGGAAAACAATGACCCCCACAAAATGTCACTTCATGACTCACTGAGATATATAATACTATAATAACCATTTTATAGAGAATTATTAATAATAAAATAGCCATAAAATTGGGAAAAACATCCCAATGGTGATATAATCATGAAAACATGGCAATCACATCACTATAGGAAAACTATAACTATGGGCATAACATCTTAATCAATCATTTTCCAACAATAATATCTTCCTAACTATAATAAAAAAGAGAACATAGAATTCACAAGTTAATATTTACAAGTGGGAATCAGGTATAGATAATATCATCAATATTATTTATTAACGTCCCTATCCATGGGTATAAACAAAAGAGAGGGAAATTTATCCCTAATTCTAGGGCATATCATAAGAGAGGGAATCAAATCCCATGAAATCCATTAGAATATGTGAATTTAATTTCCATACTTTGAAGTATCTCATCATGTATAGAAAAACCCATTTTCATGTTTATTAGAATGTAAATGGTCCAGCATCCCATGCCACTTGAATGATCAATGGAATTAAGAGGTTCATTTCATAATGACCATCTTCATACATGAAACTTGTTCCCTTTAAGAAAATAATCACATCATGGGAATATAATCCACTGATGATGGAAATAGTAATTAAATAATAATTTCATCCCACTACCACTATCCGTGTCAAAATAAAGTAATTATCTTCCATAACGTGGTGGAAAATACTTCCCATTATAATTGGTATATAGTCATATATAATGATCTCATCATATAAGTATTCAGAAATAATATGAATTAATGGAAATCAAATCCAATAAAGAACCACAAATATTGGTTTCTAATCACCTTCCATATATGTATCTCAATAGGGTTTGTATGATACAATGTTACAGATAATGAAAAATCTCTTGGAGAAAATCCAATATTGATTTTTATGATATTAATGGGTAGTTTTTTTCCACCCCATGTATTGTATAAACAAAGTGGTAATTGCATCCTACACCATAAGAATAATTATCACAATTGGATGTGTCTTTCTAGGCCATATGTATATAATATTTAATGGGATGGTAATTCCACTATCAAATAACATATCAAAAAATGGGCTTCATATCCATCAAATAGAAAAATAATAATCCTACTAGGATAAATAACATATAATGGAATAAATAAAGAACATTAAAAATTCTTAAAGAGTAATGTAAAATTATGTTATCATAGAAACAAACTTATCCTTTAGGTATATAATGAGTCTGTCCACACATTCCCACCCTATAACCATATCCAAAAAAGATCTAGACCCCTCATGTTATCAAATTAATTAGAATAAAGCACACTAACCACATTTAGATTAATTTAAAAAGGAACAACTAATAAAAATTTCAATATATTACATAATCTAACCTTATATAACTTACCCATATTATATTAATGGAATATATATAATGTATTCTATATCCTCAAAGTCATAGAAAATTAAGTATACAACACTCTCAGTTCTAGAGAACATAATTTGGAACCCATTAATTCACACCCATATACCAAAGTTGTCATATTATCAAACAATATCACACATAAGTCCATACCATTACCCTAATACCACATAGCTGCTCTCTATTTATGAACAATAAATATTACAATCAATTTATCATGTCAACATTTATAAATTATACACATCCCTAATATCTATGGATGAAAAAAAATAACATATTGATGCTGCTATGTATCATAGAATAATTCAAGGGAATACACCAATATGTTATGAGTATACAGTTCAACACAATTAAATTTATTCAAATGACCATTGATAGTGAATGATTCATGGAATAGAAATACGAGTGTCTATCAAGAACCTAGAATCCTATACAAAACCCATACGGATTAATATTAAATTGTATACTTTAATTTAAGGTCAATAACAAATTTGTAGGGAGATTTTATTTCAGAAGTCACATGATTCAATTAATATAAAATCCGAGCATATAGAATGAACCATACTAAAAATTTAGTGAATCCCATAAGAAATTATTGACCACAATTTATATGGTTCATCCTTACTTGGTCAATCTCCATTATCCTATATCCAACCACACATATCATTAACTTCATCAAACACTCATTTTAATTAATTATGAAATAATTATACTCAATTGTTCAATTTAACTCCATAATTATTAAATAGGGATAAATGGAAAATAACCCAAAATATGGTATAACAATACCAATCCCTCTTGAAATAGGGTATGGATGTTTCATGACATAGATTCTAGATCCTATCTAACACAATAACTAACAGAATATGTGAATTTTTCATTCAATAATATTAGAATTTAATGGAAAGGAAACCAAATTTGTGTAGTGGATTACCGATATTAAATCCACTCAAAACCTCCAGAATCCATACTCATAGGATATCATCTAGAAATAAAAACCAAATATTGTTCCTCCTAGTCAAATTCAACTATGTTCATGTGGAATGAACACAAAACCTCCTTCTCAAACACATTAAAAATATATAAAATAGTTACAAAGTGATGTGAGATAATTTGGGAAGGAGAAATCACCTAATATATAAAGGAAAAATACCTTCACTACTATAAATAAATAGAAATTACTTTTGAAGAAGAAGGATATAATAAGGGATCCCCTCCAATTTTTTACCAATTACAAAACCCATAACCCAATGTGGGTGTTGAAATAAAACCCTCTAAAAGAAAAAACTTCCCTATTTTTATGAAATATGGATCCAGGGTCCATCAGGTTCCAATTACACTATATTTGGTCACTATTTTTCCCCTGGGTACCCATTACCTCATACCAGACACTCATTTCCACTAAAACAAAAACTAAGTTCCTTGCGTTAGTAAGTGATAATATTTATTCCATCTCATAAACCTCTAGAACTCAAAAAATAATAATCCCATACTGAATATAACATCTTAAATTCATCCCCTCTATCATTATAAATTCATTTACAAATTCCAATTCACAATTTACATAAAAAAATTAATGAAGACATGGTTTATATCTAATTGGAATATTAGTTCTATCAGTTCTAAAAACATGATCTAATTTAGGTATTTACACAAGTTATGGGAAAAAAATAATTTGAAGGAAAAATGATTGAATTATTTATATCTTAATAGTTTTGGGAAATATAGGGCATCCCACTTAAGGGAATCAATTCCCCAAGAAGAGTCTTTAGGTATTATCACGGAATTTCCCTAGACATTAGACCTATAAATCTGAATCCCACTCATGTGTCTCCTCTTTGGTATTTTCATGTTATGAAAACACATATATAAGATATATTATCTTCCATCATGGTACTTTCCCTTGTTATTCGATGATATAAACCATGTATTCCTAAAATGATGTGTCAACCTCTAGTGTAAAATTATTGTCATCAATCACATGCTTCCATGATAGCTTATAATTCCATATTTTTAGCACATGAAAAATATAAATATATCCTTAATTCGATGAAGGAAGAGATAATTGATATACTAAAGTACTAATAGTATCCATCATCACGAAATTTACAAAATAACGTGAAATGAGATCTCTCCACTTCCTTATGATTATGTACCCCAACAAAGGAGATGCCATGGTAATAGGTGACTACCCATGGAATGATCTACGGGTCATATACTCTATTATTAGTTTGAACATTTCTTACTCAAGGTGTGGTCTAATAACATTTGGATTAGCTATATTAGCTCAGTGGTTCCCAATAAAATGCTCGATATGATGAATATTAATTCATCCACATTAAACCAATACAGGGGTGATAAACATGTCTAACCCAACAAGGATTCATAAATAATCATCTGGATCATGGACTAGCATCTATTATTTTGTCAAAAAATTAAAAAATATAAGATGATCATCCCATGATCCATTAATATGAAAAATGTAATCCATTAGAAAATTATTTTATATCAAGATATAATTCAAAATTATCTCATCCATCTATAGGACTAGGCTTGTATCAACATTATTTGATATCTAAATTCATTCTTGAAGGAAGTAATGAATTTATATGTAAAAAAATAATCTCAATATGATTCAATGCACATCATTATACCATGAAGTCATAAAATATCCTACATGTATAGGGTTCCTAGTTCATCAAATGACTATCTATCTAATATAATATAGATATGCCTAAATTTTGCTTGAAATACATCAAGCACAACCACATATCAAGACATGTTGGGGTAATTTGAATAATTATAAATAATTACAAGGAAAAAATATTTTATATTCTTATAGTCACATAAAGAGGATGGAATAATCCACTAGGAAACTAATTCCCTATATCAACCCTTTGTTAATTGAAAAAATGATCCACAAAACCAATGTTGACCCATCTCGTACCTGGTGAATAGAAATGGAAACTAATATAATGATTAAACTGGTTAAAACAATGTTTCCCAACCCATTAGAGTGTGTAAAAATCCTTCCTTAACTCATATCAGAAAGAATTATTTACCAATACACTATTTTGTATATAAATAAACACATTATCATCCTAATAAAATATTCAAATGGGATCATCCTAATATGTTATTCCTATTTAAAAAACAATCATAATAAAAATATTTGTTGTCACTTACCCAGTCCACTAGTAAGGAATTAATGGATAAGTGTGTATAATTTTTGGCCACCCACCACTCCATGATATAAACCCACCACTATCTTAATTTCTTCATCAATATCCACTCCCTAGAACACTCAAAAACCACATGCCCCATCTTTTTCCATCTAAGTACATATTCCATTATATTCCCCCTCCTCAAGAAATAAACCATCTAAAATTAAAAAATATATAGTTAATTAACCCAATAATTCTATAATAAGTTCAATCCATCTTTGATAATATGTATTGTAAGGTCTTATGGTCCCATTAGATTAAAAATTTCTCACCAGGGTGATAATGGTTCCAAATTTGAATGTAGGAATCACTAAAACATGTCGTAAATCAAGTATAGGGTAATTATACTCCTACTCTCAATGATGAAAATACCCATATGTGGATACATAATAATACATTGTCAATAGAGCTCCTAAAACTCCTCTAGATGAATCAAAACAAATGGTATAAGACATTTGTCAGATTCTTGGGAAACTATATCACCTAAATACATACTTTAAACTTCATGTACATGGATAGAGGTCATTTTCATGATGTGTACTCCATAAAATCACACAATCACTGTAATTTAACTCATGAGGCCATAAATACACCTAAATACGATCAAGATATAGAATTATGGGTTAGGTATAGTAGTGATAAAACAAATGATCCATGATATCCATGAGTACCTTTGATGCATTTATTATACTGAAAAGAATTACCATATACTCATATAGACTAAACATTCCTTGAATCACAGAAATAGGTATATCCTCCACCTTTCCATATAAATTATGATATTATAAGCATGGTTTGCTCTTATAGAACCATCATGATCCACTCAAAATATCAAATTGATCATTATTCTATGTTAAATGATACATGTAATTTTATTATAACATAATTCAACATTTTTCTATCCACATATAATATCATGTTTTCTATCTCTATTTTATATGAAAATAGGTTAACCCTAAGTATATATTCTTGGATTGATGAAACAATTCAATTCTAGTTATTTATGATACGAATTTTGTTCTCCTAACTCAGTCTATACCATTTGATAAGAAGATATTGATATAGGCTATCTACCATAAACTAACTTGATTTTAAATTTTACATACCTATTATAAAGTATCCAGGAAAAATCATCGAGAAATAAATATAGGAAACAATCCACAATTTAAGGAAATGTAATTTTATCTATCAGTTGATACTCTCTAGAGATCAAACCTATTTTATGTGTAGTAATTTCCCCCATATTTTTATAGTAATATAAATTTACACATTACATAAAATCACATTAACTCATGTGCACATAGTCTTAATATATGATAGAATATAATCAGATGTCCTCTATAAGAAATTGATAGATTCCCAAAAGTATGTTAGAAAATATTTCTCTATGATAAAACTACAACCCACAATTCTATTATATGGAAATACCTAAATTTTATATATCACAAAGCCCTTATTGTGCATCGTGAAAATATCTGTAAATTATCCAAAATAATTTATGGGGTACATATAGAATCAATATAAATAAAAATAACTTCACCTCTATATCTAAAACATATCCTAGAAAAATGAATACAAAATAATTCGATACACTTAAATCAACCAGAGAAATAAATAATGTAGAATCAACTAATATTATTCAATTCATATTACATGGATCCTATGTCCATTAGCTAAAATATAGTCCTGAATATAAACACTTCCAACCTCATTTTAGTATCCCTAACACTAGGATCATTGGATTGCTGAAGGAAAATCCACCAGAGGAGCATGTTTATACTTCCCCTAAGATCGTTGACCTACTCATTTCACAATCCTCATATACAAAACCATATTGTGCAAGTACTGAGGCCCTCCAAACAATTCTTATAAAACATGTGTCTCCTATAATCCTCTTCTTCAATCGTTCATAGGCCTCCTCATAGAGAAAATCAAGAGATATTAAATCCTTAAAAATTTGGGAAACTCTTTCACTAGGATAGTGTATAAACCATGAAGTTACCCCAACTAGTCACAATAGTAGATTATTATGTCCTAAAATCCTATGGAAGGAGAGGGTGAACAAATATAATACACTGATTAAATCTCAAAACTATAGAACATATCACAATATTTACTATTCTAACTACTGTAAGAGGAACCATTATCTCATATTTTATTCACACCTCTTGAACCATATAAACTTTTAAAATATCCTACTCAGTTAACCTCCATAAATCTATCATCAATGACACGAGATTTTTATACAATATCAAACTAGTAGATTTAGTAGAAAACCTATAATAAATTCCTTAAATTATGTTTGTGTAAAATCTCAAACATATCATCCTTTAAGGCCTCATTCTCATAACAAATGTTATTTATTTCAAAAAAAATTGAAAATTAGTTTAAATAATTCATCCCAGATAATTATCGTGAAATAGGTCAATAAACTCTTGAGACTTTTCCATGTTGTGTGAATCGTGTTAGTACACTTTGAAAAAGATATCATTGAAGGCATCATAGGATATACCCTTAGGCTTCTATGCCTCCACTGTAATACCCCAACTCTCTTAGATGTTTTGAGATTCATTATGGTTTCCAACTATTTTAGCCACTCAATCTCTATCAACATAGAAAAATCCTCAAGAATCACAATATAGTCCTCAATATCCTAAGGACCACAAGTGAACTTGAAAATTATAATATGATGTATTTTTAGGTATCTTGGGAAGTCGACAATGGAATCTATGTATTAATTTATTCCTTCTACACCCATGAGTAACATATGAAACACTGTAGAATTTCATGGAATTACTATTATAACCACTATAATGAAATTAAAGACCATGCTCAGCCCCTACGTCTAAAACAATCAAGGTATAATTAGACAAAAAACATATGGAACATCCTTAACCATGTACCTGGGTGTCACAGATTGTCAACATTGAGGTTAAATTATTTAAAATGCTAGAAAATTAACCTAGAAATGCTTTAACTACCATAAATCTCAATAGATGATAATAATTAACTACCACCCAATTTATAAATCCACCCCTTAATACATTCCATAATGATAGACTGTTGAAGAAACTCGTCTCAGCATCCCAATACCTACCATGGATTATGAAAATTTTATTTTCACTTTTATTAACATAATTATAATGGAAGGGATGAAAATTATGATATATATAATGAAAATAGTCTTTAAAAATGATTATATAATGATTACATGGTTATAAAATTAATTATAAATGAAAATACAAAACAATTGAATATAAAGGATGTGTTTTTTATGATAAATTATCTAAGTGAGAATAATTGTGTTTTTAAAATAATCAAATCGCACTTTCTAGATTAAATTAATGAAATATAAATTAAATATAATGTTTCAAATTCATCGTATTTGTTTCTTATATAATATATACGAAAAAATTCAATTCTATTGTTATAAAAAGTACTTTTCAAAAAAATGATGTTTTCCTACCTTTTGATGGTGAACCTATAAATATAGAATTTTTCAATTTTAAAATATCTATTACAAAAAAACCTATTATATTGAATAATTGAATAGAAATTTAATTTGGATATATTTTTGGTATTTTTTTGATAAATTTAATATTTTAAATAATAGTGAAAAACACTTTATTGTGGTTCCAAACTACATTTTTGTCTATTTTATTTATAAAGTTGTATTATTCATTAAACTAGTTTTAATGTAAATTATGTAATTTTTTTTATTTAATCCAATTAATTTCATTGGATAATTCTTTCTATTGAAATTATATATAAAAACTAATTTGATATTTTTAACGTTTCTTTTAAACGTCTTCCCACCACATCTTCGGGGTTAGTGTTAGACATTATTTAGTCACTTGTGTGAATAAAATTATCAAAAAATTCAATACATGGTAGTAATTAGATCTAAAAATGTGATATAATATGACCAACTAAATTATTTGTGAATATAAAATTTTTATTTTATTTTCCACGGTTATTGGTAAATTAGGTAATTAAACGTAAAAATAAAACTATAAAATTAAAAAATTATCCAGACACTTTTCCAAATATCATTGGATGATTGGGTTTAAACTAAAATCAAACTTTGGAAAACATTATAAACTTTTTAAGCCACTTGGGTAAAAATATGACATTTATTATAATTTATTCAAATATAATTTAAATATATCCAACTCATATTTTTAATTAGTAATTCATTATTAATATAGGGATATATAGAAGATATATTAGACTATAATAAATAATTTTAAAGCTATAATTTTTATCGACATGAAGGTAATTTATTTTCTAATTTTATACATTATTAATTTATTTAATTATGAGATAATGATGATGCAGTAAAAGACTTATTAAAGTAACAATCAAATATATAATGTAAATAATATTAAAATAAGTAAACTATAAATATTTTATGTCATACTATAACTTTCTGGATGACAATAAAATTTTATGTATTAGTTAATGTAGCCTTTTTAAGGAATCAAGTTATTAATATTTTTTTAAAAAGTCATGTAATGAATAGTGTCAAAACTCACATAATTCACATCAGAAAATATAAAATCACTAATTAAATATTAGAAAATTTTAGAAAATATAATATTTGAAACAAAATTCATTATATAAGTCATTAAATTTCATTAATGTATCATTAATAGGTATTTTTTCATGTTATGGTAATTATTTCAACCCTGATGTGTATGTTACTTGATAAACTAGTGAGAGTTAAAAGGAATTAAAACAAAACGTTAAGGTTTAAAATAAAACCACACATGTCTGAAAATTATAGGTTTAGACAATTTCAAACCATACTCATCCCATATTAGAACTAATAAAATTTTGAGTCAATTAGAGTTAAAAATTAATTTATATTAATTTAATATTTTAAGGATTTCCAAGGGTTCCCCTACACACTCCTATAAAAAGGCACACAGTCTTCTCAATTAACCACACATTAAAAAAAATTGGTTCTCCCATTATCTTCCCAAAACACTTCCTAAAATCCTCCTACACTCTGGAATAATTATTTTAGGTATAACACCCACCTTATATGTGTTAATTTGTTATGAATGGAAATCATCTGAAGGAAAAAATAATGTTTTTATTTAAGAGTTTCTATTTTATTTCTTCTTCCATATCCTAAAAAAATTCTTCAAACAGGATGATATAATTGATATTGTCTCTTAAATATAATTACATGTTATAATGTTAATATCATACCCTAAATCCATATCCACTTCCATCAAATGGGAAATGAATTAATTGTTCATGCGTACGTGTGAACTATCACATGCACGAACCGATATAATTGGTTTTCCATAACCATTTCTTATACCTAGATATAATTATGTAATTAAGGTTCATATGTCATATTCTTGACTTATTTATCATTGTAAGAGAATAATATATCATATAATTTCTTACTTTCTAATAACAAAAAAATGATAATGTCGTTCGTGCATACATGTAAACTATCACCTCCACAAAGCGATGAGATTTGTTTTTAATCACAACATCAATTTTACGATACATATATATAAGTATATTAAATTTATTAAAATGATATCAATGATTTAATGATCATTATTAAATTATAAAATAAAACTCACCTATTTTCCATAATGAACAATGAAAAATTGAAAACATTACTCTTGTGTACGTACGACATAACGTCTCCCAGCGTATAATGTTGTTCATTTTTCTTAACTGTATATAATGGATTTATTTTAAATAATAATTTGTGAATCATTGGTAATAAATTTCATGAATATTTTTCTAGATATTATAGAATTATAAACACATTGACTATTGACGACATACCATGTTCATTTTAAAGTCAAGAACCAAATATTTTCAAAACATCCAACATGAACATAAATAACTAAGTAATTATTATAACATTGTAATAAGACATATATAATGAATAATAATCTTGAAAAGGATTGTAATTAAATAAAATAATTAACCTATTTTAATTATTTAGGATGATAAATATTTTATGTGATGATTCAGACTCTAGGTAAGGGACTCTTTAAATAAAACATCATTTTAAGTGTTTTGAATATTTATTATTCTAAATAGTTATCATTAATGTTCAGGTTTTCAAAATTGTTTTATGAAATTTTTGATATGGAAATTAATGTGTTAAACTGTTAAAAATCAAGTTTCATTTAAAAAATTTCTATGTGGTATGGGACACTTTGATTAAAAAATCTATTTAATAAAGAATTAAATTAGTTATTAAAAATGGATTAGTTAACTTTTGTATGAAAATAAAATTTTATGAGTGACATATTTCCAAGATTTTATTTGTTGGTAACTAGAATTTTAACATATGATCCATATATTTTTTAAAAAAAATTTTGAGCCCCATTATATCTCATTGTTGAGCCCAATATAGCTAATACGAAGGGTTGATCACCATTATAGCTCAATAAAATCGGTGACCCTACTTTATCTTATACAAATGGTGAGCCATTTATAGAACCTCAACTAATATGTTATTTAACATCATGTGGGGAATTATTACTATCTACAGGGCTAAACAATTTAGTAATTTATAAAAACTCAAACAACCAAACTAGAAGTATAGTAATTGATATGGATAAGTGTCGAACCCACATTGATAGATTGTATATTCTAAATTAATTAAGGAAATAGAAACCAAGAATTTTTTAATTTTTTGAAAAAAATAAAAAGATAGTAGGATTTATTGGTGTTTGATATAATTATGCGAGACATTATAGGTTTAGTGATTTTCATGATTTTTTTACTTTGGATTCTATTGATTATTGATTTATTTAGTTTTTTTGTCAAAATTGGGTGAACAGTGATCCTTGGATTTTTAATCTCACCTTACACCTATGGATGTACCTTTTTAATGGTCATCAACCTAGTTTAAGAATAGAAATAGAAAACCCAAAACAATATTTAAATTTAACATGACTATATTTCATAAATTTCAGACACAAACTAAGATGATAATGTAATTATCCGGACTTCTCTGGTCCATTCCTTTGCGATAATCTAGTGTTTGAGGTGTTCCGGGAGGTCAAGGTGACTCATCCCCAACACTTTTCCAATTTTCCCTTTCTGTGAATAGTATAATTGGTGACCCTCATTGAATAGTTCCAACGATAGACAGTTCTGAACAGTTCCTATGGTGTGGTCTTATGGTAACCACTCTTTCCTTTCCCAAATTTCCAATTCTATAAACAGTTTCATTAGTGAGCAGTTCAATCAGTAACCTCTAACTGTAATCTCTCTTTCCTTTGCCAATTTTTGAGTTCTCTAAATAGTTCCATCGGTGAATAGTTCTATCGGTAACCTCTAACAGTAACCACTATTTCCTTTTCCAAATTTCCATTGCTATGAATAGTTCTATCGGTGAATAGTTCTATCGGTAACCTATAACGATAGCACCTATTTCCTTTTCTAAATTTCAAATTCTATGAACAGTTCTATCGATGAATAGTTCTATCTGTAACCTCTAACAGTAACCTCTCTTTCCTTTTCCAAATTTCTAATTCTATAAACAGTTCTATCAGTGAATAGTTCTATTGGTAACCTCTACTTCCATTTCCAAATTACCAATTTTGTGAACATTTCTCTCGTTGAACAGTTCTATCGGTAACCTCTAACAGTATCCTCTCTTTCCATTTCCAAATTTGGTATTCTATTAATAGTTCTATTGGTGAACAGTTCATTCGATAACCTCTAATGGTAGCCTCTATTTCTTTTTCCAAATTTCCAATTCTATGAATAGTTCTATCAGTGAAAAGTTCTATTGGTAACCTCACTTTCCTTTTCCAAAATTTCCAATTCTATGAACTATTCTATCAGTGAACAGTTCTATCAATAACCTCTAACGGTATGTGTACATTGTTCTATCGGTGAGGTTCTAACTATGAGATTCCTGAATAGTGTTCTAATGGTGAGGTTCATGAACAGTATTCTATCGATGAGGTTCTAACAGTGAGGTTCATGAATAGTGTTCTAATGGTGAGGTACATGAACAGTGTTTTATCAATGGGGTTCTTATAGGGAGGTTCATGAATAGTGTTTTAACAGTGAGGTTCATGAACATGTTCTGTCAGTGAGGTTCATTAACAGTGTTTTATCGGTGAGGTTCATGAACGGTGTTCTATCAGTGAGAATCTAACGGTGAGGTTCATGAACCGTGTTTTTCCTTTTCCAAATTTTGAGTTCGTGAACAGTGTTTTGACCTTCCTAAGGATTCCCCCATTTAGCATTTTCCTTTGACATAAAATGCATTTATAGCCTTTTTTATGGACTCTAATTCTGATTCAAAGGGCATAACTCCAATATTAATTATTCCTATGGCTCATGATGTTTTCTTACTTGGTCAAACCACGTGGTTTAATGCGATCCACTTTTAATGGGAAACCAAGCATATCTTAAACTGTCGCTCCATTAAATCTTCAAAAGGGATTGGATATCTTCCTCCCTAATTATTCTTCATTGTTCTCGGATATGAGACACTAGAACCTTTCAATATATTCTGTAAGAGTCTCATAATCTAACTTAATCCTAGTATTAGTTCCACTCTGTTTTTGATGCAACCAAGCAGTATCAAACATTCTTCGATATAAGGTGTGTTTTATCGTCGTTCTTTTGGGGTTCATCTTCTCAAGTTTCTCATTTCCATTTTATAGCATGTAATATTCATACTTATAATGGAGTTTTCTTGAGGTTTGTTTGGTGCAGTGGTATCGGGGAATCCTCGAGTTGGTGTAGTTATTGTGAGAGGAGGATCGTGACTCGTTGTGTAGATAAATAACGTCAAGAACTGTTTGAGTTAGGGGATTCATTTTTTCTCTTTTCTTTTATGTGAAACTATATTGTTAGCACTACTACAAATATGGCTTATAATAGTGCTAAAAACATCATTTAACAGTGCTAAAAAGTGCTGTTAATCTCGGCGAAGATAAAGGGGGGTCCCCTTTATCAGTGCTAAAAAAGCGCTGATAAAAGTGTCCCTTTATCAGCACTAAGTGAGCACTGATAAAGGTAGTATTTATCAGCACTATTTTCAGAGCTGATAAATATATAATATATCAGCGCTATTTTGAGCACTGATAAAAACTACCTTTATCAACGCTCAAAATAGCGCTGATATATTATCTATTTATCAGCGCTTGACTAGGGCTGATAATGGCCAAAGATCCTATCCAAATCCAGAACCTGCATAGAACCTGCCCAGCACCTGCACACATTACAGCACCTGCACAGTCCAAACAAAACCTGCACACAGCAGACACAACACCCACACACAAAGTACAGAAGAAAAAAAATTGATACATACATTTACTTGAAATCATGAATACAAAAAAACACACATATATATACATTTTAAACAATGTTTAATTTGGTTACAAATACATTTATCCAACAAACAGTTAAAAAACAATGATGTTCCATCCTTTTTGCATCCATCCGCTCTAAACAATTGTCATCCATGGCAGTGGTTTCCGAACAAAGCATTCGAACTGAGGGAAAATATTTCACATACATAATAAAACAAATATTATGTTAGTAATACAATAATGAAATAAAGAATGTGGTTGCTAAATGGAATTATACTAGTGAGGCACAAAGCATAAAATAACCAATTATACTAGTGAGGAACAAAACATAAAACAAATATTATATCCCCCCATTCCATAAAAAAGAAGCACCCCTGCCCCCTTCCCCAACACACCCCCCTACACACTGCCCACCCCCGAGCACACCCCCTACCCCTGCACACTCCCTGCCCCCTGAACACCCCCTGCCCCCTTCCCCAGCACACCCCTACCCACTGCACTTCCCCCCTGCCCATTGCACACCCCCCTTCCCACCCCCAATATATTTCAAAAGAACCCAACACACCCCCTACCCCTTCCCCCTACCACTTCCCCCCTTCCCCCTCCCCCAGAAAACCACCCCTTCCCTCTCACCCTGTCCCCTACACATCATAAAGAAAATACCTTGTATGGAAATTGTGCTCAATTTACATTATACACATCATATATATCAACACATTCTCATGTAATTTCATTCAATGTAAATACACATATATAGAATCTCTACATCTCATAAGAAAACCCTCTTTAAAATTCACAAACACATTAAATCCATTTGAAAACAACCATCACACAACTTTCTCATTTCTTCAAACACATTTAAAGGACTTAAGCATAAAAATCCACAAAAAATACAACTGAATTCGTTTTAAAAATAACTTTCAAGTCTATACACACCCCAAATTCCATTGATAAAACATTTTTAACCACAAAAACATTTCATATATTACACTTACCAAGAAAATACTAGATAATAAAATCATCATATAATTTAAAAGCACGGAATCACCTACATAAAGCATGTAATCTTCCGAAATCTGCTGGAAAACATAAAACCACACCTCCACAATACCTTAATAAGGACTGATTAAAAATTAATATTGAATATATTAATGAAAACGCATGTTTAACTTGTGGTATTCCATGAGTTTAACATCCCACAAGGATAGAGGGTCATGATTTAATGTCTTACAGAGATGTAAGACCTGGGCGGATCAAAACAATTATAAAGGTGAATTAGGTAGGTATATCTCTATGAGGGAGCACCTGGAATGTTTACCTGATAGATGGATCAAAACACCCAATGAGGTCTGACCCAAGTGTGGTGCATCCCATAAAGGTATGGTTTCTCATTTTGAAGAATTATTCGGACTCCACTATGGGAAATACAATAGGGAAAATAAGAGAATGTGTACCCTAGTGAGGGGGTCACCATGGTTTACCATTGGTTGGGATTTCACCTCATGGAGGCTTCCTAAGTACCCTATTTAGAATACAATGATCAAAACCCATATATTTAAAAGAGTTATGTTGTAGGTATTACCCATGGTTAGATTCCCTTCACACTAGGAATACTCTTGGTCGGATGAGTATGGGTCTTTTGGGGCATATGAATTGTCAGATTCTCAGGTTCTTCAAAGAGTAGTAATGGGATGAATGGGACATACATGCTAAGATGGACAATGTCAATGGCGTGATCCTTGTAAAGAGGCATGAGGGACAAAACAAATGTCGAGATGTCTATAAACATTATTTATGGTGTCCATGTTACTTATTAGACTCCCCATACCTTCCATAAACACCTCAAAACATCACGAGGACCAGATTCTACATGATGGTGCATCACATGGTTGATTCTTTTGATGATGTACTGGTCGTTTGAGCTTGTATTTCATCTCAACCAGCCTTTCCCTTACTTGAATTATCCTGGGACACATATTTTGGTTCCAAAAAATCCCTCAACGATACTGATTATCTCATGCATCTACCTAGAAATAAGTGTGCAAGTCAAACAACAACACCTGTGCTCAAATACAAGTTCAAACAAACGAGATACAAGAAATGGATTTTTTTGATCCTCAGTGGTTTCTTCGTTCACCCCATACACACTGCACACCATCATGCCTTACATCAATATTGATTGGTTCAAAGATCAATAATATGAATTCGGGGATAGAAAACATTGAGTAATAAATTAATATTTCAATACATCGGAGCATTCTCAATTCACCAAAGAATGTTGGAGGATAATCAATGATCATATATAGATAACATAAGTGGTAGGAATTCAACTTAATCCTATTTGTGTACAATCTTCCATCAAGTATATTACCCATTCGTTTCTAAACACATGTATATCATCTTCTGAATATGAGTTTTTGAGACCGTCATGGTAGTATTGAAAAAATATAAATACACAAAGGATTAATAAATATTTTAAATGAGCTCATAA
This sequence comes from Viscum album, assembly GCA_963277665.1. Taxonomy (NCBI): domain Eukaryota; kingdom Viridiplantae; phylum Streptophyta; class Magnoliopsida; order Santalales; family Viscaceae; genus Viscum; species Viscum album. The sequence goes on along the minus strand of OY728164.1, from coordinate 2,068,977,611 downwards.
TTATTTTCAAAAATACCTCATTAGGGATGCTAGTTTGTTGATGAAATACAATCTCTTTCAAAAATTTACAAACATAATAACCACAGTCTTTTCTATTTGTTTGTTTTGGACACTACAGAAACATCGACAACAATAAGTAATTTGTTTTGATATGTGTTTGGATAGTGAAATGTTATTATATATACCCAGATACTTTTCCAGTTGTAGATCTTGTAGGCATGCTTATCCTTATGCCCTGGATTCATTCCATGCATTAAACGATATTGATGCACCGCCCTATCATAACAGAATCCTCATTAAAAGATAAAATAAATTATATAACTAGATGTTTAGTTTTAAAATGTTGGATATAGTGCATTACAAATTAAAAAATTCCATCATGTGTGGTCGGTTTGTTGGATATCCATGAGTTGAATCCAAGAAAAAAAAATCTTTGGAGTATCCAAATTGACTGCAATCAGCATCCAATGCTCTCTAAAAATACAAAAAGGAATAAGTAAAGAAATAAATGAAAATATAGTTGATATGATAAAATTGTAGAGTTTTACCCCTGCATCATTGGTATTAAAAAGAGTATGTCATCCGTAATTTTGTTTTCAAATGATTTGAGCAGGGATGACATTATTGCAGCCTCTTTAACAGAATCTATTTCGTCTTTTGAAGATGTGGTGTGAGGACTAACAAGTCCAAATTTTTGTTCATGGTGAAATACCTTCAATTTTTTTTCATATATATGTCTGCAACAAATATAAAATTTATTTAGTCAAAATTATCAGAGTATATAATCTTTTGTAAAATCAAATCATGAAAACTTACCTCATGTATACATTTACAACTGAGTCACCTAGCCATTCATACTTGAGGAGTTCATTTACATTTTTAGCACTAATGAAATCTAATATCTCCTCTCCATACATATCTTTTTAGAATGAAACTATGTGAGTACTGCCATCTTTCAACTTTGTATCCACATGAGCCTGTAATGATATTAAGTATGGATATAGAATGGGCGGGTGAAGGTGCTCTCAGTAGACCATTTCAATCGGTTGGTTGATCCTTGAGATAGTTTTGAGCTGATATTTCATTTCACCCCACAGTCTTTGTCATTCTGTAATAACAGTCATCGGTTCAGAACATTTTTCCTTAAATGTTAAAGGTCCAGCTTGAAAAATAAATAAGAAATGAATACCTTTTTGTCGACATGTTTTTTTACAGGAACTACTGGCCATGCGATGAATGTTCCGACATCATGTTCAACTGTATGAATGTCTTCATCATCATTTGGAGCAGGTAGTTCGGCACTCGGCTCATTAGCTATGTTAATTGACACTCTAAGATGATCTTTTGGAAGATGTCTATTGTGTAGCATGTCGTTTTTCATATTGAACACCGTAGCCCTCGCTACAAGGTGATAGGTGGGAGTTGATAAATATAAATCACATCCATTTTCACCCTATGTAATATTAGTACAGGAAAGTTATCAGTGACTAGGTAAATCACATTTCACAGAAACAATTATTAAAACATTGATTACCTCATCTAAGTCAGGGTTTTTAGGGGAATGGCTCGCCTCAAAGCTAGTGGGGGTGGGGTGAGATCGTCACGCACCGGTTGTTGTTGAGTTGTTTCTTCTCTTTGCCTCTCCCCCATTAATTTTTCTATCATCTCTCTCTGGTATTGTAATTATTCTTGAAAAATAGATAATTGTTCTTGCAGCTTTTCCATTTTTTCATTTTGATCCTCCGCTTGTTTTTTTTTGAAAATATGTTCGGGGTGTCACCCCAAAACCCACACCTCTAACGCGGCCATACTTTTCTGGCTACTTCATGGCTGTTGAATGTATTTCTGCATCTGGTGTGGTTGTTGTTGATTCTTGTGACTATTTCAGATATAAAATATAGAAAAATAAGTAGTTATTTTAATATAATAGTGATTTATAGAAACTAGAATTTATATTATGTCATACTTACACATGTTTCCCACACTTTTTGTGTGTTTCATCTATCAATGTACCCTCTTTATTTACATGAGCCTCCTTCCATAGCACATGGCGTGGGATGGATATGGATTTTGATTTCGATTCATCAATCTGCATATAAACAGAGAAACATGGCTATGGTGTTGTTTTATGTCACATACTAGTAGTAGGGTAGATTTAAAAGATGTACCAATTTTTTCTCAAGTTCAGCATACCCCATCCTAGCTTTACGGTAAGGGTACACTGGTTCTGTTGCGTGTTTTTTATTTTCATCACTCAGTAGCTATTTCATAAATAAAAAACTGTCAATCAGAGTGATGAATACAAGAAAACGTCAAAAAACTTATTACCCCACACAATGTACCTGAAAAGTATGCTCCCCACGACGGTTGCTAAACGCATCCCACGCTCTTTGGGATATCAAGTGTGCGTAAAGAGGAGGTGGGTGTGGAATTATTTTCCCTTATGCATCTTTCAGATGATATTTTGTTAAAATTGTGAGGAAACCTCTTTGAATACTTCCTGCAACTCTTAATACATATTCCTTGTGCGAGACATCTACTATAAATGCACTCTACATTGGATGATGAAGAGTAAGTCAATGTTTTGGTATTTTATTTTATTTTAACAAATAAAAAAAATTATATCATATTTTTACCATAATATCTTCCCACATTAGTTTCTTTAGCCCTGTGACAACATGGTTCCACGACTGTACATCAATCGGCATGTGTTGCCGAGTGACGATTCTAATGTAGCTACTAAAGATGGCTTTGTTGGGGTTAACATGTTGGCCTCGCTTATTCCATCCCACCTCAAATTTGATGCCTTTTGCTTTTGCCTTATGGATTTTGGCCAACAGTGTCAAACTACGATGCTCTTTTTTTGTTCTTTCAGGGTTTCATTTCCTACCATTTCATTAGAAGTAGCATCAATATCTTCCCCCGGAGCGATATCATCGGCAATGGGACCAGCAGCAACAGGTTGAGAAACCTGTTGTACCTCAGCACTGGGACCAACAACAACAGGTTGAGAAACCTGTTGTTGCTCTGCACTGGGACCACCAGCATTTGGTTGAGAAACATGTTGTAGCTCTGTAGTGGGACCACCAGCTGCTGGATGAGAGACCTTTTGTGCCTCGGTATTGGGCGCATGAGTAGGTGCAGAAGTCATTATCTGCAGAAGTGGTTTAATATTTAATTTACATTACATAAAAATGGAAGCTAACAGATAATAACATAACGTAACACAATGTATGTTACAATAAACAAATAACCTGATTATTGTACTCTCTTTTTTTCATTAAAGGCTAAAGTGATTTGACTCCTCTATCGACTATGTAAATTCCTTCATTGTGGTGTCCTCTGACATACAAAACGACGCCTACATTTGGACCGCTGCAAAATGATTGTGAAGTCCCTAAAAAAGGGTCAACCTCTGTTGAACTTTCATCTGACCCTTCAGTTGGTTTGGTCGATAATAGAACAATTGACCAAATTCAGTTTGCGGGGTCTGGAACATAAAATACTTGTACTTCCTGTGATTCCTTTATAAATGATTCATCTTTCTCCCCTTCCTTATTGAAATCAACTTTCACGAATCTTAATTCATCTATTTTAACAGCAGTCCTGTTATCAATCCACTTTCATTGAAAAATAGGCACTTTGAATTTCGTATAATCCAACTCCCATATTCGTTTGATGATGCCAAAGTATGACATATTCGTATAAATTGGATTTTTTGTCCTTAGCACCGGATACATGCATCGCCTCAGCCACAAGTGTAACCCCACTATTTTGCATGGTACTATCTTTATCATGTTCATTAGTATAGAATGTATAACCGTTTACTGCATAAGCATTATAAGATAATACGTACACACATTCTCCTCCAGCCAGCCATCGAAGTCGTTCTGAAATTGACTCTATATTTTCATCTAACTACGTAAAAATATGGTCTCGAAACCATCCTATAAACTGTCGATTATATGTATCTGATATTCATTTTTCATCCCTAGAAGGATTCAAATGCCTAAGAATTTCTTTGTGGGTTTGAACATATGGGTCAACGTCGAAACTGTTATGAAAAACGTAAAGGTGGGCCTGCTCCCGATCTGTAATATTGATTGTGACAACCTCTCTTCCAAAAATTCCTTCAACCTAAAGCCACTCAGTGTGACGAGATTTTGGTAGGCAACGATTTCCACACCAGACATGTATTTGGAACAATATTCAACAGCTTCCTCAACAATATATTGCTCCGTAATACAACCCACTGGCCAACTTTGGTTTTTGACATACCCTTTCAAAAACTTCATATACCATTCAATGGGTTACATCCATCTATAATGTATAGGACCACATAGTCGAATCTCTCTCACCAAATGAACCATCAAATGAACCATCATATCAAAAAATGTCGGTGGGAAGAACATTTCCAATTCACATAATATGATGGAAATTTCTCTTTCCATAGATGGCAATTTCGCCGGGTCTATAACTTTGCTTCATATAGCTTTGAAGAAGAAACAGAGCTTCGTTAATTTATGGCATACATTCTTGGGTAAAATGCAACGTAAAGCTATAGGAATTAGATCTTGCATCAAAACATGACAGTCATGTGATTTCAGAGCCTTTAATTTTAAATCTCCCATTGACACGATGTTCTTGATATTTGATGAATACCTCTCTGGAACCATTACGTCATTCAAGAAGTTGTAAAACTGATATCTCTCCTACCTAGAAAGAGTGTAAGAAGTAGGAGGAAAAATGTTCGTTTTTCACCCTTCACTGGTGCCAACTCTTCTCGTATTCCCATCTCTACCATGTCCAATATAGCTTTAATTCCATCCTTTGTTTTGTCGGGTGCATTTAGCAACGTGCCGATGACACTATCACATACATTTTTTTCAACATGCATAACATCAAGAAAATGTATGACATAAAGACAATTCAAGTATGGTAATTAAAAAAATCTGATCTCTTCTTTAATCCAGTTTTCGTAAGGTTTTTCGAAAATGGTTTACCAAAAGTAGTGTCCAAATCATTCACTTTCTCAAACAATTGATCACCTGTTAGTGGAGACGGTGTTGTAAGTTCCTCTGAACTTCCGTTGAATGATTTCATCCAAGATCGGTACTTATGTCGTCGGGGTAGAAATATGTGATGTCCTAAAAAATGGTTTTCGATGAATGTTTCAACCTAATTGATTGTGTACCTAGTTCGCAAATGGGACACCCTTGAGTTCCTTTAATGCTATATCCTAATAAATTTCCATAAGCAGGAAAGTCATTTATAATCCCGTACAAAATGCCTTTCAAAGTGAACTGTTCATTTTTGTAAGCATCATACATCATAACACCTGAATCCCACAATATTTTCAAATCCTCGATCAATGGGGCCAAATAAACATCAATATCATTACCCTGTTGTTTTGGTCCTGATATAAGCATAGATAACATGATGTATTTTCGTTTCATGCATAACCATGCTGGTAAATTATTATTTACCACCATGGTGTTAACATGATGTATTTTCGTTTCATACATAACCGGCCATGTACTGTGACTGCTGCTTTGAAAACCAAAAGGATTCACCCCATCTGTAGATAACGCCAGACGAAGGTTTCTCGGCTCGTTCCCAAATTCAGTATACTCGTGATCAATTCTCTTCCACTGAGGTGAGTCTGCAGGATGACGTAGTTTCCCATATTTAATTCTTGTATCTGCATGCCATGTCAATTTTCTTTTAGTCTCTTCACTTCCATATAGGCGTCTAAACATAGGAATGATTGGAAAGTACCATACAACTTTCGTAGGACTAGAATCATCTTTCTTGTATCGGGAAGCACCACACTTTGGGAATTGTTTAAGTGATTTGTGGTCCTTGCGAAACAATATACAGTCATTCGGGAAAGCATGTATTCTTTCAGAGATCATACCCATTGATCGTAGCATTCGTTTGGCATCATCTGTTCGTCTTGGGAGTCCATTATCTTCTGGGAGCATATCATTCAGGAGAGCAAGTAGTTCCATAAAACTGGCATCACTCCACCCATTTCCTGCTTTCAAATTATACAGCTTCAATACTGCTGACAATGCTGTATATTTAGTGCAAGCAGCATACAATGACGTTTTTTCACAACTCTTTAACTTCTCAAACATGTTTGGGAAATCACGAAGTTCATCTTCAACTGTCCTTGTCATTTCCTCAATACAATCTTCATCATCATTCACATCTGTAATCACACCCTCCATACGATCGTCTTCACTGTTCATGCTTCTAATAATATCAAATGATCTATAAAATGTCATGATCACTGAGTCACTACCTACATTGGTTTCTTCCCCGTGTTTATTCCAACATGTATAACTTCGATCTATTCCATGATAGAGCAGGTGTTCTTCTGACTCCTCTAGACTAATTTGTCTTGAATAACAATAGCATAAACACAGACAAAGGATTTGAGAAGGGTCACATGCATGATCTTCTGCCAACTTGATAAACTTTTTCACGCCATCTTCATAATCTTTTGTCAACCGATTGGCATTCATCCATTATTTATTCATATTCATCGTCTTTATGGGTTCGATCTCGAGAACTTTCCTAATATTATGTTTTAATTAATCAGGTAGCATTTTTTGGGTTTTATAAAAACAAATCATGGTACAAATGCCTTTAAACACATGTGAAATCCATATACATGGTGTGTCCAGTAGGGTGAACATCATGTGTGTATAAGATACATGATTTAATCTAACATATATCAAATATATTCCAAGTTAGTCTTATAATGACTGAATGATGCCTTAGAAAATACATGACATGCGAACAAGAGGAAACTAATGAGTAACAGGATAAATCAGTAATAAATATGATGTTATCTCAATGTACTCAAGGTGATGATAAGATATTGGTCAAGATCAACTATGGGTTGGGAGTACAATAATATTTAATTGAAAAAAACTACTAAAAACTGTCCAAAAAATGATGAAATATCCTATTCATCAAGTCCCTTAATACAACCAATGCATTAGTTAAACCAAAAATCATCGCTAAAAAATCCTGCAGGCCATAACTACTCCTAAAAGCAGTCTATGGTAGGTCCATCGATGTCCAACTCATCTAATGGTATCCTAATTTCAAATCTATCTTGGAGAAGATCATAGAACCTCATAGATGATCAATGTGACTATCAATGTGTGGATGAGGATACATATTCATGACTCTCATCAGGTTCAATCTACAATAGTCCAACAAAATAATAAATACAAATCAACCATCTATTTTAGAGAACTATAAAACCCCATGGTAAAGTACTATGACATATGAAACCATTATATTCTATATCATCAAATTTTAATTCAAACAACTGATTCTCTTTTGGTGTTATTTTATAAATTTTGATAGAAACTGAATTTTCTACCAAAACTAACTAGATTATAAAGTTTATCTCTCTATTAAGAAGTAAATTTTATACCTCATTAGTGAAAACATCCTAAAAATGTATTACCATTGGGGAAAAAGAATCCTACAGCATTCTAGAAACATCTACAATATGCCTGACTATTTGAGCCATTAGGGTACAGTAAATATATAATTATAACATGCTATTTAAAATGAAATGTGGAAACAGGAAATCATACAGACTCCTGATAAACCCATAATACAAAACATATCACCTAGTATGTCTGTCACATATATAAATAAATAAATTAGAAAAAAACATGCTACAAAGCATAAAGGTACCATTAAATACTTACATAGGTCAACATGCTTTAGAAATTGTTTATCTTCATCCGTGCCTTGTACTTGCACCCATGAATTTGAAGGTGAGTATGCGTACACGATAGTTGAACTTCTTAGAGAAGAGTTTTCGGAAGAGTATAAGAGACATAATGCAATGAAGATCTTGTTATTCATTGTGGAAATCGGCTTGTACAACGTGGCCTAAGTTTCAATACCTGCAAGTTGTAACTTCGGTCGCGTTGCACAAGCCGATTGCCACATTGTTTGTAGCAACCACATTTGCTCCAACACTCTAATGATCTTCATTGCATCATGTCTCTTATACTCTTCCAGAAACTCTTCTCTATGAAGGTCAACTATCATGTACGCATACTCACCTTCAAATTCATGGGTGAAAGTACAAGGCACGGATGAAGATAAAAAATTTCTAAAACAAGTTAACCAATGTAAGTATTTAATTGTACCTTTATGCTTTGTAGCCTGTTTTTTTCTAATTTATTTATTCGTATATGTGACAGACATACTAGGTGATATGTTTTGTATTATGGGTTCATCTTTGTCTAATCATATAACTATGAGATTATGCTATATGATGAAAATTAATATGGATCCATCATCATTTCCATTGGGATAATCTTTGGGAATCCATATTACCATAAGATTAAAAACTATTTCCTTTCAATCTCATACATATATATTCAACTCGAAGGGGTAGAACTTATCGCCCATGGTAACTCAAAATAAAAAAAATGAAAACAAGGGTTGGTTATCCACAGAACTCATCACACATAACCTTGTTAGACCTCTCACACATGTGAACCATTATAACTAAACAATTACCATATAATTCATCACAGAGTCAAGATATCCCTATGGAACCTTTAGGGTATCCAATTCCACATCATTCACAAACAACCCACTTGTGTTGATAAATATCAATAACATCTCTTATTTCAACACTCATCACTAATTATGAATCACATCCCTAGACATAATCATAATCACATTAAGACCACACTATCTATTATGAAAATCCTTACTGGAATTAGGCTCAAGATATGGTATTATTCCTATCTCACATCTATATTCACTATTTGGTCCTCACACACACAATATATAAATAATATACCAAGGGAATACCATCCATGGAACTCAACTCCCACCTTGAGAGCACGAGGAGGAGGAGGATGCGGCGGCGGCAGTCATGGCAGTGAGGGTGGAGGCGGCGGCGGCGGCTGAGGCGGAGGCGTCCGCGGTGGCAGAGGTGTTGGCGGTCGCGGCAGCGAGGGTGGAGGCGGCAGAGGCAGAGGGCGGTCTCGGTAGCGGGAGCGGGGGCAGAGGCGGCGGCTGCGGTGGAGAAGGAGGAGGACGAGGAGGATGAGGAAGAGGAAGGAGGAGGAATGAGGAGGAAGGAGGAGGATGAGGAGGACAAGGTCACGTGGCGAGGGGCCTAGTTCAGCTTCCACGAGAGCTTGACTGTGTGCAAGTGAGGATGGCCTGTTAGGGTTATTAAATAAAAACCAACAGAACCATTATCAGCACTCATTAAAAGTACTGATAAAGGTATTTTTTATCAGTGATAAAATAAAAGCGCTGATAAAACATTAATTTATGAGCGCTAAAAAATGTGCTGATAAATGTTACCTTTTATCAGAATTTATTTTAGCGCTGATAAATGTAATATTTATCATCCCTTTATATAGAGCTGATAAAGGCATACCCCATTATCAGCACTTTCTATTTAGCGATGATAAAGGGAAGCTCTTCCATTGCCCTGTTTTGTAGTAGTGTATTATGTTTTATCCCAATGGATGAAAATGGAATTGACATAATAAATATTTGAACTGAATAAATAAAATGATATTGATCATATGTTATTGCATCTTATTTTTCTAGACAGTGTGATATCTATTCTTTCTTCAAATAGTTGTTCGTTCTTAGTGGAAATTGGTAAATATCATGAACCAGAATTAATTGATAATTGTTTGGATAAAGATAAAGAGGCATGTAAATGAATCTGGTTCTCCATGTTATAATTTGATGATAATAAAAATGGTGCAGTAACATGTTTAATTATTTTTGATAGCTTTCTGGTTATGTTTCCCGAATTTGGTACCTACATATAATAAATTTTTTAATTCAAAATGGATTATTTGTTTGAAAATTCCTTGAATGGTTCTGAGTTTACCTCTTGATTGTTAAAGGGCTGAGAGCCCAATTGTTAAGATGTTTTTTTCATGCTACTTGTGTTGTGATGTGATCATGGATGGATATTGTGATATGTGGGGTCATTGAGAATTTGGTTTTGGTAGAAAATGATTCCTTTGGTGGAGAGATGCATCAATAAATGACGCGTTGGGTATGCCACGTCATTTCCGTGTCTTTTTTTTTCAAGGGAAGATGGGTCTATGCTCTTGCTATTGGCGGAAACGACTTGACGGGTAGTACATATACTCACCATGTTGAGCCCCATTTTGTATAGTAGCATTGAATGTTTTTCTAGAATTCCTGGGAATGTGGTAAAGTACTTTTGTAATGATTAATTGACTAAATATTTTTAACCCATGCGGTTGGAGTTTGCTGGAACATAATGATGAGGTTGTAATTTTAAAGGGACAATGGACTTTGGGTGTGATTCTAATGATATTTACTTTTGAATTTTTATTGGTTAATTACTATTTAAAGAATTAATTAACATAAAGTGCAACTGATAACAAAGGAATGAAATAATTTATTAAATCTCTTTAAATGGTTGTGTGCTTATAGGATACCTAGTCTTAGATGTAGCAACCCGAAGTCTGAGAGACGTTAGCTACAGTTGAGTCTAAGACTAGGTTATTCCCATAGTGTGGTTTATAGGTAAGGTATATAGGGTAATTTTTATGTTTCTATATGCTACTCCGCCCTGTTAGTAATGGAAATGGACACCCCGGGGATTCTGAGCCCTTGGGGGTGCTTTCACCAACATTCTGGTGGGAGGATGAATGCATGACTACCCCCTTTGGCCTTTTACTCTTTTATTGGTAGTTACTTTTTTTGGTAGGAACATCGGTTAGTCTTCTCATATATGTTTGTATAGGGCTGTAATGGATTGTGTTTATTCACGCACATATATTCTGGATATAGTTTCTTATGCACTACTATAGGTGAAACATGTATAGGCTATGATGGCTTGAGGATCATTACTCGGTGTATGGCATGCAATGGCTTGAGGTATAATACACGATCTATGATACATGTTATTCGAGATGTGGTGGCTACCAGAAACTTCTTGGTAAAATTGCTTACATAGACGTGGAGGTTTTTTATCCATGAGGTGCATATTTTGGTGCTTCACCCAGGTGTCTGTGGGAAATCCTTTTTGTGGAGAGATGCTTAGGACATGCGACATTGTGAAAAGAGGAAAACCAATGGAGAAGTAGTAGCGGGGTACCCTTGATATTATTTATTATATGATATATTATTGTATTTGTTACTTTGTGAGAGTATCCATGGTGTGGTTGGGAACTTAGTTTACCTGTTTAGGTGACGAGTTAGGTTCACTTGTTGTTCATTGTTCTTTAGCATGCTTTCTTTACTTTTTCATGAGAGGCTTAATGGAGGATCCTACTGAGTATACTATTATACTCACACTATGTATATATATAAATGTTTTGTCAGGTCACTTGGAGGAGGTTGAAGATCAGGCTGTTGTTTACTATCTTTTGGTTATAGGATTTGTTCATGCTTGTGGTTGCTACTATTTTACTTTCTTTTGTGAACATTCAGTTTTTACCCTTTATATTGTAGTAGTTTTCAATGACATTTCATATGTGTACTGGGGATTTATTTTATCTTACTGGTTGAGTTGGAGTTGGTTGGTTTCTATCTTATCTCTCACTTCCTCATGTGTTCTCTTAGAGGGTAATGCCTCCCATTTGTTTTTTTCTATACCCTCAGTGCTAGTTGCCAACATGGGGCCTACAGGAGGTGGGACTTTGGGGATCATTATCTCCCTTCTCACATTGTCGGACTAGGAGGGGGACACATTATGGGGAGGGGGTTGTGACATAGTGGTATCAAAGGTCTGGTTGAGGGGTAGGATGGAGTATGGAGTTATATAGAGGTGAGGTTTCATTGGTTGGTAGGGAAAGGGTGTCATTCAAGTTAAAAATTTGATTTAAAAACTAGAGATCGGATAGGAAATAGGTGTTTAAGACCCCCTATGATCTGATGTACGAACCTTTAAGTTTAAAATGGCTACTAAATAAGGTGATACTATTTGCAGGGTAGAGACCTAGGAAAGGATCATGCATCATTCTTTTTTTCCTCTGTTTGAATGGGTAAAACTTAGGTTATGTTAACCAAAAATAAATGAATGAAAACAATTAATTAATTAATATTGAGTCTTCCATATTCTAGGTACAGGATCCATAATTGGATGTTATTTTATAGGTATTGCTACAGATTGATGTCCTCATCAGGATCACATAGGAGATATCCAATAGGCTATTCCAACAGATTGTTGTAGGGTAGTGGTTGATGAAGATGAAACTTAGAGGAAGACACTTCAAGAGTTTCAGCTCCAGAGTCTGTAGAAGTACGAGGTATCCCTTTTAGATTTACTCACGAAAGACTAGTCAGAGTTGTTCGATATAATCTTCAGTTTGATCCATTCATAGAAATTGCACTGGGTGTCCTTGGTTGTGACGATGCTGCATGGTGTATTGAGTAAGTGGTGGTTCTTGTTCCTCAGGGATCACGAGGATTCAGCGATCTCATGGGAGGAGTTCTGAGACAAGTTTAGAGTTGAGTTTCATTCTTCGACTATGAAGGCATCTTGTCGCCAAGAGCTTCGTACCCTTCAACAGGGTAGATCCAGTGTTCGAGAGTTTGGAATCCATTTCAGGAACCTTTTTCGATATTCTTTCTCCTATTTCAAGATGATGAGGCAAGGGCGAGGCATTTCGAGGAGGCTTTGTGTCCATAGATATAGCGCCAGGTAACCCCATCGTTGATGAAGACATATTTTGTGTTGTTGGAAAGGGAATAGGTTGTCTAGAGGACATTGGCTAGAACTGGATCGTCACAAGAGGCGGGTCATCATCATTCCTCATGAAGTAGAGCGGTGGACTATGGTTCCCGGTTTTTAGGGCAGAAGAGTTTCTGGTCAACCATGAGTAGGTCGAAGCACTTCACATCTCATTTCTCCAGAGTCAGAAACTCTCAGGCATGTTCCAAAGGATCAAGTTCTTTTTTTCATGTTGTGTTCATGGTCATTAGTAGCGGGAGTGCCTGACCTTTCAGAGAAGTCATCATGCACCAGGTGCTATGCTCCAGGTTCCCCCTTTGAGGTAGTTCCAGCCGAGGCTGCAGTAGCAGGTTGCACCATCTTTTGATCAACAGAGGCTAGATGGGGTAGGCATAGGATAGCCCCATGATGCTCCCCATCCTTAGATAGTAGAGCACGGTAGTGGTGGTATTGTTAATCAGGGTAAGAGAGGCCTTTGAGGAGGTCGTGTTCAGCTTCATGCTCTAGCATTGCCTTCTCCAGGAAAGCCATATGTCGTTAGAGGTACCTTTTTCTTGTTTTATACCTTGGTTTATGCCTTTTTTTATTTAGGAATGACACAATCCTTCATATAACCTACGCTTTTTCATGCATTGGGACTTCAGGTACAGAGGCTTCTAGCGCCCTTGGCGTTGACTACGCTAGTTGGAGGTCGAGCTGACTTGTTTGAAGTATGTAGAGACTGTGAGCTAGTGTTTGGGAAAAACCACTTTTGGGGAGATTTTTTATGTTTATGAATAGAACCGTATGATGTCATCCTCAGGATGGATTGGTTGTATTTGGTGCAAGATATCATAGATTGCATCAGGAAGAAGGTCGTTTTCTTTTGTGCGGATGGAGAGCAGGTGGTGTTTGTTGGCGAGCGAGATCCTCGGATGGGTCATAGGTGTGTTCCATCCATATCATCGATAATGGCTAAGATGATGTTGAGTACTTCATAGGTTTAATAGTTGGTGTTTCCTAGGTTTGTAGAAGAGTACCCTGATGTCTTTCTATAAGAGAATGTATCATTACTCCCTCAATGAGAGAACGAGTTTGGGATTGAACTAGAACCTGTAGTGTCTCCAATCTCTATATCTCTATATAGGATGACCCATTTTCAGTTACAAGAGCTACGTATACATCATGATGGTCTATTACAGTATTGTTTTTTTCAGACAAGTGTGTCATCGTGGAGTGCACCAGTTTTGTTCTTGAAGAAGGCTGACAGAATATTGCGGTTCTGTGTCGATTATCGTCTCTTAAACAAAGTGACAATAATGAATCACTATACTAGTCCGCCGATTGATGATTTATTCGATCAACTAAAGCATGAAATTTGTTTCCCGATGATCAAATTGTGGTCAGGATATCATCAAATGCGTGTAAAGGATAAGGATATCATGAAGAATACATTCCCTTGTTGTCATGGGCATTATGAGTTTGTTGAAATGTCATTCGTCGTGACGAATGCTCCATATTTGTTCATGGGATTCATGAATTCCGTGTTCAGCGTGTTCCTGGACAAGTTCCTGGTGGTTTTCATCGACAACATCGTTGTGTTATCCACATCCTAAGAGGATCATGTAGAATATCTACAAGCCATTTTGAGAGTACTTCGTCAACATCAGCTGTTGGGGAAGTTGTCTAAGTGTGAGTTTTAGGCCCGATAAGTCCGTTTCCTGGGGCATGTTATCTCCCAATAAGGAGAAGTTGGGGATCCATAGAAGATAGAAGAAATGTGTCTTGGTAATCCCCCAAGACAGTTTTAGAGGTGCGAAGTTTCCTTGGTCTCACAGGCTACTAGAGGAGGTTTTGTATCCAATTTTTCATGAGTTGCAACTCCTCTGGTATCTATGACCAGGAAGGATAAGGCATTCACATGGACTAATCAGTGTCAGGGAGCATTCAAGTATCTAAATTAGAATCTACTAAGTGCTCTAGTTCTTGGTCTTCCAGATGATGGAGTTCAGTTTGATATTTTCTACGATGCTTCACATATGGGGATATGTTGTGTTCTCATTCAGCAGAGGTAATTTATTTCTTATGGGTCTCGGAAGTTGCGTCCCCATGAACATAACTATGCCACCCATGATCTTTGTAGATACTGAAATCTTGACGTACATGGATATTACATTACTTTTGTGGAATACTTAATACATAACAAAAAGAGACACACAAGGATCGTAATAGTTTAGTGTCTTTGGAAACCTGGAATATAAACTTCTAATCATGTTGAAAAATCTTCAACAACTCCCATAACATTCTTCCCCTTTTTGTTTCCTTACCTAAAAACATTCATTATTTTCTAGGGAAAATAAAATATAAAAAGGGTGTGCTCAAATGCTCAGTAAGGGAAAACATAGAGAACATAAAAAATCCATAATCATTTGAAAGAAAAAACTTGAACATGAAATTTAAACATCAAAATATTGAGCAAAGACATAAATCATGGAAGCACATAAGGCATATATCATAATGGAACATCAATAACAATAATATATCATGGGAATAAAACATGTAATTGTGGAATCCATTCAGTACTTATTATGATTTCCATAGTAGCCAAGGCATTGCTGCCAAGGCCATCTTAGTGAACAAAGTCCCTTTCTGAATCGAGTTCACCCCTCATTTCAGTCCTATAACACTGAACCAAATTAACTTAATGTTCCAGACATGTCTATATCATGAGATATAAATCTTTACCCAATGCATTATAGGGATATATAGGTCCCACCCATCTCATAATGAAATCATTCTTACTTGTGCCACAAAATAAATATACATCATTCATAATAACCCAACGAATAAAATGGGTTTCATAAACACCATCCACTCATCACATAATCCATATAAAAGAAATGGATATCATTTAATAATAAGAAAACTGAAACCAAGTAATTCATAGAGACATGATACATGAAACATACATACATGAAATAATGTCATCTTAGATGAAAACTGGTTTTGATAAAACACATGAAATTAATTCTTTAGGAAAATATCATTTCTTCTACAAAATCAATTTCTTTTCACAAAACGTCGTGTAATTTAAAAAGAATTTTTTTTTAAAATAGTCATGAAATATTTTGAAGGAAGATTTATGTATGTAAGGCTTTATAAAACCATAAAAATCCTTTCATGTCGTATATGTTAAAAAAAACATTCTCCTCGTACTTTTTTCAGAAAAGTCAAAAAATACCTCGTAACATAAACAAAAGAAAGATTCCCTACATACGATGTAGTAAAAGACAAAATGGGTAAAAAGGACATTAAACATACATAAAAATACTTTTATAAAACATTTACTTATATGATAACAATAACCCCAGCAAATACTTACGAATAAACAATCTCAGATAAGAACGAGATTGGAAAGGTTATCCCTTACATTATATCTGATATGATTCGTATGTATCTAAAACTACGGTATAATGATTTAAATAATGTCATTGACTTATTAAAGAATCATATTCATTGTTATGATGTCATATATGGTTCACTTATGACTTTATATTACCCGTTCTTTTGTAAATTCCATGTTAATGAGCGTTTTGGGTAAAATCGTTTCATATGTCGTCAGTGTTTTGACTCGTAATTATTCATATGATTACATAGATCATGATTACTTAATTCCAGAATATAAAACATGATTTATATATAATATATATTTAGAATATACATATATATAATATATCGATAAATGGAATGAAATACACCGTTCATGGAGACGGTAGGTCGTACGTACGCATGAACGCTGTTTTCATTTCCTTAAAGAATTTAATGGAATTAATTATATAACATACATATATATACATAAATCCATTATCATTATTATGTCATATATTTCATGTTTACTTATTATATATACTTTATAATTATTCTTCAATTGTTAACATGGAAAATGAATCTCATCACGTCGTGGAGATGGTAATCCGTACGTACGCCCGAGCGATGATATCATTCCCATATTTATTAAATCGAATTGGAGTGAATGATCTAATATCTTAGAATGAGTATGATATTATAATAATAATATTTATTTATTCCTTACACCATTTTAGCCATCCAAGTAAGGTGGTGGTGGAAAAACAGATTACACCACGGCTTGGAGACGGTATTCCGTACGTACGCACGCGCAGTGATTTCGTTTTCCTTTTGATGGATAGAAGGTGAAATAAGGTTTTTTCATATTTATAATAACATATCAGCATATGAGGTATAATGATGTTATTACTTCATAATGAAACAACTAAATAAGAGGGAGTATAAGAATAATGGAACATGAAGAAAATGGTAGAAGGTATTACCTCTTTCTCGAAGTACCTCCTTTAAACATTCTCTTAGGGCATTAAATTGGTCTTTGAAGAAGGCCAGGAACTCTAGAATGTTTCTAGGGAAGTTTAGAAGATAATTTTGCAGGGGTTGGCCGAGATTTAAGGCTCAAAGTGGTGTGAGGAAGAGAGGGAGGAGGTGCCCTTTTATAAGGGAGGAGAGGGGCACCTTTGGAATAACTAAACATATTATTTTATTATAGAGTCATATTCGGTTATTAATTGCTCAAAATTGAGTTATTTATAAGCTAAGGTGGGGATAGGTCGAAATCCTCTCATCCAATAGAATTTATACATGTTTATATTTCTATTTTAACCTTATCATTTAGATTTAACTTTAAGTTAATTAATTTTACTTTTACCGTGTCTTCTTGTTTTCTCACACCATAAGGTTAATAAACTTACCATAACAAGCCAAAAGATCCCTAAGTTGTTTAATATTAATATATATAACCTTATCTAAGTCATTTTGCCGAACCGTAGATTTTTAAGAATAAAATAACAATTAACAATATAATATTTCTTTTAAAAACTATTTTATGTCTATTTGGACACTGTTTGGTAATTGATTTTTCTGAAAATAATAACAGAATGATAAGTTAAAAAATAGTTACTTAAATCAATACTAACATATCATATTAACCATTAAAATTATTTTAATTCATAAAATGTCTCAAATTACATTTATTTGGGTATTTATAACATTAATTATGTCAATATTTCATTAATAAGATAATTACTCCATCATCATTGTGTCATAAATAAATTAAATTATTTAATGTCTAAAAATTATAAATAAAATAACATTATGTAGGAAATCTTTTTATATTTCTAATTAATTTTTATAGTCGAATTTATCTTATGTATAACCCTATATTAAAAATGATTTACTTGTTGAACATTGATTTTAACTATTTTTACCCTTATTTAACCAAAATTAATAATAAATGTCCTAATCTAATCCATGTGGGCCTAAATGGTCTTATTTTCTTCCTAAGGTTGTTTTGGGTCTAATTACACTTATCCAATAGAATTAGGACATGTTTTCGGGTAATAATAATATCATTTTTACCCTTAATTATCCTATTTACTTTTAACTGTGGGAAAAAAATAAAACGTTACTATTCACCAAAAATTATTTTCATCTCATTGAACCAAATTCTTTTCCTTGAAATCTACCATGTCTCTCGGAATTTTGAAATTCAATTCATAGAAGTGGTAAAATTTCATTAAAATAAAACGGTCAGTTTTTTTATCTACCACTAAGTGGTTTCACTATTCATCGAAGATTGATGTTTTTCCGAAAAAATACCAAAAATTCAGCCTAATCATTATTGGATATTCCAAATTCAAAATTGATGTCTATTTTTTCAAATTAAAAACATATACGTGGAAATAATTAATTTTAAAACTAATTCCTGTTATCAAAACAAATAGCGTGTTTTTAAGAAACAATAACTATCAAAAGATCGATACATGTTTATATCCAATTTCAAAGTGAAATTTATTCTAATGACCAACAATGTATTAAATGGTAAAAATATAGTATAATTACACTTTAAAACCAATTAAAAAGATAATCTGACCATATAAATTATTGTGATGAAAAAAAAGTTGTTTTTAATTAAAATATAGCGTGTTTTTACTATTCATTAAAATATGAAAGTTATCAGAATAATATGAAAAATTTAACCAAAGTAAAATTTTATATCATGATTCTAAAGAAGAATTTTATTTTGTCAAATTGAACTTATAAACATGTGAAAACATGATTTAAAGTGGGTGCGCCATCAAAAGGCGGCAAAACTGCATTTTTTTAAAAATTCTTATTTTATCCGAAAAATTTATTTAGTTCTCAATCCATGTTCTAAAAATATGTAAGATGAATAATAATGTTATAAAATTAAAAATGTATTTAATAATATTCATAACGGATTGTCTATAATATTATAACAATATATCGTTGTTTAGTGAAACCCGGTATTGTGTACTACACATGCTATCGAGGTAGGTCGTGATTGCGTATAATGAAAGCCAAGAATAGTGTTTCATATACTGCAAGCTAATGAGGTGTTTCATATAGTACAATATAATCTAGGTGTAGTGTATAATAGAATATCAAAGAAATTAAAAATAATATATCTCATAAAATCTTGGGGTGTTACATTCTACCCCCTTTAAAATGAATTTCGTCCTCGAAATTCGTCGGGGTTATAAGTTGATTACTATTTATAGAAAC
Organism: Viscum album; assembly: GCA_963277665.1. Taxonomy (NCBI): domain Eukaryota; kingdom Viridiplantae; phylum Streptophyta; class Magnoliopsida; order Santalales; family Viscaceae; genus Viscum; species Viscum album. Next base: position 2,068,958,284 of record OY728164.1, on the reverse strand, counting down.
CCACCATGTAAAAAGGAATACTAAAACTTATTTTTAAAAACTAAAGTATGAAATGTAATGATTACCCAACGTAACTCATCATTGGGTTTCCATATAGGAAAACATAGGTGAAAATATGGATATGGAAGAAAAATCTAACCATCAATTTCTGATAGAGAGTGGTAGAGAACATGGCTATGAAAAATCCATCAATCAAAAAGCCATAAATTTGTGATGATCTAAGGTACCATCGGATTCATCAGATATAAGAGCATTAGGACAACATTTTTGGTTTTCAATATCATTTCCCTAAAGTTGAAAATTTTGAATTAGAAGAAATACTTGCCTGATTTTGGTACAATCTCACTATTGTTTGTGCTTTGAACAATTTCCACTTCATCTCTTAAAGAAATGAAGATCAATTTTTTATATGTGATGTGTTAACAGATCATGTGATTGAATGATGGGTCATTCCATCTGTTTCAAAAAAAGGTTTGCAAAAGTTATCAAATATACATAAGTCCATCTATGGTGAGGTTAATCGTATACGATTACAAAATTGAACATATACTTCATTATCATACCGCTTAATAAAATAAAACTAGATTTTACTAACCAAGGACTTCCTGTAGGCCATTGGTATGCGATAAAGGCAGTCGCACTTCAGTTGTGGGTTCGATTCCCACAACCTTTTCCGACGCGATGGGTTGTCGCCCGTCCTGTAGGTTGTCCTTTTTCTAAAACTACATTACTATAAAATCCCATAAATAATATCGGAAAACATTCTATCCTTAAACAATACAAACTTATGTCCAACATAATTCATTCCAATCTTTAGGCTTATATAAAATACTTCGGTCCAAGCTCATAGTATAAGGAAAATTATTACTTGAAATGTCACATAACAATCATGTGAATCCCATCATTTATCCCCCATATATCATAAGATATATCCTGTTGGTCAAATTACAAACATGTGAATAACTTAATCATGTATTCTCTTAAAGAATGAATACCCATCAAACCTTAGTGAAAACATGAATGTTGTAAAATTTTAACACTTTCCACAAACCAAAATCCCAAAAATTCTGTATACTCAAACCATAATATATCTTAGTCCTTATATCAGTCATGAGATCATGAATACAATTAAACATCTCATTATCTTCTTATCCCGTCATTATGCGCATATCATCTACTTTCCTAAAATATCTGAATAACCTTTCATGGTTACCGGTACCATTCATCATACACTTTCAAAACCGAAGGAAAGACAACAGTGTAACAATCCTTAGATGTCTCTTTATTCCAAAGTACCATGAGATTACTTATAAAACACTAATCTTGATAAACATGTAATCAATCCATATCATTTTTTGTCTCTTCATCATCATCCACATAAATACTACCCATATGACCATGCTGATTCTCTTTATGAGATTTTCCCTTAGGGCATTTGTTTGCATAATGCACGTACATTCCATATTTAAAACACTTAACCATTTTTTATGTCTTACCAATACCATTATCCTTGTCCATGGTGTTAAATGAACCTTTTCGATTGAACTTACTAGATTTATGTCCTTATTTTCCACACCCAAAGAATCTTCCAATTCCTTTGAAACATTCCCCTTGATGCCTCTTCCAACATGACTTACATGGGGGAAATTGAACTTTCTTTCCTCTATGATCATCATGAAACTCCATCTTTCTCTTATTATCTGAGTCAGTAAACATACCAAAGTTGAGATTATTGATCATATTATGATATTTATGATTAGAAATAATAACGATATGTGGACCTCTAGATCCAATTTCATTTGGTTTCTCATGAAGAATATCATTCCATTGTCCTTCATATCCTCTATTATGGTGAATCTTCCTATTTCCAGCCATTTTTTAAAACCCAAAAAGAATAGTTTGAGTGGCAAAAATCTTGCTAGGAAAACAAAATAATAAAGGGGGATTACCTTCAATATCTATCATTTTAGGTTTAATTCTACGATCATTATCACAATTCTAGGACTATAACCTATACGTATACTTAACCCTAGCGATATCCCTAGACATACCTTAGAAATATCTCTATGGATCTCCCTAAAGTTTTCAAATCCTAGTTTCCAAAGGCTAACTAAACCTTTCCTATGATACCAACTGTAGATACACAGAGTTTTACATACATGGACATTACATTACTTTTACGGAATACTTAATACATGACAAAAACAAACACACAAGGATCGTAATAGTTTAGTGCCTTTGGAAACATGGGATATAAACTTCTAATCATGTTGAATGATCTTCAATAAACCCCACAATGATCTTCCCCTTTTACTTTCCTTACCTAAAAACTTTCTTTATTTTCTGGGGAAAATAAACATAAACAGGGAGAGCTCAATGCTCTGTAAGGGAAAACATAGAGAACAAAAAACAATCCATAAACATTTGAAAGCAAAAACATGAACATGAAATTTAAACATCAAAATCATGAGAAAAGACATAAATCGTGGAAGTACATAAAGAATATATCACAATGAAACATCAATCATGATAAAATAGAATGGGAATAAAACATGTAATTGTGGAAACTATTCAGTACTTGTTATGATTTCCATAGTAGCCAAGACATTGCTGCCAAGACCATCTTAGTGGACAAAGTCCCTTTCTGAATCGAGTTCACTCCTTGTTTCAGTCCTGTAACACTGATCCGGATTAACTTACCATTCCATCCATGTCTATCTCCTGAGATATAAATCTTTACCCAATGTATTGGTGGGAAATATTGGTCCCACCCATCTCATAATGAAATCATTTTTACTTGTGCCACAAAATAAACATCCATCATTCATAATAACCCAATGAATAAAATGGGTGTCATAAACATCATCCCATCATCACATAATCCATATGAAAGAAATGGATATCATTTCATAATAAGAAAAGTTAAAGCATGTAATTCATAGAGACATGATACTTGAAACATACACATATGAAATAATGTCATCTTAGATGAAAATTGGTATTGATAAAACAAATGAAATGAATTCTTGAGGAAAATATCCTTTCTTCTTCAAAATCAATTTATTTTCACAAAAAATCATGTAATTTAAAAAGAAAAATATTTTGTTTAAAATTGTAATGAAATATTTTGGAGGAAGATTCATGAAAATAAGGCTTTATAAAACCGTAAAAATCCTTTCATGCCGTATAAGTTAAAAAAACATTCTCCTCATACTTTTGTCGGAAAAGTCAAAAAGTACCACGTAATATAAAGAAAAGAAAGATTCCTTAAATACCATGTAGTAAAAGTCAAAATGGGTAAAAAAGACATTAAACATACATAAAAAACTTTTATAAAACATGGACTTGTATGATAACAATAACCCCAGCAAATACTTACGAATAAACAATCTTGGATAAGAACGAGATTGGAAAGGTTATCTGTTACCTTATGTCTGATATGCTTCGTATGAATCTCAAACTCATGTATAATGATTTAAATAATGTCATTGACTTATTAAATAATCATATTCATTGTTATGATATCATATATGGTTCACTAATGACTTTATATTACTCATTCTTTTGTAAATTCCATGTTAAAGAGCGTTTTAGGTAAAACTGTTTCATATGTCATTCGTGTTTTGACTTGTAATTATTCATATGATTACATAGATCATGATTACTTAATTACAGAATATAAAACATTATTTATATATAATATATATTTAGAATATACATATATATAATTGATCGATAAATGGAAAGAAATACACTGTTCATGGAGACGGTAGGTCGTACGTACGCATGAACATTGTTTTCGTTTCCTTATTGAATTGAATGGAATTAAGTATATGACATACATATATATATACATAAATCCAGTAGCATTATTAAGTCATATATTTCATGGTTACTTATTATCTATACTTTATTATCATTCTTGAATTGTTAACATGGAAAATGAATCTCATCGCGTCGTGGAGACGGTAATCCGTACGTACGCACGAGCAATGATATCGTTCCCATATTTATTGAATAAAATTAGAGTGAATGATATAATATCTGAGAATTTGTATTATATTATAATAACAATATGTATTTAATCTTTACACCATTTTACCCATCCAAGTAAAGTGGTGGTGGAAAAACAGATTACACCACGACGTGGAGACGATATTTCGTAAGTACGCACGCACGGTGATTTCATTTTCCATAGGATGGATAAAAAGTGAAATATGGTTGCTTTATATTTATAATAACATATCATTATATGAGGGATAGTGATTTTATTACTTCATAATGAAACAAATAATGAAGAGGGAGTATAAGAAGAATGGAACTTGAAGAAAATAGTAGAAGGTATGAACTATTTCTCGAAGTGCCTCCATTAAACTTTCCCTTAGGTCACTAAAATTGGTCTCTGAAGAAGACCAGGACCTCTAGGATGTTTATAGGGAAGTGTAGAAGAATATTTGGTAGGGGTTGGCCGATCTTTAAGGCTCAAAGTGGTGTGAGGAAGAGAGGGATGAGGTTCCCTTTTATAAGGGAGGAGAGGGGCGCCTTTGGAATAACTAAAAATATTATTTTCTTATAAAGTCATATTCGGTTTTTAATAGCTCCAAATTAAGTTATTTCTAAGCTAAAGTTGGATGGGTATAAATCCTCTCATAAAATAGAATTTAGACATGTTTATCTTTCTATTTTAACATTATCATTTAGATTTAACATTAAGTTAAATAATTTTACTTTTACTGTGTCTTCTTGTTTTCTTACACTATAAGGTTAATAAACATACTATAACAAGACAAACAATCCCTAAGTTGTTTATTATTAATATATATAACCTTATTTAAGTAATATATCCGAACCTTAGATTTTTAGGAATAAAATAAAAATTAATAATATAATATTTGTTTTAAAAACTATTTTATGTCAATTTTGACACTATTTGGTAATTGATTTTTGTGAAAATCATAACAGAATGATTAGTTGGAAAAACGTTAATTAAATCAATAATAACATGTCTTATTAACCTATAAAATTAGTGGAATTCATAAAAAAGTCTCAAATTACATTTATTTGGGTATTTATAACATCAATTATGTTTATAATTCATTATTAAGATAATTACTCATCATCATTATGTCATATATAAATAACATTATTTAATGTCTAAAAATTATAAATAAAATACCATTATTTAGGAAATATTTTTATATTTAAAATTAATATTTATAGTCTAATTTATCTTATGTATAACCCTATATTGAAAATGATTTACTTATTAAACATTGATTTTAACTATTTTAACCCTTCTTTAAAACAATTAATAATAAATGTCCTAATCTAATCCAAGTGGGCCTAAATGGTCATATTTTATTCCTAAGGTTGTTTTTGGTTGAATTAAACTTATCCAATAGAATTAGTACATGTGTTAGTGTAACACCCCAAGCTTATACGGTACGCTTCTCTTTGAATAATGTGATAGCTTGTGTTGTACGCAATACTGAGTTCTAACACACCATAACTAATCAAACTAGCTGTTATGAATAGTAATACCGACCTATTTAAATTATATATATTTTATATTTCAAAATGTACTTCATTTTTTGATTCGGAATATCAAATTTAGCCTAAGGTGAAATTTTGGTACTTTTCTAAAAAACATCAATTTTTGTTGAATAGTGAAACTACTAAGTGGTAGTTAAATAACTGAATTTTTAGTAAAACATAATTTTACTGCTTCTGTGAATGGAATTTTGAAAATACTTTAGACACGGTTAATATCAAGAAGTAAAATGTGGTTCAATGAGATGAAAATAATTTTTGGTGAATAGTAACTTTTTATATTTATTTACCACGGTTTAAAGTAAAAAAAGTAATTAAGGTTAAAAATGCTATTAATATTACCCTAACACATGTCCTAATTGTATTGGACAAGTGTATCTCTACCAAAAACAACCTTAGGAATAAAATATTATCATTTAGGTCCACTTGGATTAGATTAGGACATTTATTATTATTTAATTCAAAGAAGAGTTAAAAGAGTTAAAATCAATGTTTATTTACTAAAACATTTTTAATATAGGATCATACATAAGATAAATTCTATTTTAAATATTCATTAGAAATATAAAAATATTTCCTACATAATGATATTTTATTTATAATTTTTAGACAATAAATAATTTAATTTATTTATGACACAATGATGATGCAGTAATTACCATAATAGTGAAAAATTAAAATAAATGATATTATAAATACCCAAATAAATATAATTTGAGAATTTTAATGAATTACACTAATTTTATAGGATACTATGACATATTAGGATTTATTTAATTGACTTTTTTAGAATTAATCATTCTGTTATAAGTTTCACAAAAATCAACTATTGAATAGTGTCCAAATTGTCATAAAAGTGTTTTTAAAACAAATATTATATTATTAATTGATATTAAATTCGTAAAAAATCTAAGGTTCGGCCAAGAGACTTATATCATGATAGGTGTATCATTAATTGACCACTTGGGGTCTCTTGGATGTATATAGTATGTTTATTAACTATATAATATAAAAATACAAAGTGACATGGTAAATGTCAAACTAATTAACTAAGAGTTAAAACTAAAGGATAAGGTTAATATAGTAACCCAAACCTATATAAAATAGATTTGTTGAATGTTTTTAGACTTATCCCCACCTTAAACGTTGAATAATAAACTTTGGAGCCATTAGAAACCGAATATTATTTTATTATAAATTAATATTTCAAGCTTTTCCAAAGGTGCCCCTCACCCCTCTTATAAAAGGGCACTCCCCCTTCTCATTAACTCACACCTTCAAAGCCTTTTGGTTCAGCCAAACTCTGACCAAATACTCTCTAATCTTCCCTCACTTAATCCTAGTGGCCTTTCTTTAGCCATAAAGCTAACATAAGGATCCCTTTTGATCAAATAAAAAGGAAGAACCCAAAGAAGAGGTAATGTTTTCACCACCCTTTATCAAATTCATTTCTTCTTCTACTTCTTCTTTCTTTGTTATTACCATTCTAAAATAATAACTCCAGTATCTTATATATACTATGATGTTATTATAAATATGGTACAACCATATTCAGTATTCTATCCACCCTTTGAATAACATGTCACCATACGTGCGTACATACGGCTTACCGTCACCACGTCATGGTGTAATTGTTATTCAATATATTATTATTTGGATGGGTATAATAAAGATGTGTAACTCATGTAAATAAGAAATATAACATGATAATGATTCTATATATATGATATAATATCCAATTATATTTTATTTTAATATCAAAAGAATGATATTGTCGCTCGTGCGTACGTACGGACTACCGTCTCCATGAACGCGATAAGATTCATTCTCCATCGTATACATTCAAGTATAATTATCATTTGATGATTTAAAAATAACGTTTCAGGACATTATATCATTCTGGATATGAATAAGATACAACCTATCCATGACAAACATGGCTTACATAACAAAACATATAAAATAAAACGAGTAAATTAACACTCGAAACGACGATAATACTAAGATATTATTAACAACGCAATGTTAAAAGATCATATATGATATCATATTAATATTTATGATTAATGTATAATTTAATAAAAATTATTTTACCATTATATAGGAGGTTAACCTACCCTCAACCAAGGAAAAGTACAAGGTAAGGGTTTATTTCACAATCTCTTCATTATCTGAGGTTGTTTATACGTAATAATATACTGGGATCTCTTTATCATCCACATCCATGTTTCTTAAAAATGTATTTCAAAACATTTTTAATATTTACAATAATATGGGTTAAAGTCATTTATACCCTTGTTTGACTTTTTATAAGTGGTTTATAAAGGAATCTTTCCGTCGTTTTCCAAACTAGGTGCTATTAACCTTTTCGACGGAATTATGTTAAGAATGTTTTTTAACTTATACGGCGGGTGCGGTTATTTTCCGCCATTATAAAATCATCGAAGCTTCCCTTACAAGCTTATAAGAATATTTTCAATGAAAATGTTTTATTTCATAAATATATGAATCTTAAATGATTTCAAAATAGAAATAGATATTTCTCTAAAAAGAGTTTTGATTTCATCTATGTCAACATACTTTGATGGATTTTTACACTTATTTGAAGTTGATTTATTATGATACAAAACTTCTATATTGTATTTAAGGTTTTGTGATATGTTTTACTGTGGATGTGCTATTTTTATACTGTTCATAGTTTATGGTGAAAGTATTGACTTCTTGTATGCTATTTTTAATATGAAAGTTTATGTTATGTTTAAACCTTTTCATATGGGAATGCATTGGACTTAATATGTGATGGGTGGAGCCCGCTATAGCTCCTCGATGCATCGGTAGGTCTCATGAGACACACTATTGTCTTGACACATGGCCTTGGAAAAATATTAATTGTAGTCTTGGCACAAGGCCTCGGCTATGTGGTTATGATAGTCTGCATTATGCATTCCATTATTATGAAAGTGGTAATTGATATTGCATGTCATTATTCGATTAGTAGAATATCAATGTGAATAAGTAAATGGAATTATTTCATTTTATTTTTTCCATACTATGTTGAAGTTCAAGTTTAAAAGGCTTTTGTTTTAAGTTATACATTCCCTTAAATGCTTATTCTTATTTATGAAAGTTTCCGCTATATTGTTATCCTTATTGTGCATTTGAGCTCACCCCTTTTCTATGTTTTATTTTTTCCAGGATGTGAAGAAGTAATTTATGAATGACCTGCAGGGATATTATGTGGGGATATGAGAGTGAGATAAGGAGACTATGTTGTTGTAGTAGTTTTTCACTTTATGATGTAATGGAAAACATTATGAATATATCAAGTGTTTCCAAGGCTACTAAACCAATCGGTCTTTAGAGATTTGATATTTCTTGTGATCATGCCAATGTTATGTAATAGTTCACCAACTCTAGGTAACTGGGGTCGGGGCATTATAGTTGGTATCAGAGAAAGTATAGTACAATCCTTGGAAGCTAGAAGTAGATAAACTCTGATTAGAGCACGTAGACCTAAGTTGAACTTTGAGGATTAGTATAGAAAAACTTCCTAGAATATTGGTATTGTAGAGATTTTGTGAGTTTTCCAAGCAATACATCCCTGTCTAGATATGAGCAGGTAGAGGCGGCTCTGGAACAAATGTACCTAGAGGTAAAACCCAAAAACACCGCTTTGAGCTAGACTCGAACGAGAACTGGTGCATGACAACGGGCCTTGCTGCACTCATGGTTACGACACTCCTGGGGGATATGCTTAGGAAAACTCTCATTTTCTTTACAAATCATTATGAAGGTTTTATGAGTATATACTTTCTCAAAGAAAACATTCTTATGATTATGTATTATATCCATCAATAGTTCAATTTATTTTAAGTGCTTTATAAGTATGGGATTATGTATTTTGATTTATAAACTGATCTAGTTGATACCATTGTTTAGAAATGGTGCCTAGTGGAAGAAATGGAAACTGTATCAATGCACGCACTCCATGTAGGTATTTCCCGCCTACTCAAGATAATTATAGTGGAGCTGGTGATGCAACTAGTGCCGATTAGCTAATCATCATACTGGGACAACTTACTCAGGTTATGAATAATAACCTTACCCGTATGGAGCACCCTGATCCACAGCGTGGTAGATCAATGTTAGATCGCTTCATGAGGAAACAACCACCAACGTTCAATGGGAGTACAAATCCCTTAGTAGCTGAGCAATGGATATTTTCCCTAGAGAAAAAATTTCAGGCTTTGGGAAGTAGTGAAAGGTAAAAAGTTATCGTGGCAGTTTACCGCCTCACTGGAGATGCTGATCAATGGTGGTCATTGATTCAAAATACGAAAGAAGATGATGAAGTATCAAATATGGAATGGAGAGAGTTCAAAGATCTTTTTTTAGAAAAATACTTTCCTTCCGACCATCGAGCAGATATGGAAAGCCAGTTTCTGAGTCTGAGACAAAAGGAGGATGAGAATGTCACAAAGTATGAGGCTAACTTTACAAGGTTAGCAAGGTATGCTGGAGGTTATATACGTAACCCAAGAAGTAAGATTGATCGTTTCTTTGATGGGTTAAAATCATTTCTCTATCGAGAATTAGTCTCAAAATCATTCTCGTCGTACGAAGACATTGTCTCATGTGCTATCAAGACAGAAAAGAAATTCTTTAAGTCTTATGAATTTAAAGGAAAGAAAGAGAAGAAGAGACATGTTGATCAATATGGGAATGGAAATTAGGGGAAGATGGGAAAGGTTGAATATCCATCCTACGGTAAATGTGGGAAGAAACACCCCGGTACTTGCTTGAAGGGAACGAGAGTCTATTACAAGTGTGGTGAAAATGGCCACCAAGCTCATGATTGCAAAGGGAAGAAGGAAGCGACCAATTTTTAGTGCTACAATCGCAGGGAGATGGCGCATTATGCAAATGGGTGTCCTAATAATCTGGGGAACTTACCTCAAAAAATTCCAAGGGATCAAGGCCAAGCTTATGTTATCACTACTGTTGAGGTAGAAGCTCCGAAAGACGTGGTGGTAGGTAATTTAATGGTTTCCTCAATTTAACAAATGCATTATTTGATTCTGGATAATCGCATTGTTTCATATCTTTCTAGTTTGCTAAAAAATTAGATATTTCCAATTTGATTTAACAAGGGAGTTGTCAGTTAAAACTCTTATGGGAATTATCATTGCAACAAAGTTTTGTGAATCAGTCCCCATTAGAGAACATAAAAGTTCTTTATCTGCTGATCTCATCATTATACCTATGGTTGAGTTTGATATAATCCTCGGTATGGATTGGATTTCGGACTATGATGCAAAGATTTATTGTAATAATTAAGAGGTTATGATTCTTGATGATGATGATATGGAACACCTTATCTTTAGAGAAGAATCTTCACCACCTAATTCTTATCTAGATCCAACCCTAGTAGCTCAACTAAATTCAATTATTGGGGAGGAAGAGAATGAAATGACTATGGGTGAGGAAAGGAATGTTCAAATAGAGGATCTACCCGTTGTTAATTATTATGTAGATGTGTTTCCAGACGATTTACCTGGACATCCTTCAGAACGAGAAGTCGAGTTTTCCATTGATTTAATTCCTGGATCAAGGCCTATATCGAAAACAACTTATAGAATGGCCACTATAGAATTATTTGAACTAAAGAAATAACTAGAGGAGTTGAGTAATAAGCTATTTATTCGCCCTAGTGTTTCTCCATGGGGAGCCCCTGTTCTTTTTGTTAAAATGAATGATGGATCTATGAGGTTATGTACTGACTAGAGGGAGATCAATGCTATAACAATAAAGAACTAGTATCCCCTACCTCGCATTGATGATTTATTTGACCAACTTCATGGAGCTCAATACTTTTCAAAGATTGACCTTCGATCTGGATACCATCAGTTGTGTGTGAAGAAGGAAGACATTCCGAAGACAGCATTTCGAACCAGGTACGGGCATTACGAGTTTACTGTAATGCCTTTTGGATTGACTAATGCACCCTCTGTATTCATGGATCTGATGAATAGAGTTTTCAAGGAGTATCTCGATGAATTTGTGGTGGTATTTATTGATGATATCTTGGTATACTCCAAAATCTACGAAGATCATGAAAATCACTTGCGCATTATCCTGAAGACTCTGAGAAGACATGAATTATATTGAAAGTTTAGCTTGTGTGAATTCTGGCTTCAGAAGATTTCTTTTCTTGGCCATATTGTCTCTAAAGATGGAATCTCTGTTTATCCTTCAAAGACCAAGGCAATACAATAATGGCTAGAACCTACGAATATAACTGAGGTACGTAGTTTTATTGGTTTGGCAGGTTATTATCGACGTTTCATGCAGAATTTTGCCCGATTGGATAACCCATTAACGAAGCTCACACGTAAAGGGGTTAAATTTGTTTGAAAAAAAGAGTGTGAAGAATGTTTCGAAGGACTGAAGAGAAGATTATTCAATGCTCCGATATTGACTCTACCATCGGGGAATTATGGGTTCGTTATTTATAGTGATGCATTGAAGAAAGGACTTGGTTGTGTCCTTATGTAGAATAATAGGGTTATTGCCTATGCATCACGATAGTTGAAAATTAATGAACAAAACTACCCTACTCATGATCTCGAGTTAGCAGCTGTGATCTTTGCTTTGAAGATATGGAGGCACTACCTCTATGGTGAAAAATGTGAGATTTATACTGATCACAAGAGTTTGAAGTATATTTTCTCACAAAAAGAACTCAACATGTGGCAAAGGAGATGTCTTGAATCACTCAAGGATTATGATTGTACGATACACTACCAGCTGGGGAAAGCAAACAAGGTGGAAGATGCATTGAGCAGAAAGTACCATGGAGTTTTGAACAATATGAGAATTGAAAGGGATCCAATTATCATGGATCTAGTGATGATGGACATGGGAATAACCAGGGAAGGTGAAACATCAATGCTTTTTCAAATGGTTGCCAAACCATCTTTACTAGAAATAATTAAGAGTTCTCAGACCGATGATGAAGAATTTCAAAAGAAGATTAAAGCTGCGAATGATGGGAGATTGAGAGACTTTGCGTATGAAGATGGAATTTTGAAATTCGGGCAGAGGATTTGTGTTCCCTATATACCTGATCTAAAAATGGAATTGCTGGATGATGCTAATTGTTCCAATTTCTCTATACACCCTGGGAGCACCAAAATGTATAGATATTTGAAGGAACATTTTTAGTGGGACAACATGTAGAGGGAGATTGCTGATTTTGTGTCAAAATGTATGGTTTGTCAACAAGTGAAAGCTGGAAGGCCACAGCCTGGAGGAGTCATGCAACCTCTTCCCATACCAGAGTGCAAATGGGACAATATTACAATGGACTTTGTCATGGGACTACCAAAGACTCCTAGAATGAACGATGAAATATGGGTTATTGTTGATCGTCTCACCAAGCCAGCACATTTTTTTTGTATAAGAGATGATCTACCACTGGAACGTCTAGGAAGACTATATATTAATGAAGTTATGAGACTTCATGGAGTACCCCTATCAATTGTTTCTGATCGTGATCCCCGTCTTACTCCAAGAATCTGGAAGAGTCATCCGAAATCCCGGGATACTGAACTTCCTTTGAGCACTGCCTACTTCCCTCAGATAGGTGGACAATCAGAATGGACTATTCAGACCTTATAAGTCATGTTGAGATCTTGCTCACTTGACTTTCAGGGTATGTGGGATCAATATTTACCCTTGGTAGAATTTTCCTATAACAATAGCTTCCATTCGAGTATTCAGATGGAACCATATGAAGCGTTATACGGAAAGAGATTTCGCACACCAACCTGTTGGGATGACATTGGTTAAATAAAACTTGTAGGCCCAGAACTGGTGGAGGAAACGATGGAAAAGGTAAAGGTAATCCAAAATCACATCAAAGGAACTCAAAGTAGGCAAAAGAGCTATGCCGATAATCAAAGGAAGGATTTGGAATTTCAAGTGGGTGATCATGTTTTCTTGAAGGTATCTCCATTGAAGGGAGTCATAAGTTTTGGTAAGAAAGGTAAATTGGGTCCCAGGTACATCGGACCTTTCGAAATTCTAGAACGAATTGGGGTTGTAGCTTACCGATTGGTAATGCCGCCAAGTCTCTCCAAAGTTCACGATGTGTTCCACGTATCTCTGTTGAGGAAATACAGGCCTGACCCAATGCATGTACTCACCTATGAAGAATTAGAACTGGAACCCGATCTATCTTTTTGTGAAGATCCCGTCAGGATTCTTGATACAAGAGAACAAGTACTGAGAAACTGGACGACACGTCTAGTAAAATTTTTGTGGAGAAACCATAAGATGGAAGAGGCAACGTCGGAACCCGAGGAACTTATGATGAAGAACCACCCGAGTCTTTTCATGCGGTAGTATTCTGGAAATTTCAAGGACAAAATTATTTGAAGCAGGGGAGAATGTAACACCCCAAGCTTCTACGGTACGCTTCTCTTTGAATAATTTGATAGTGTCTGTTGTACGCAACACCGAGTTCTAACACACCATAACTAATCAAACTAGCCGTTATGAATAGTAATACCTACTTTTTGAAATTATATATATTTTATTTTTCAAAATGGACTTCATTTTTGGATTCAGAATATCGAATTTAGCCTAAGGTGATATTTTGGTACTTTTCTGAAAAACTTCAATTTTGATGAATAGTGAAACTACTAAGTGGTAGTTAAAAAACTGAATTTTTCATAAAACTTAATTTTACTACTTCTGTGAATGGAATTTCAAAAATCTGAGAGACACGGTTAATAACAAGAAGTAAAATGTGGTTCAATGGGATGAAAATAATTTTTGGTGAATAGTAACTTTTTACATTTATTTACCACGGTTAAAAGTAAAAAGGGTAATTAAGGGTAAAAATGATATTAATATTACCCTAACACGTGTACTAATTATATTGGACAAGTGTATCTCGACCAAAAACAACCGTAGGAATAATATATTATAATTTAGGTTTACATGGAATGGATTAGGACATTTTTTATTATTTAATTCAAAGAAGAGTTAAAAGAGTTAAAATTAAAGTTTATTTACAAAAACATTTTTAATATAAGGTTATAAATAATATAAATTAGATTGTAAATATTCATCCAAAAGATAAAAAGATTTCATTTTATTTATAATTTTTAGACATTAAATAATTTAATTTATTTATGACACAATGATGATGCAGTAATTACCATAATAGTGAAAAATTAATATAATTGATATTATAAATACCCAAATAAATATAATTTGAAAATTTTAATGAATTAAACTAATTTTCTAGGATAATATAAAATATTAGGATTGATTTAATGTACTTTTTTCGAAGTAATCATTCTGTAATAGGTTTCACAAAAATCAACTATTGAATAGTGTCAAAATTGACATAAAAGAGTTGTTAAAACAATTATTATATTATTAATTGATATTAAATTCATAAAAATCTAAGGATTGGAAAAGAGACTTATATCATGATAGGTGTATCATTAAAGGACCACTTGGTGGTCTGTTGGATGTATATAGTATGTTTATTAACAATATTATATAAAAATACAAAGTGACATGGTAAATGTCAAACTAATTAACTAAGAGTTAAATCTAAAAGATAAGGTTAATATAGTAACCCAAACCTATATAAATTCTATTGGTTGAATGGATTTAGACCTATCCCTACCTTAACCTTTAAATAATCAACTTTGGATCCATTGTCAACAGAATATGAATTTAATATAAATTAATATTTCTAGCTTTTCCAAAGGTGCCCCTCACCCCTCTTATAAAAGGGCACTCCCCCTTCTCATTAACTCACACCTTAAAAGCCTTTCGGTTCAGCCAAACTCTGCCCAAATACTCTATCAACTTCCCTCACTTCATCCTAGAGGCCTTACTTTAGTCATAGACCCAACTTAAGTATCCATTTTGATCAAATCAAAAGGAAGAACCCGAAGAAGAGGTAATGTTTTCACCACCCTTTTTCAAATTCATTTCTTCTTCCACTTCTTCTTTCTTTGTTATTACCATTATAAAATAATAACTCCAGTATATTATATCTACTGTGATGTTATTATAAATATTTTATAACCATAATCAGTATTCTATCCACCCTTTGAATAACATGTCACCATACGTGCGTACGTACGGTTTACTGTCTCCACATCGTGTTGTAATTGTTATTCAATATATAATTATTTGGATGGGTATAATAATGATGTGTAACTCATGTAAATAATAAATATAACATGATAATGATTCTGTATATATGATATACTATCCAATTATAAATTATTTTAATATCAAAAGAATGATATTATCGCTTGTGCATATGTACGGACTACCGTCTCAACGAACGCAATAAGATTCATTCTCCATCGTATCCATTAAAGTATAATTTTCATTTGATGATTTAAAAATAATTTTTAAGGACTTTATATCGTTCTGTATATGAATAAGATACAACCTATCCATGAAAAACATGGATTACGTAACAAAACATATAAAATAAAACGAGTAAGTTATCACCCAAAACGACGACAATACGAAGATATTATTAACAAAGCAATGTTAAAAGATTATATATGATATCATATTAATATATATGATTCTTGTATAATTTAATAACAATTATTTCACCATTATACATGAGGTTAACCAACCCTCAACCAAGGAAAAGTACAAGCTAAGGGTTTATTTCACAATCTCTTCATTATCCGAGGTTGTTTATACGTAATAATCTACTAGGATATCTTTATCATCCACATCCATGTTTCTTAAAAATGAATTTCAAAACATTTTTACTATTTACAAGAATGTGGGTTAAAGTCATGTATACCCTTGTTTGACTTTTTATAAGTGGTTTATAAAGAATCTTTCTGTCATTTTCCAAACAAGGTGATTTTAACCTTTTCGACAAAATTATTGTAAGAATGTTTTTTTAACTTATATGGTAGGTGCGGTTATTTTCCGCCGTTATAAAATATTCGAAGCTTCCCTTATAAGATTATAAGAATATTTTCAAAGAAAATGTTTTATTTCATAAATATATGACTCTTAAATGGTTTCAAAATAGAATGAGATATTTCTCTAAAAAGAGTTTTGATTTCATCTATGTCAATATCCTTTGATAGATTTTTACGCTTATTTGAAGTTGATTTATTATGATACTAAAATTATATATTGTATTGAAGGTTTTGTGATATGTTTGACTATGGATGTGCTATTTTTATACCATTCATAGTTTATGGTGAAATTATTGACATTTCGTTTTCTAGTTTTAATATGAAAGTTTATGTTATGTATAAACCTTTTCATATGGGAATGCATTGGACTTAAAATGTGACGGGTGGAGCCCGCTATAGCTCCTCGATGCATCGGTAGGTCTCAGGAGACAAACTAGTGTCTTGGCACAAGGCCTTGGAAAAATCTTATTTGTAGTCTTGGCATGAGGCCTTGGCTATGTGGTTATGATAGTCTCGCATTATGCATTCCATCATTATGAAAGTGGTAATTGATATTGCATGTGATTATTTGATTAGTAGAATATCCATGTGAATAAGTAAATGGAATTATTTCATTTTATTTTTGCCATACTATATTGAAGATCAAGTTTAAAAGGCTTTTGTTTTAACTTATACATTTCCTTAAATGTTTATTTTTATTTATGAAAGTTTCTGCTATATTGTTATCCTTACCGGGCATTTGAGCTCACCCCTTTTCAATGTTTTATTTTTCCCAGGATGTGAAGATGTAATTTATGAATGACCTGCAGGGATAGTATGTGGGGATATGAGAGTGGGATAAGGAGACTATGTTGTTGTAGTAGTTTTTCACTTTATGATGTAATGTAAAACTTTATGAATATATCTAGTGTTTCAAAGACTACTAAACCAATCGGTCTTTCGAGATTTGTTCTTTCTTGTGATCATGCCAATGTTATGTAATAATGCACCGACTCTAGGTAACTGGGGTCAGGGCGTTACGGTTAGGGTAATAGTAATATCATTTTTACCCTTATTTATCCTATTTATTTTTAACCATGGGTAAAAAAAGAAAAAAGTTACTATTCACCAAAAAATTATTTTCATCTCATTGAACCACATTTTAGTTCTTTATATTAACCGTGTCTCTCGGATTTTCAAAATTCTATTCACAAAAGTGGTAAAATTTCATTTAAATAAAAAAGTCAGTTTTTTTATCTACCACTATGTGGTTTCACTATTCATCAAAAATTGAAGTTTTTCAGAAAAATACCAAAAATTCAGCCTAAGCATTATTTGAAATTTCGAATTCAAAATTTATGTATATTTTGCCAAATTCAAAACATTGAAGTGGCATTTATTAATTTTAAAATTAATTCCTGTTATCAAAATAAATAGCGTGTTTTTAAGAAATAATAACTATCAAAAGATTGATACTGGTTTATATCCAATTTCAAAGTAAAATTAATTACAATGACCAAAATTGGATTAAATGGTAAAAATATATTCTAATTACACTTTAAAACCAATTAAAAAGATAATCTAACCATATAAATTATTGCGATGAAAGCAGGTTTTTTACTATTCATTAAAATATGAAAGTTATTAAATAATAATATGAAAATTTTAACCAAATTAACTTTTTATGTCCTGATTCCAAAGAAGAATTTAATTTTCTCAAATTGAACTTATAGACATGTCAAAACAAGATATAAAGTGGGTACGCCATCAAAAGGCGGAAAAACTGAATTTTTTGAAAAATACTTATTTTATTTGAAAATTTTATTTTGTTCTCATACCATGTTCTAGAAAATATGTAAGATGAATAATAATGTTATAAAATTCAAAATGTTGTTAATACAATTCATAACGGCTTGTCCATAATATTATAACAATATATCGTTGTTTAGTGAAACCCGGTATTGCGTACTACACACGCTATCATGGTAGGTCGCGATTGTGTGTAATGCAAGACAAGAATAGTGTTTCATATACTGCAAGATAATGCAGTGTTGTGTATAGTACAATCTAATCCTGGTGTAGTGTATAATAGAAGATAAAATAAATTAAAAATAATATATCTCATAAAATATAGGGGTGTTACAATCTTGAGTTTGTAGCCATAGTGTTTCCTCTGAAGTTGTGGAGACATTACCTCATTGGAAAGCGCTTTGTGGTTTTCACCGATCATAAGAGTCTGAGATATGTTTTCTCCTAGTGTGACATGAACTTACGACAACGTCGGTGGATGGAGTTCTTACCGGAATATGACTTTGAGATATCATATACACCTGGAAAGGGGAATGTTGTAGCTGATACGCTAAGTCAAAAGTCACGTATTGATGTAGTGCGTGAATTTGGTGACTCATAGAGAGTAATAGAGGAACTATCAGCATTACATATTGATATGGTAGAATTTGGGGGCAAAGGATGACTTTTCCAGATGATGGTGAAATCATCTCTGTTGCGGTAGGTGGAAGGGTCCCAGTTTGGGGATCTTGAGGTGGTGGTCTGGAGAGACCGAGTTGTTTGTGGTGAGGCCCATGATGGTTGGACTGAGGATCAATGTCACAGAGTGTTGTATCATGGAATTATTTTTGTTCCTTTTACAATGCGCAAGATTTTTCTTAGAGTGTTTCATAGTTCGCCTTTAGCAGTTCATCCTAGCGTGACAATGATGTACAGAGCCTTGAGGAGCCAGTTTTGGTGGCCTGGGCTAAAGCGTTCAGCTGCACAGTTTGTGTCTCGATGTTTGGATTTCCAGAAGGTGAAGGTCGATCATTGTGTTCCTAGTGGTCTTCTCAAGCCATTATATATTCCTCAGTGGAAGTGGGAGGACATATCAATGGGCTTTGTTACTGGTTTACCTCGAGCTCCAGGAGTACATGTTGTTTTTTAGGTGTTAGTGGATCATTTGACAAAATTCTCCCACATCATAGTGATCAAGGAGTCAAGCTCCGTTGATGTTTTGTCGAGGCAGTACCTAGAAGAGGTGTTGAGACTTCATGGAGTCCCAAGGATGATCATTTTTGATCGAGATCCTCTCTTTACTTATAGGGTGTAGAGAGGTCTCTACAATTGTTTTGGTTTTTAGCTATGACTTCGCACTACTTTTCATCCTCAAATAAACAGTCAGACAGAGCGAACCATCCAGACTCTTGAAGACATGTTACACTCCTATGTTCTTGATTTTAAAGGTTTGTGGATTAATCACTTACCCTTGGTGGAGTTCTCTTACAATAATAGTTTTTACTCCACCATCATTATGGTTCCTTTTTAAGCCCTGTATGGCAGGCCTTTCCGTTCTTCGTTGTGATGGACTGGGGTCAGAGAGTTAGGAATTCTTGGACTAGAACTAGTGAAGAATACAATAGAGATGGTCAGGTGATTCGTGAGAGGATGAAGATAGCGCAAGATCATCTGAAATCATATGTTGATCTACTAAGGATACCCTTAGACATTAATTTTGTGGATCGTGTGTTTCTGAAGGTGACTACCATTTGTGGGTAGTGAGGGTTTGGTCATGGTAGTAAGCTTTCTCCCCAGTTTGTTGGACCTTTCTTGGTGTTAACTCGTGTTGTAGCCATGGTGTATCAAGAAGCACATACCCCACAGATGAGTTTGAAACATTATTTTTCCATGTATCACATCTCTGTAGTTATCTTCATGATGACTCACATGTCATCGATTGGGGATAGATCGATGTTGATGATGAGGCGCATTTTGAGGAGTGACCTGTGGGGATCCCAAACAGCAAAGAGAAGGTGTATTGTGGGGATTCTATCCCCTTGGTTTGTGTCTTGTGGAGACATGGCGGCATGGAGGAGAGTACCTGGGAACTTGAGTCCTAGATAAGTTCTCAGTACCTAGAGTTGTTTGATGTTTAACTCTTTTCAAGTAACAATGTCCCCATTTTGGATAGACCATTCATGTTTATATTATGAATTTCTTTTGTTTCTTCTTGTGGAACGATCTCTTTTGAGAGGTATCTCGATGGGTGGTTGTTCGGACCCCGTTCCATTTTCCCTTTAAGTGGGATTTGAATACTAGAGGATGATAATGTTTTGAGGGGTATCTGATGTAATGGATCAGACATCTCTGGTCTATTCCTTTGCAAAAATCTGGTGTTTGAGGTGTTTCGGGAGGTCAAAGTGACTCATATCAAACACGTTTCCAATTTTCCCTTTCTGTGAACAGTTGCATTGGTGACCCTTGGTGAACAGTTCCAAAGGTAGACAGTTGTGAACAATGCAAATGGTTTGGTATAATGGTAACCACCCTTTGCTTTTCCAAGTTTCGAATTCTATGAACAGTTCAACCAGTGAAAAATTTTATCAGTACCCTCTAACAGTAACCTCTCTTTCCTTTTCTAAATTTTGAGTTCTATGAACTGTTCCATCGGTGAATAGTTCTATTGGAGACCTCTAATGGTAACAACTCTTTATTTTTCCAAATTTCCAATCCTATAAACAGTTCTATCAGTGACCAGTTCTATCAGTAACCACTAATGGTAACCTCTATTTCCTTTTCCAAATTTCCAATTCTATTAACAGTTCTATCTGTGAATAGTTATATCGGTAACCTCTAACGGTAAACTCTATTTCCTTTTCCAAATTTCCAATTCAATGAATAGTTTTATCAGTGAAGACTTCTATCGGTAACCTATAATGGTAGCCACTATTTCCTTTTCCAAATTTACAATTCTATGAACATTTCTATTAGTGAAAAGTTCTATCGGTAACCTCTAATGGTAACCTCTCTTTCCTTTTCCAAATTTCCAATTATATGAACAGTTCAATCGGTGAACAGTTCTTTCGGTAACCTCTAACAGTAATCTATATTTCCTTTTCCAAATTTCCAATTCTATGAGCAGTTCAATCAATGAACAGTTCTATCAGAAACCTCTAACGGTAACCTCTCTTTCCATTGCCAAATTTCCAATTCTATGAACAGATCTATCTGTGAACAGTTCTATCTGTAACCTGTAACGGTATGTGTACAATGTTCTATCGGTGAGGTTCTAATGGTGAGGTTCATTAACAATGTTCTAATGGTGAGTTTCACGAACAATACTCTATCGGTGAGGTTCATGAACAGTGTTCCATCAATTAGGTTCTAATGGTGAGGTTCATGAACAGAGTTCTAATAGTGAGGTTCATGAATAGTGTTCTATCGGTGAGGATCATGAATAGTGTTCTATCGGTGAGGTTCTAACGGCGAGGTTCATGAAAAGTGTTATGACGGTCAGGTTCATGAACATTGTTCTATCGGTGAGGTTCAAGAACAGTGTTCTATTGGTGAGGTTCTAACGGTGAGGTTCATGAACAGTGTTTTCCCTTTTCCAAATTTTGAGTTCGTGAACAGTGTTTCCAGCTTCCTATAGTTTCGCCCTTTAAGCATTTTCCATTGATATAAAATGCATTTAAATTATCATTTTAAGGATTCTGAGGCCGATTCAAAGGCCATAACTCCTAATGGTGTGGTTCAGGAACAATGTTTCTCCTTTCCATTTTTTATCATGTAATATCCATGCTTCTAATGGAGTTTTCTTGTGGTTCAGTTGGTGTGGTAATATCATGGCATCCTTGGGTGGATGCAGTTGTGGCGAAGGGAGGATCTTGAGCCGTTGTGTGGATAAAGAATTTCAAGAACTGTTTGAGGTAGGGGATTCATTGTTTCACATTTCATTTACGTGAAACTATATTGTTAGCATGTTTTATCCCACTAGATGACAATGGAAGTGACATAATAAATGTTTAAAATATATATATAAATTGATATCGATCATATGTTATTGCCTCTTGTTTTTTTATATAGTGTGATATCATTGCTTGCTTCATATAGCTGTTCGTTCGTGATGGAAATTGGTAAATAACGTAAACCAAAATTAATTGATAATTTTTTGGATAGAGATAAATATGCATGTAAATGAATCTAGTTCTCCTTTTTAAATTTTATGTTAATAAAAATGGTGCGGTAAGAATGTTTAATTTTTTGTTATAGATTACTATTTAGGTTTCCCTAATGTGGAACCTACGTATAATAAATTGGTTAATTCAAAATGGATTATGTTTTTGATAATTACTTGAAGGGTTCTGAGTTACCCTCTTGATTGTTATAGGGATAAGATCCCAATTTTTAAGATGTTTGTTGTCATGATTCTAATGTTGTGATGTGATAATGGAGGGTTTTTGTGATATGTGGGGGCATCAAGACTTTTGGTTGTGGCAGAAAATGACGCCTAGGGTGGCGTGATGCTTTGGTTTATGCATGTGGGAGTCAGGGAGGACACTAGGGATAATAGAATGGGGTGGATGTGATTATTGGATGCTTACGGTTTCTTTTTTGGTTGATTATCTATTTTACTTTTTCCTACTTCCTGAAAAAGCTGGCCTTACTTACCATTCTTTAGAAAGATGCGAAGACACGTGGGGTATGTCATGTGATTTCCGTGTTTAGCATCTCAAGGGAGGATGGGTCTAGGACCTTTCTATAGGCAGAAAATACTTGACGGGTAGTACATCAACACACCATGTTGAGACCCCTTGTGTTTAGTAGCATATAATGTTCTTTTAGAATGCTTGGGAATGTGGGAAATTGTTTCTATAATGAATTATTTAATAAATGATATTAACCCATGGTGTTGGATTTTGCTGGAACATAATGATGAGGTTGGAAATTTAAAGGGACAATGGACTTTGGGTGTGATGCTAATGAAATTTAATGTCGAATTTTTATTGGTTAATTAATGTTTAACGAATTAATTAACGTAAAGTGAAACTTATAAAAATGGAAAGAAATACTGTATTAAATCTCATTAAATTGTTGTGTTCTTATAGGATACATAGTCTTAGAAGTATCACCCCAGAGTCAGAGAGACGTTAGCTGAAGTTGAGTCTAATACAAGGTTATTCCCATAGTGTGTTTGTGAGGTATAATATATTTGGTAATTTGTTTTGTTTCTATACAATACTCCACCCTTTAAGTAAGGGAAACAGACACACTGGGGATTCTGATCCCTAGGAGGTGTTTTCCCCAACATTCTGGTTAGAGGATGAATGGATGACTACCACCTTTGGTCCCAATCTCTTCTATTGGTTGTCACTTGTACAGGTATCCAAAGCAGTTAGATTTCTCATATATGTGTCTAGAGGGCTGTAATGTCTTGTTTTTATTCACAAACATATATTTTGGATATAGTTTCCTATGGAGTACTATATGTGTAACATGTATAGGTTGTGATGGCTTGAGGATCGTTACTCAGTGTATGGGATAAAATGTCTTCAGGTATAACACCCGATGTATGATACATGTTACACGATCTGTGGTGGCTCCCATAAAATACCTGGTTACTTTTCATATGTGGACATGGCATTTTCATTGCATGAGGTGAATATTGTGGTGCTTCGCACAGGTTTCTGTGGGAAATCATTTTTGGAGAGAGATTCTTAGAACGTGCGATGTTGGGGAAAAGAAGCAAAACAGTGGGTATGTTGTAGCGGGGTACCCTTAATATTCATTATAATACAATATATACTTATATGTGTTACTTGGTTAGAGTACCCCTGGTGAGGTTGGGATCTTAGTATACCTTTTTAGGTGATGAGTTAGTTTCACTTGTTGTTCACTGTGCTTTAGTATGCTTTGTTTACTTTTGCAAGATAGGCTTTGGGGAGGATCATACTGAATATAATATTATACTCACCCTATGTATATATATAAACTGTTTTTCAGGTCACTAAGAGCAGGTTGGATATCAGGCTTGGTTTTAACAGCTTGGGGTTACAGGAGCTGTTTGGGCTCGTGGTTGCTGTTGTTTTACAATCTTTTGGGTCCTTGCATTTTTTACCTTTCAGTTGTATCAGTTTTTCATTAACTTTCATATGTGTACTTGGAATTTCATTTATCTTACTGGTTGACTTGGATTTGGTTGGTGTCTATCTTATCTCTCTCTTCTACATGTGTTCTCTTATAGGGTAATGCCTCCCATTTGTGTGTTTTCTATACCCTCGGTGCTAGTCACCAACCCGGGGCCTACTGGATGCAAGACTCGGGGGGTCAGTATCTTTATTCTCACATTTTCGTCCTAGGAGGGGTACACTTTGTGGGGAGGGGATCGTGACAGATCAATTGTTGAAATGAAATAAAACTCCTCAATTCACATGCAATGGAAACAAATTTACAGAGGAAAGACATTTGCAATTGATAAATTGAGTGATAGAAATCCAAAAGATGTTAATATAATTGAATTAATCCATAATAATGAAAACCCCCTACAATCACATTACCCATCATAAAATAAACTACTCGCTCATGCTAGGCATAATGAGAACAATAAGCATGGGTACTGTAAAAAGAATGGAAGCGAAGAGCGGTGGTGAAGATGGGCTCCAAATTTTAACTCCATTGTCTGGTGGTCGTCCCTCAATGTCAGTCGGCATCCAATGGTCCCATAGTGTCTCAAATAAATAGTAATGGCGATCTATTTATAATAATACTCATCAAAATCATTGGACACATCATATTTATTTTTATATTCATTGAAAATTTCATGAATTTTAACTGGGTTAAATGACCTGCAATCCCTTGAATATTAGGCATCATGAATCTTGAAAAAATCTTCTCCAAAATTAATCTTGAAAATTTTCATGTTGTTTAATGTAGTTACATGATGGATAGTGGTATTTCAAAACATTTAATGTATTCATGAGCTTTAATTTGTGGAAAATTAATTTTCAAAATGTCAAAACATGTAATTGTATTACAAGATGTGTAATAATTATGTTTAGTTTCCTACACTTCTCCTTTCTCAAAAATCCGGTGTCGCACTGCATCGCTTCATTCACGGAGATAATTGTCTTTCAACTCCAAAATTCTCCGCTTTTCATTCATTTTTCAAAAATTTATTATTTCTTACCAAAATTCATAAAAACTTCAATGCACTCAAAAATTATAATGATGAATCATCAAATCACAAAAATCAATACATAGAACACACTAAAATCAATGTAATAAATACACATATCAGTTTTCTAGAGATATAATTTGACCATATTTTTTATACATTTGTATGGTTGAATGTAATATTGATATGGCAAAGATTTCCTAATCCAGATTTGTGCTTTTTCTATGCTTGATAATTAGTTTTTATGAAAATGTTTTCATGGGTTTTAATTTTTTCACTAGACTAATGATTCACTTTTTTGTCACTTACTATGATGTTTGGTCTCATACCATATTTTAAAGTGTTTTCCATAGAGTATAAGGAAGGGTATCTGAAAAAAAGATGTCATAAAGAAATAATTGAGGATGAACCTCGAAAATAAGTCGCATTTTTTAAAATAGTTTCCTTTGGTGGAAAAGGTTGATATTGAGTGTAACTATCAACATGTACAGTATTGGTCTACATAGTAAGAGTTTTTCAAAATTCTCAAAATCTATTTAATTAAAGGATCCATGAAATTGAATTCTAGTACAAAAAAAATTATAGAATGTTATGTTAATGGTTGGGTAAATACAATTAGTATTAAAGGATGGTTTAAAACAATTTAGGGATTAGAATATATTCCAAATAGTTAGTTATATCATCATGGAATTATTATTTTAATGTTGATCATATGTTCAATGTTATAGAAACTTATTTTCAGGCATCATGTATTGAAATTTTAAGGTCATTTACAGTATTTTTTGATATATTTATTTATTGAGGTAATTGTGGGTTATTACTTTCTGGTGTGAAATAGAAAAGGTATGATATACCCATTAAGGTTAAAAATGTTATAGATATTTTAGAGGATTTTGCATCATTTTGGGAATGAAATAAAAGTTATACTTTTTTAGAAAAAGAACAACCTACATGATGATGTGACAACCTATCATGTCTGGTAAGGTCGTGTGAATTGACCCCACGATAAAAGGGTGATAGGGGTGCATCACCTACCGTTGGCATTTTGGAATTCCCTCTGTAGTATGAAATTTTAATTTTATTTAAACAAGTTTATGGAATAATTAAAATTTGATTTTGGAGAAGTATGTTTTATCAAATTAATATACTTTGTTTTGGAAAATGATTTTCAGACTAAGTGATTAAAGTTATATGAGGAGACATTCAATATTTTTGTAACCCTATATGTCTAATTAAAATATAATACTATACGAATTTATATAAGGAGTAATGGTTGAATTTTATATTTTATTGATCTATTATTTTATTGTGGTTTTATTAAAATTCGGGTTATTTATGGAAATGATTATCCTATCTTAAAAAATATGTGATATTGCAAATTACATTATTGGTATGGGAAATTAATAGGGATCAAGGTTATTTAGAGATAAATGTTAAAATTTATCTCAAAAGACTATATAGTCAAATTCTTCTGAGTTTTGGGTTTCAAAATTAGTTTGGATTATTTTGAGGGATTTTAATGAAAATTATTTCTTTATTTGTATATGTTTAATTTTTCATATTACAGTATAATTTTGGAGATTTAAAGAATATTTTCAGCATCCAATGGTTTAAATTTTTTTTAAAAGTTTTATCTTACTATAAGAATATTGGTTTTGGTTAGTGATTCAAGACATGAAAAATATATAGTTAATCTTTTGTGGATTATGTGATTCTATATAATTTGATTCATATTGAATTACATCATTTGATGAAAAAGATGAGTTTCAGTGTAAATTGATTAAATTATGAAACTCTACATGTCAATTAAGTATTTATCCTTCTGTTTTTAGTCCATGAATCAAATGAATTCCTAAAAATGATCATAAAAGAAAAACATTATCTATTTACATTTCTCAATGGTCTTTTGACCCCTTCCATATTTATGGTTTTTTATGGATATATTTCCAATGATTATGTTAAATGTAACTCTTTATTAGTCTTTGAGGGTTATTTTTATCATTAATGACCATTTTTCCTACATGGAAACATCGTGTTAGTTATCTCAGGGAACTATCATATTTCTAGTTCATTATTTTAAAATGGTTGCTTTATTGAACCTTTTTTGAATGTGGGATTTCAGTAAAGGTATACTGAAAAGTTGAACATTAGATTTTTTACCAAATTCCAATGTTTAAGGAAACAATTTCTAAAAGTTGTAAATTTTAAATATTCAAATTTTTAAAAATAAATACCTTGTTCGATAGCGTACATGAAACACCATATTGATCTTAAACAGACAACTGAGTATTAATATTTAAATGTAACCATTATAACCTAGATTTTATAATATAAGGAATGATCATTATTAACTAAATAATTAAAAGAGTTTTTACACATGGTTATATAATGATTCTTTGTTTATAAAATTCATTAGGAATGAAAATACAAACTAATTCAATATAGACAGCGTTATTTTATGAAAAACAAATTATGTGTGAATAATTAGGTTTATAAAATATTAGAATCATTATTTTGGAATATATTAATGAAATATAAATTCAATATAATGTTTGGAAGTCATCTTATGTGTTTTATATAATGTTATAAAAACAATTTTAATTTTTGTGGATAAAAGAAATATTTTTCTAAAAATGCATTTTTTCCAACTTTTGATAAAGAAAATATTTTAAATATATTTTGGACACTTTTATAATTTCTATTTGATATAATAAACTTAATATTTTCAATTTATATATAATAATTTATATTGTATAATTATTAAGTATATTTCTAATAAATTTTCATATTTTTATGAATAGTTAAATGTAATGCTTTTTAGTTCAAAATAAATTTTCTTCTAATTTATTTATATAGATAGATTATTATTTTAATTAGTTTTAAAGTATAATTAAATATAGTTTTAATCATTTAATCCAATTTAGGTCACATGAGTAATTTTTATATTTAAATTATATAGAAAAATATATTTGAATTTTTGATCGTCTCTTTTACCCGCCTTCTAGCAACATCGGTATGATTAGTGTTAAACCTAATATTTTGACTACTTTGAATTATATTTTCAAAAATAAATATACACGGATATAATTAGTGTCAAAAAATTTATATAATAATAACAACTTAATTTTTGGTGAATAGTAACTTTTGTATTTTATTTACCACAATTAAAGTTAATTCAGGTAATGAAGGGTAAAAAGAATATTACAATATTATAAACTTACACAAAAACATGGTATAATTTAATTTTATGATCATGTTTCGACCAAAGTAAACCATATTCCCAAATTATAACATTTTTATGCAACTTGGTTAAGTATATTACATTTATAATATTTTATTTAAATGCATGTCCAAAATGTTATACTCATAATTTTAATAAGTAAATAATTTCTAATGTTGGGTTATATATAAGATAAATTCGACTAAAAATAGTAATTTAAAATATAAAATATTTATATACACCATGGAAAGTCATTTATAAATTTTTTCATTAAATAATTAAATTTAATTATGACACAATGATGATGTTGTAATAGATTTATTAAAGGAAGAATCAAATAAATGATATAAATAATTTTAAAATAAATAAAAATGGAATTATTTGATTCCATCAACAAATTTTATGGATTAATATTATATTTTAGAGATGATTTAATATTTTTTTCATGGAATCAAGGTTTTATAATTTTTTAAAAAAATTAATGTAATACATATTGTCAAAATTAACATAATCCATATCATAAAATATAAAATATTTAATTAAATGATATAAAATTTTAAAAAACAAATACATTTACAAAAACTTTTCTAAGTCTAAAAATCTCACCAATTACTCACTAATTTTTCTTTTGTACTGTTATGGTAATTATTTTAACCCTTAACTATAATTTACATGATAAATTGGTAAGAGTTAAAGGGGGTGATAAAATATATGGTTTAAATTAAAATCAATACACATCGAAAGATTATTGGCCAATATTATATAGAACCATTCACATATTATCTTATAACTAACATAATATTTTGTTATTTGGAGTTAATCATTAATTTATTAAAATTTAATATTTTATGGGTTTTTAAGTGTGCCCCTCCTCTCTCCTATAAAAAGGAACTCAATCCTATCTATTAATCTCACATAAAAACCCTTTGGTTAGCCTCTTCTCTTCCTAAACCACTTCATATAATACCTAACCACATTTTAAAAACCTTATTTTAGGCATAACACCCTCCTTACTATTGTTAATGTGCTAAGAAAAGTGATCATCCGATGGAAGGGAAATGTTCTTATTTAAGTGCTTCAATTTTATTTCTTCATCAACATACATAAAATAAAATTCAACCATGATGATATAATAACTCCAGTTTCAAAAATAAAATTAGATGTTATTATGTTAATATATTCAAATAAATCCATCTCCACTTCCATCTAATGGAAAAATAATTAATCATTCACATGTACGTGTGAAATATCACCTCTACGAACCGATAAAATTTGTTTTCCATAAATTTATATAATTACTTGTTATAATTATGTAATTAAGGTAAATATATGATATTAATGACATATTTATCATTATATTATAATATTATATCAATTAATATCTAAATATTTATTTACATAAAAATGATTACATCGTTTTTGTGTACTTCTGAACTATCACCTCCACAAAGCGATGTGATTATTTTTAAATATCCACATAACCAATATTATATATATATATATGTTTTTTAAAATTATTAATATTATATTAATGATATTATTATCATTGTATAATGATAAAATAATAATCTTCATATTTCTAAAATGATCAATGAAAGATTGTATATGTTACTCATCCATACGTACAACCAACCCTCTCCTCGATTATAACATTTTTAATTTTTCATAACCATTCTCAATGGTTTAATTAAAAAGTATAATTTTTGTAAAAAATGATAATAATTTCATGTATGTTATTCTGGAGATTATGGAATTAGTACCACATAGACTATTGACATCATACTAATTTCATTTTCGTCTCTAGTACAACATATTTTTAAAAAGTCCAACATGAACATAAATAATAAATTATTTTTGATAAAATCATAATAACATATTTAAAAGGAATGATAAACTTGAAAAATGTTACAAATAAATTAAATAATAAATGTATGTTAATTATTCAGGATGATAAATATTGTGAATGTCGAGTCAGACTCAAGATAATGGACTCTTTCACTAAAACAACATTTTAATTGTTTTTAATATTTATTCATCTATATAGTTTTAATTTATCTCTATGTTTTCAAATTGGTTTTATGGATTTATTTATGTATATATAAATGATTAATGATCTTAATTCTTAGATTTTCTTTAGAAAATTTTAATGTGGCATTGGATACATTGATTAAAAAATATCATTTATAAATGATTCAAATTGGTTTTTGAAAATTGATTGGTAATCTTATGAATGAAAATGAAATTTTATGAGTAACAAGTTTTCATGAATTTATGGGTTGGTACATATAAATTGGACAGTTGATCTCATACGAAGGTTGTTCTCCATTAAAATTGATGGTTGATCCCAATATTGATTATACGAAGGGTTGATACATATTACAGCTCATGAAAGACATGTAAGGCTGATATAGCTTATACTATTGGTGATGCCCATTATAATTATCCTATGAATTAGGTATTCTGGATATGGATGTAGAATTTATGGTGATTCCATTTTTAATTTTCAATGTAATAGATATATGTTAATTATGCCCCAAGGCACCTTTTTTATTTTTCTATGCATGCTAATGACTTTTTAAAAAATTATTTAATACGTTTTCATGTTTTCATTGAACTAACGATTTACATTATTTATGTCTCTTTCTTTGATTTTTATTCTCATTACATGTTCTAAAATTCTTTTGAAATGGTATAAGGATGGGTAAGGAAAAAGAGGATGTCATGATGGAAGAATTGATAATGTTTCTTGAAAATAATTCATTTTTTAAAGTGTTTCCTTTTGTAGAAAATTAGGATTCTTAGTTTCACAATCCAATTGTAATGTACAAGACTATATTCTAAGTGTTTTTCATGATTTTATAAAAAAACTAACATAAAATATATTAGAAAGTGAATATAGTTCAAAAAAACTATAGTAAGTTAAGTTTACCACTTGGTCCTTATAGTTGGTATCAAAGTATGGTTTAGACAACTTCGGAGATTATGATGTTTTCTTATGAAAAATGAATGGAATAGAATAACCATTAAGAATAAAACATGTTCATTTCCCCCAAATTTACCCAAGTTGTATGGTGTAAGAGGTCATTGTAGTATGGCTTGGGTTATCGATCCTCAGAGACCTAAGAAGAAACCTAAGAAACATGCATTCTAAGAAGGTGATTTGATGGTATTTATTTGGCTATGAAGTGGCCAAATTTGTTTTTAATTGATTGGATTATTTGATATTTTAATGACTTAAGTGAATTCAATTTAAAATAATTAGTTGATCCTTGGTAATCGCTTGAGGTGTATTAGAAGAATTTCTCTTTAAATTATTTCAATGTCTTAAATTCGATTGTTTCGTTTAACAAAATACAATCATCCCAAATCACTGACCGATTTTGAGTTTTCACTATCCTAAGGGTAATAACCTGTACATTTGGAGGATCATATTGAAGTTCACTTCAAAGTAGTGGATCGTTTTATCCCTCAGGATATGTATCCTTAAAATTGGCGAGTTTAAAGGATAACATAAATCATTGAATAAAAATATCAAAAATATAATTAATAAAAAAAATTTAGATTATGAAATAACATGCAATTCACCCTTTGACACTTCCTTGGATCAACCCATTATAATATTATCCCTCTATTGATGCTATTTTATCAATGAATGGGGGTAGTAGACTTATGATGGTAGAATTGGAGAAGAAGAAAAAAAATACCAATCACTCAACCATTATGTGAAGAGTTTCACAATAGATAATGTGAATAACCTCACTCTCAAAGGAAACGGTATCAATATAATATGGAAAAAGAAATAAGAAATTAAAAAGAATAATATGATTATGATATTATTTTAATTAAATTAAGGTGAATGAAAAACATACTTGGGAGAAATTGACAAGTGATTATAATATAAAATCATACAATTGAAAGAAAATAAAAACCTCCATTCCATACAAAAATATTCCATACTCATTCAATTCAAAATAATCACCTTATATATGATTATTTGGAGACTTAGATACACCCCCAAAAATAAATTACATCTCCATTAATTGGGAGAGTTAAAAGGAGTGTGAGAAAATCAAGGGAATTTGACGTTTCGAAGTTGACCCGGAAAATCATCCAGATTCATCCACCATTTTGACGTGTGAATTTTTAATTGATGGAGGCCAACTCCAAATTGTTATTAGAATAGAAATACTCAATTACATTTGTACTATATTATCTTTAAGAATTTCATGAAATTTGGTGCAGCCGTTTGGAATTTTTGGTCGAAATGGTGGGACTACTTTATGTGCATTAATGCTAGGCCCACCATTTAAATCGCTAATTCAAATCCCATTACCATCATGAAAAATTTAGAATTTGATCAGGCCATAGTTGAATTAAATGATTATAATATTTTTATTTTTCTACTGTAAATATTTTAGCTTCACTGGGCTTGGTTTTTGGGCCCCACATTTCTATGATGGGCCTTAGGCCCATTATGCTTTTTCCAGCAAATTTCTGGATTCATGCCCAAAAATAACCATCTTACCTTAGGATTCAACCATTGGACCTACAAGATAAAATGTTCCAAATAAAGTGTTGAATAATATACCAAAATAACAAATTAAAATGATGAACAATTTATTTTTCACATGCAATTTATTGTGTGGGCCCAAATTGACACTTTAAGCATGAATTGCACAATGATGGGAAATGAAGTTTAATTTCTAAATTGGACTAACATTTATGTTTATGAACATTGAAACACATTAATATTAAGATATTAACAATGAATATTATCCAATTTTAGTGACTAATCACACCCCCAACTTGATTTTTTCAACTCCTGAGCAAAATATATTACAAATATGATATTGGAATCCCCTTTCCCGAAACATTTTAATACACATTTCTCAACCAAAGGCCTCATACCAAAAAAATTATTAAATACATCAAAATCATTTAAAACAAGCTCGGTCCCTAATCTTATCCCAAGCCCAAGCCCATTCCTTTGTTCAAATTCATCACCACATTTCATCCAATTTAAATTAAGCATGATAAAGTGTTGTGCATCAAAAAAGATATGGGGCCAATTTTATTGTTCATGGGGAAAAATGGAAGCTCTTGGTGGGAATCACATTAAACCTTAAGATGAGTATCTATATTTTTTTAACCACAATATATATGAAATGACTAACTCTGGGAAAGAAAACTATGGAGTCATGACCCTCAAGTGCTAGACTCCACACATATTGTCAATTCCATGCTCTCTAATAGAGATATAAATCCTACCTTTGGGAAAGAATACTATGGATTCACGATCCCCACGTGTAGAAATTTCAGCTACAATATTGGTTTGATCAGATTTTGGGAAATAATTTTGATTTCTCTCCAAAAAAGTGGTTTCCAGAAAGGTTTCAGTGATTGTTGCACCTGTGATGTAATCATTGGAGCAATCTAAAAGTTATTCTAGCCATAGAGATAAACATACATCATGTGAACAAACAAAATTAATCTTTTCCACAATTAAACATTACTCTAATATTCCTTGATGTTCTATGGATTCTTTATCAATGCATCCTATCATGTTTACTTCATGAATATCCTCTTCATCCTTTATTTGTGAGCTTGCATTATAGATGTTCATATCTAGACACATGTTTCGAAAGGTGATGGTCATGATCCCATTTAAAACATGGATAACAGAGTTGATTATTGCAAGTAAGGGACGACCACAGATGATTGGGGTTTTTTCCTTATTTTCTGTGGTTGGATTGGTGTCAAGGACAATGAAGTCAGCAGGTTAGATGAAGTTTTCAACCTTTACTAGAACCTCATTTAAAATCCCATTTGGAACCCCAATACTATGATCAACAAGTTGAAGTGTGACTGATGTGGGTTGGAGATCTTCTAGGCCTAATTGGTAGTACAGAACATAGGGTATGAGATTGACACTGGCACCTAGGTCACATAAGGCTTTGACAACATTGTTCTCTCCTAGTTCAACATTGATTTAAGGGAATCCTAGGTTTTTCATATTTGGTGGAAGGGTTACTTGGATTGTTCTGCAAACATTTGCTGCCATAATGACTTGGTTATTATGTGAGAATCTCCATTTAAATGTGAAGAGGTAATTTAGGTATTTTGAGTCTCCAGGGATGGTTTGATAGCATCGAGGACTGGAATGTTCATCTTGACTTGTGAGTATATTTCCCTCAATGTTTCACTTATTTTAGGCTTGGCTTT
The DNA here is from genome assembly GCA_963277665.1 of Viscum album. Classification (NCBI taxonomy): domain Eukaryota; kingdom Viridiplantae; phylum Streptophyta; class Magnoliopsida; order Santalales; family Viscaceae; genus Viscum; species Viscum album. The sequence continues at coordinate 2,068,923,381 of OY728164.1, read as the reverse complement.
CCCCCTCATGCATTGATGAAATAGTGCAGGTTGTGGGATTTTTTATTGAAGAGTTTTTTCCTTCACATTTTCATCAGTTTTCTCAGTTTGATCATGTGGTTCATTTGAATTTTCATTAGATTTTGAAGCTTTAGATGGTTTTTGAATTATTTGTTCAGTTTTCTCAATTGATTTCCCACTTCTCAAAATGGTCCCATCCTTTTTTTGACCATGAGTTGTTTGAGTGATACTTGTCTCTCCCTTGGATGTTTGTTGTGGAATAGCCTATTCGGCATGGGTTCCTTTCCAGTTTTGATGGTTTTAAGTTCTTGTTTAATAGATGAGAAATCTGAGTTCATTTTTTCCATTTTTTGCACAGTTGTTCTAGTAGGCTGTGTGGAACAATTTTGGTTGGTTCTTGAGCTTTTTGGTTTATCCCAAGAGGATACATTGGTTATTGGATTGGCTGTTGAATGGGTTTTTGGAAAGGTTGTTGATATTGGACCTGAGGATGTTGGAATTGGACCGGTTGTGGTTGGAACTGATTATGAGGTTGAAAGTTTTGTTGAAAGTATGGGTTGATACATTGTTGTTGTGTTGGTTATTGATTGTCCTTCCAACGAATGCATGGATTGTCATTATACCATTAATTGAAGGTGTTTGGGAATTGTGGCTTTTGAATGTTCATTGCATTAACTTCTTCTAGTGGTCCTCCTTAAAGAACATCCTTGATAGAAGGAATGGTTTGGAAATTATCAGTCATGTGGTCATGTTTGTCACGAATTGTACAATCAAGCTCAATAGTTTGAGTTTTTTGGACCTTCATAAGGTCAATCTCCTCAACTTTCCTCCTAATTTCAGCACATTTTTCTCTATGGTTTTATTCTTCTCCAAGATTGTACTTTCCACCAAGTTTGGGTGGCTTCTCATAGTATGGTGATGTTCCCCCTATTTGGTTTTATTCGGAAATATTTTTAGATGCTCATAAGCATCATTTGGGGCTTTGTTTTTGAAGGTTACATTACACATCATACCAATGAATTGTTTATTTTCAGGACCTAAACCTTGATTGAAAATACTCACTTATTCTGGGATTAAGAAACCATGGTGCGGTACCATGTTTAATGTGTCCTTGAATCTTTCCGAAGTTTCATATAATGTTTCTCCCTATCTTTCAAAAACATATTGTATGCTCTTTTTAAGTGAAATTGTTTTGTGGTAGGGGAAGTATTTTTTATAAAATTTCCGTTGAAGTTGGTCCCAAGAGTAAATGGATGATGGTCTCAAATTGTTTAACAGATTCTTTTCTCGACCCTTCAAAGAAAAAGGAAAAAGTCTCATTTTAGCAGATTCTATTTGATTTGGAGGGAACATGGACTCAAAAATGTAATTAAATTCTATAACATGAAGGTTATTCATCTCAGACTCCATCCCATGAATGGTTGGAAGGTGGTTCAGGACATGGGGTTGGAAAACATATTGGGAACATCCTATGTTATCATGCCTAATGCATGAGGGTGGATTGGTCCAGGTTGGTGTGAGGTAATCATTCGTGGTCAGGTTTGAAAAAATTCCAAATTTAGGGTCTTTCTCATTATTTCAGTTCCCTCCTTGGTTTATGATTTGGTTTTATGGCAGATTCTCCATTGTATCAAACTCAACTTCTGAATCTAAAGTATTAGGAATATTTGGATCTAACGGAAAACGACCTCTATGATTTCATGACTCTCCATCCCTATGAGAATCCACCCTAAATAATCTGTTTGAGTTATCTCAGGTGTAGGCGGACATGAGCCAAAAGAAAAAAAAAAGCGAGAAACGTAAATGAAGTTTAATTTCTGAATTGGACTAAAATTTATGTTTATGCACTTTGAAACACATTAATATTAAGATATTAACAATGAATATTAGCCAATTTCAGTGACTAATAACATGTTAAGGTTATTTTTTCAGATTATATCCCATTTTGGTAATATTATAATAGTTATATAGTTAATGGAATATGAAAACCTATAGGGTGGGAGACAATCCATCACATCTAGTTGTGTCGTGGGAATATAACCCAAAAATGAATGGTGAAAAGGGTGAATCACCTACCAATGGCCTATGTGAAGTCTCTTGCAACATGACTGGCCCAATAAAACACTTGAACCATGATAACGGGTCTGGTGACGATGGCCTTAGGCACAACTCCTCCAAAGCCAAAGGCTGTCGACTAGCAGCGAGGGTGTAAACAGGTAGAGTTGTCTGGATATACCCTTAGGGAATAAATAATACACCGGTTTGAGTATAATTATTATTTGTGACGTAAAAATAAATGACTCAGTAGACTCAAACCAGATCTAAAAAGAGAAATCACATATATAATAAATAAATATCATAAGCGATATAAAAACAAATATAGTAGAAAGTAAACATAACATCATTTCAAACACCACCTGTAACCACTAAAAAAATAAACAAGGTATTCATCCATAGTAGGTCATACATGTCAATATAAAAGGGTTCCCATGACTAACCATGGGAAAAAAATTTAATAATAAGCATACTGATACATTAATGGAAGACAAATAAAAGAAAAACACTAGCCAGGCATGACCCCAAGGTCCATTCCAATCTACACGACAAACAGTTATAAGATCCAGCCCTTAAAGCTAATCATTTACAAGTACATAATTACATAATGGTACATATGTTCTGAAGCACCCATTTATGGTGTGAGGCCAATCTCAGTTGTAAACCACCAAAAAGTACATAACTATTATATGTGTTTATGAATAAATACATATCTATGTAAAGTAAATATTATGATGAAATAAATAATCACAACCTCTACTGTTAATTGTGATCCACCCAGAAGTGTCACCTATTTCGGTCAATGAAGAAATAATAGAATCGAAGAGAGTCCTTGACCCATGGCCTAATGTACTCCTATAGTCTCAAATACCTAGTGAACCCTTAGGCTCCACCTCAATCACATAGCCTAGACCCAGGTGCCTCTTGAAACCACATGTCTCAATGAACTGACATCCAAAAGGCATGCCAAACGAAAATATCTCGGTCCCAAGGACCCCTACTTGTAATCTCAAATCATCTCATTGCACAAAAACTTGAGGAAAAATGATGTATGTCCTCAAATATTAATAAAACCTATCCCAGATCCTCAATAATAGCAAGACTCATCCTCAAACCCAATAACCAGGTCGCTATCCACTAAGGGATCCTCACCTTCTACCCTTATTCTACGACAGTCACCCCTAAACAACAAATACCTAAACCAAAACTATCAGGGGCCTCTTCCCACTCGAGTGGTCAGAAACACATCATTACGGAGTCTGGTAGTGTTCAAATGACTCAAGCATGGATTTGACCATCATTGGTGCATGGAAATTGTTGTACCTCTCGTACCCCTCGTGGTTTAATTTTTATGATCACAATCACTCTCTTATTTATCTAATCTTGTTTTAAGTGTTTTTGGATGATAGGCATGATTTCAGGTTGCCAAGGAATTGGGGCAAGAAAGAAAGAAGCCAAAAGTGGACTTATTTTCAGTCCACCGGCCAACTGGTGGATGCCCACCGGCCAGCCGATGGAGCCTGGACAGAAGGCATCATCTCTGTCCAGACCACCGGCAAACCGGTGTCCCACCACCGGCCAGCCGGTGGCACCCAGACAAATAGTGTCAGCTACTGCCTCAGCACCGGCCAACCGGTGGCCTCCTCACCGGCTAGCCGGTGGTGCCTGAGCCCGAGCCCTCTCCCTTTTTCAAAGAACCGGCCAACTGGTGGCCTGGCACCGGTCAGCCGGTGGAGCCAGTCAAACTAGCCGTTGGGCTTTGACCAGACTTGTCCACTTGCCTCCCAACGGCTCCGAAGGCCTCTCCAACGGCTCCGAAGCCTACCAAAGGCCATTTGAGGGTTCCCCCTCTATAAATAAAGGACTAGGATGCCCCGGAACACTAGCGAAACATAAGGAAGCCCACGGGACACATTTTACATCATTTGGTGAACCTACGGCGGATTGCTTCAAAGAACCCTCACTTGCTCCAACCTTCTTCCACATCTAAGGAGCACCACCATAGAAGCTTGGGAGCGCTCTTCATCAACTTCATCAATCCATTGGCTCCCAAGACTTCTCCCATTATGGTTTTTCTTGTTTTATCTATTTTGAGCATCAATTTGGGTTTGTGCCTACAAACACCCATCTCTTTCTCTCATTCTCTCTTTTGGGTTTTCACACCACCTTCAAGGTGTGAATAGGTTAGTCAAGACTTCCCTTTAAAAGGCTTGAGTCATAGGTGAGCTATCCTTCACCTGTAATAAGGCTAGTGGGTTCTTGCTCAACCATTAAAAGCAAGTGGGTTCTTGCATAACCAATAAAAGCAATCTGTAATAGGTCCTAGACTACCTTAAAGTCTAGTGGGTTTCTTGCTAAAACCATTAAAAAGCAAGCGGTAGTAAATCTCTCAACGGTTGAGTTGGGAGCGGAGACGTAGGCTTGGGTTTAAGCCGAACTCCGTTATCAAGTTGTGTGTCTTGCCTCTTTTTATTTCCGCTACACTTTGATAATTGTTTTAAATTGAAAATTTATTTTTAAAAGGCAATTCACCCCCCCTCTTTCCATCACTTCTTCTTTTCTCCGCCCAACAATTGGTATCAGAGGCAAAATTTGAGTAATACCTTCACCGGTTTCAAATTCAAGATCCTTTGTGATGACATCAACCTCTTTCACCCCCGAAGGTTATTCATTGGTTCGTGCTCCATTCTTTGATGGAACCGACTATACATATTGGAAAACCCGCATGACCACTTTTCTTAGAAGTATAGGTTATCCCATTTATAGAATTGTCATGCATGGTGACTCTCTCTCTTCTCCCGATGAATCCAAATGAACCCAAGCCGATATTAAAAATTTCGAGCCTGATGGCAAAGCCATGAACGCTCTTCATTGTGGCCTTGATCATAATGAATTCAATCGAGTTTCCACATGCACCTCATCAAATGAAATCTGGAAACTATTGGAGGTTACCCATGAGGGGACCAACAAAGTCAAGGATACTCGATTGGATATGTTCCGTCAAGATTTTGAGTCTTTCACCATGCACCCACATGAATCAATTTCTGAAATGTTTACTCGTTTTACTGACGTTTGCAATGGACAAAAATCTCTTGGAGATGATGTGTCTGCAGAAACAATGTTCATGAATATCCTTTGGATCCTACCAAGCTCATTGGCACCAAAAGTCACGGCAATTCAAGAAGCAAAAGACATCAAGAACATGCCAGTCAAAGAGCTCATCGGATCCCTCATGACCTACGAGATCACCATGAGGAGGCAAGCTGAAAAGGAAGGCAAACCAATCAAAGTTCCAAAGAACATTGCCTTCAAAGTTCAAAAAGAAGAAAGCTCATCCTCCTCATCATCTTCCTCTTCAAGTGGCGATTCCGAAACGGAGAACCTTGCCCGCAAGATGCACAAATTCATGAAGAAGCACAAGAATAATAAATCCCGCAAGGCTCAACCCAACAAAAAATCCGAGCCCGAGGTAACATGTTACAAGTGTGGCAAGAAAGGCCATTACAAGCCCGATTGTCCACTCAACAAGAAAAGGGCCAAGCAGAAGGAAAAGAAGAAGGCATTCAAGGCCACATGGAGTGATAGCTCCACATCCTCCTCCTCCTCCTCCTCAAGTGACAATGGTAACAAATGCCTAATGGAATTTAATGAGGTAACCTCTTCCGACTCCTCATCCTCTTGTTCTTCAAATTCATTTAATCATTTATCTTATGAGGATCTCCAACATGCTAGAGATCAACTGGAGGAAGGTTTTCACGAACTTTCTTCCAAATTTTTTGCTTTAAAAAAGAATTTCAAAAAACTTTCTTCCGATAAGGAACAAATTCTCAAAGAAAAGGAAGAGTTGTCCCTCAAGGTCCAAAACCTTCCCGATGTTGAGTCTATGGAATCAACAATCAAAGATTTAAGGGAATCTCTTTCCAAGTTCACCCAAGGTGAACAAAATTTGACCAAATTTCTAGGTTCCCAACGTTTATCTAGAACCACCGAAGGGCTTGGCTATTCCAAGCAAGCTTCCTCTTCCCATGCTCCAACTCTTTTTGTAATGGGGAGCTCTCAAAATAAATTTTGCAATTATTGTAAAAAACCCGGGCACTTAATTTATGAGTGGAATTGCAAAAATGCCCGGTATGGAAGGCCCAAAACTATGTTCTTTAATGATGAATTTTATAGTAGAAGACCCGCCACTAGACAAGTATGGATTGAAAAATCTCTTTTAGCGAGTCTCACCAGACGAAAACTTGTCTCGGTTTCAAAAACCTCTCCCCGGTAATTTGTTGTTTTTATTTAGGGGGAGTTAGGTTTGTTTAAGCATTTTTGTTTTAATTTCAAATCTTTCAATTCAAAACTTTCAATTCAATTTTTCAATTTCAAAACTTTCAAAACATTCAATTCAAAATTCTCAATTCAAAATTTTCGATTCAAAACTTTCAATTCAAAATTCTCAATTCAAAATTTTCAATTCAAAACTTTCAATTCAAATTTCAAAAATTTCAATTGGATTAAAATTTCTATCTCATTTTTCAACGTTTCCCTCAATCAAGTTTTATGCCCCGTGATATTTTGATAATCACAAAGGGGGAGAAATTCTTGGTTGATTGGGGGAGAAATCTTTCTCTCATGCTTTGCTTTACTTTCCCATGTATCCTTTAAAGCATGCCTTTCATTTCATTTTTACATTGCTTGTTTTGGTGATTGTGATCATCAAAATAGGGGGAGATTGTTGTACCTCTCGTACCCATCGTGGTTTAATTTTCGTGATCACAATCACTATCTTATTTATCTAATCTTGTTTTAAGTGTTTTTGGATGATAGGCATGATTTCAGGTTGCCAAGGAATTGGGGAAAGAAAGCAAGAAGCCAAAAGTGGACTGATTTTCAGTCCACCGGCCAGCCGATGGAGCCTGGACAGAAGGCATCATCTCTATCCAGACCACCGGCCAACCGATGTCCCACCACCGGCCAGCCGGTGGCACCCAGACAAATATTGTCAGCTACTGCCTCAGCACCGGCCAACTGGTGGCCTCCTCACCGGCCAGCCGGTGGTGCCTGAGCCCGAGCCCTCTCCATTTTTCAAAGCACCGGCCAACCGGTGGCCAAGCACCGGTCAGCCGGTGGAGCCAGTCAAACTAGCCGTTGGGCTTTGACCAGACTTGTCCACTTGCCTCCCAACAGCTCTAAAGCCTCTCAAAGGCCATTTGAGGGTTCCCCCTCTATAAATAAATGACTAGGAAGCCCCGGAACACTAGCGAAACATAAGGAAGCCCACGGGACACATTTTACATCATTTGGCGAACCTCCGGCGGAGTGCTTCAAAGAACCCTCACTTGATCCAACCTTCTTCCACATCTAAGGAGCACCACGATAGAAGCTTGGGAGCGCTCTTCATCAACTTCATCAATCCATTGGCGCCCAAGACTTCTCCCATTACGGTTTTTCTTGTTTTATCTATTTTGAGCATCAATTTGGGTTTGTGCCTACAAACTCCCATCTCATTCTCTCATTCTCTCTTTTGGGTTTTCACACCACCTTCAAGGTGTGAAGAGGTTAGTCAAGCCTTCCCTTTAAAAGGCTTGAGTCATAGGTGAGCTAGCCTTCACCTGTATGAAGGCTAGTGGATTCTTGCTCAACCATTAAAAGCAAGTGGGTTCTTGCATAACCAATAAAAGCAAGTTGTAATAGGTCCTAGACTACCTTAAAGTCTAGTGGGTTTCTTGCTAAAAACCATTAAAAAGCAAGCGGTAGTAAATCTCTCAACGGTTGAGTTGGGAGCGGAGACGTAGGCTTGGGTTTAAGCCGAACTCCGTTATCAAGTTGTGTGTCTTGCCTCTTTTTATTTCTGCTGCACTTTGATAATTGTTTTAAATTGTTAATTTATTTTTAAAAGGCAATTCACCCCTTCTTGCCTTCACTTCTTCATTTCTCAGCCCAACAGAAATAACAAAATAAATAACCTATTCCACACAATCTTTTCCACCTCATGAACCTAAGACCATGTCACTCAAATATGATGGACATACCATCCAACTATCCTGGCCCATTCCAAAACTGACTGTCACACTGCCTCAACCTGAGGTCCTTGATTCCCAATCCCTGGGTTAAAACCACACAAAATAATCGGGGCCAAATCCAACCAGTGAATATCATCACTCAATCATGATTTCCATTCTGTCCCAACCCCAGGTCAAGCCCATTAAAAGCCTATGTGTCTCATCATATTTAATCACAAGAATCACATATATATAATAACATTAAAAAAAATGTAATCAAGATATTCAATTTAAATAGTTTGAAATCCATTGTATACCAAATATGACACAGTATCATAGAGGTATTGATACCCTCTAATTAGGTTAATCATGATTTATCAATTTAAAAATACCAATTTGAAACAAAACACAAAAATTATAACCATTTTTTAACCCCTGGGGAAAATATCCCAAGGAGAAATGACCTATCGTGCGGCCTCATTCATTAAATTTAGGTATAGGTCATGCCCAATGGTATCCCACACTTCTCACAATCATTCCAATATGAAAAAAATGTTATAATGGGGTCTCTCTCAAAATACCAAAAAATGGGCCAAATGCCACACAACCCAAAAGTCCAAAAAAGACAAAATAAGGTATGAAACACCTACCTCCTACTCAAACAAACCACCTCATCGAGTTACAGTCTCTAATAAGGCCTAAAAATAGTATATATATATATATATGTATATTGATAAAGCACAGTCCAACATCGATACCTTGTTCTAGATCGAAATTCTTGAGGAATGGATCAAGTAGAATCAAAGACTCACTGACGTGATTCTGACGTATTTGACGATGTTTGAATCTGATTTTGGTTGAAGAATCATGAGTTAGAACTCTATCTGGAACCACTATTCATGAACCATAGGAGGAGGGTTCTATCTATATTGAGAAGACAACTCTAATGACTAATTTTTTTGAAAAGAAATAAAACTACATGGCGTGTACTTTAGCATTCATTTTTTTGTATATCGCAGTTTTCCCACTTCTACCGAATTCCCATCCTGGTCATTTAAGAGGTCCTACCAACATCATTAAATTACTTGTGTAATGTTAAAAACGTGATGTGTACATGGTTGGTACTATATTCCCCACCAACATCCCTTCATGCCTTGTGTGGCCATTACACGTGAAGACTATATGGTGTATACGTGGAAATACACTTTGTGTAACCCCACTCACCCTATTTTCCTCCATTTTCTTAAGTACAACCATAAAAATAGAGTTGTACCATAATTGAAGAATTTGGTTCTTATAGACTTCCCCCATAAGGTAACATGTTCCCAAATATACCATCTATAGTTGGTGAAAAAAACATTAAAGAAAACCCTTGGCCCAAATCTCATATTAATCAAGGGGTAATAACCTATTTCTAGACCCATGGTTCTCCCATGACATATCGTCACCCCTGCACCTCAGCAGGTGATCCTGTGTTGCTTCTGATGCCTAATCAAATCATGCACTGCATTAGTGACTTCCTTGATCCCATGAAACACATGGAACAATGAGGTCTTGTATCGCATGGTTGTTCAAAACAAATCTAGTCCCATGCACCTCAATCACAACTGCATCCTCGATGCCCCAATTCCAAAGTCACCTCAGGTAACCCTCATCACTCGAAATCCTTGATGCATAAGAACCTAAAATAACCAACATCCCAAGATGCTACTGATGCCAAGAACCACATATATATATAAATATTCACCCGAGATGGTGCCAACCTACTAACTAGAACATGGTCGGTCTATATACATCATGTTCACCTTGTTCACTAAACATGGTCATGTCTCAATAGACAATTCTAAACATAAGGAAATGGAAAATCATGAACATTCCCGCACCATACCTTTACCCATCATCGGCTCCAAAGCCTGTTCAGCCCATGGTAGCTCAACCGAGAACACCTATCCTGACACAAAACTACATGAGGCATTTTCTCCCTACGATGTTGCACCAGCAACAAGTAACTGACCCCAAGTATGTGCCCCACTGTCTCCACCACGTCCTCTACATGTACCTGAACCTTTTCTACCATCACATGGTACCAATCCTTAACTGATATCTGAATCTCTCACATTCTTCAGTCCCTACCTTCCAACATTATAACAGGGCTTCCCGAATAACCTATTCAAATTCCCAACCTATCCACCTACCTAAAACTCATTTTTAATCCTATCTAACTAGGTCTATACATTCCATCATTACCATAATTAAAACAAAACCACTTCTGAGCTTCCATGATGTGGTCTAGCTCTGTACTTGGCATGACCGCCTTGCTGGAACTCATCCCAACATTGTTTCTTTCCATCTGAACCATCACCTGAAACCTCCACCCAACCTAAGTGCGAAATTCTCATCATGTTTCACTCGACTATGAGCAACAGAATCACCAAATTTTACAACTAGGACAACCTATAGATCATTACCTATACTTGTATGGAATGTTGTAATCCATATACAAATGACTACACCATCGAGTTTTCATCTCTTACCATACATGGTGCAAATTGAGATTACTCAGTGAAAGTAGCATCATAGTCCATGACAGACATGTCACCTTGCTGGAGGCTTAATAACTCTCAAGCTCTATCCTCCAATAGTGTTTTAAGGAAAAAGTGCAAGAAAATATATCTTTAAAGTCCTTCCTTTCCAGTCCCTGATGTCCGTGAGCCTGAAACTGCACATCCACCCAGAGCTTTGTCGGTCCCTTGAGCATATATATTTCACCAGCTTGACTCTCCTCCTTAGAGGCATCTCGAGCTACTCTAAGAACATATCCACGCTTTCTATCCAGTTCTTGGCTTCTTGTGGACCACCCATACCTTAAAAATGTGGCAGGTGATATAACTAAAACTGCCAAGTAAGGTAATCCATAGAGGGGTCTGTTCCCTAAGTGAATCTATCGATCCTCTGCGAAACACGTACAGGGAAAGATCAAATCTTCTCCTTGTGAAAAATACCAAATTTTGTCACAACAGGTAGTTGTCCTGCCTGCACTAGATCCAAGTTCTAATCATGTCCCTAAACCTATACCTATGGATCACACTCTGTCTGACCCTCAGGGTTCAAAACCTAATTGTTCTCCTACAAAACTAAATTGTCACCCTCCGGACACTCCATCAAATAGTCTGTGAGTAAATCAAAGTATATCATAAACAGTTTGACATCCCAGACACATAAGAGTATATATATAACATAGATAGATAATTTAGTAAAGAGGTAGTGCATATAAACAACATGTAATCTCCCCCATCACAACCCTGAACCACGGAATCCCACCCCCATGGACTCTTTACCCCCCATCAACAGAGAAAGGTATCACTAAGTCCACGTGACACACCCATCCCGACAACCATCATTGCCTCAATATGAAGACTGAGTTGCCAAATACATGGGATCAAAATCACCTCAACCATAAAACATGCCTTTCCTTATGAGAGACATGCCCATTCACAAGCCACATTCAATTTCAAACACACACACTGACACAGATATATATATTAAGAATGGAATTCCATATTCCACATTTAAAAACTATTTAAAGCATGGAATTATCATATCACAATGAATAAATGAAAATAAGTAATTAAAATTCCCTTAAAATTTTCCTATAAAAATCCATCAACCACACATTTCCTTATAGGGCCAAGGTAAAATTCTCCCTTACCAAACCAGGACAAGGGTCACATGTCACAATCAATAACCATTACAAACCAACTGAACAACCAAGGATGGTATCATATAAACAATAATTTTTGAAAAGTCAAAACAATATAGGCAACCAAGGTAACTCAATAAATCTCTCTTACATGGGGATGTAGCCACCCATGAACATGTTCAAAATCCAGTTCTGACAATAACCTCTATCCATGATATAGTAATACCAAACATAAATACTAATATAGTAGATAACAAAATCCCCTATAATACAATGTGTAACATCCTGACCATATCAGCCACTCGAACTGTGCTAACAGGATGGGTACCACTAGACTTAGACACACCACCGCAAATTCCAAAGGGTTCCAACTAGAAGATATGGTGTAAACAGGTATATTTTGGAGGATATACCCTCATGGAATAGATAATACAATGGTTTGAGAATAATCATAACACCTCCAGTGGAAATAAAATACACAACAGACTCAAACTAGACCCACAAAGCATAAAGTCATCAATAATAAATGAAGAGAAGAAGCAATATAGAAGTAACGACAGTGGAAAGTAAACAAAACAACATGAAAAAAAACCACTTGTAACCACTACTAAAAAACAACGCATGCATCCGTAGTAGGTCATATATGTCATAAAAAAATGGTTCCCTTGGAAAACCATAGTTTATACATATAATATCAAGCATACAGATACAATAATAGAAGCTAGAAAAAGTAAAACTCCAACTAGGAAGGACCTCAAGGTCCATTGCAATCTCCATGAAAAGAAATAATACGATCCAACTCTTTATGTTGATCCTTTACCTACACAAAAATCCATAAAGTCTACATGCATCCTATAGGGCCCATGTATGGTGTGAGATGAATCTCAATAGAATACCAACCAAAGGTCTATTCCTGGTATATCTGTTTAAGAAAACATGGTACTCTAATTAAAGTAAATAGTGTGATGCAATAAATAAACACTACATGTACTATTTCTCCACAACCACTAGAGAGTGTCACATAATTTTTCCAACACTGAAATTTTATAATCGAAGATAGTCCTTGACCAACATCCCATGGTACATATATAGTCACAAAGCCTAATTGAACCCTCAAGTTCCACCTCAATCACATTTCCCAGCACCACGCGCCTCCAGACACCGCATGTCTTAAAGTACCAATGTCATAAAGGAACACCAGAAAATAGTAACCTAGTCCCATGGGCCCCTAATCAAAAGCTCAAATCATCCCAATGAATGAAAATAGTGGGAACAACAATGACTTCCCTCAAATATAAATAAATCCTCTCCCACATCCTCAATCACAGTGAGCATAATCCCCCAACCTGATATCCTCATCGCTATCAACCAAAGGCTCCCCACATTCAACTAGCTTTCTATGGAAATTTCACCTAAACCACATATATATAAACCACAACTGTTGGGGGCTTTTAACCACATGAGTGGTCAAAACCACCACATAATGGAGTCTAACTGTAACACCGCGGGTAAATAAAGAATATAACATCTTTATATTTATCCATATTTGTGAATCAAATATTAATATTACTTTAAAGGGTATGCTATACTCGATGGCGTACCCAACACGCAACAACGAGTTTCTTGGGAATCTTACGTTGCACTCAAATAATAAAATAATATTATTTTAAATGGTAGTTAACATGTAGACGTTGTATTGGCGGGAATGGATCGAAATAACTAAAATATGATTATATATGTTTTTAAATGTTTTTACATTTACCAAATAAAAGATAAAGGCTTGAAATACGGAAAGAGTTCAATTTTATGATTTAAACCCTAATTTTCACGAAAAGTCCACTTATCACCTTTTGACGGAGAACCATCATTAAATATAGTTTTGATCGATCTTATAAATGCTATTGGACCAAATATAACTCTTCTTTAGAATCGGGACATCAAAATTTACTTTGTGTAAATTTTTGGTACCTTTCTGATAAAGTTCATTTTTTTAATGAATAGTGTAAAATGTTGTATTTTAATTCAAAAACTCTTTTTAATCTAATTTATTTGTATGATTAGATTATCTTTTGAATTGGTTTTAAAGTGAAATTAGAAAATATTTTTACCATTAAATCCAATAGTGTTCTTTGGAATTAATTTCACTTTGAAATCGGACTTAAACTAGTGTCAATCTTTTGATACTTATTGTTTCAGAAAAACACGCTATTTACTCTGACAGCAGGAATTAATTATTAAATTAATTAATGTGACTTATATGTTTTGAGTTTTGTAAAATAGACTTCGTTTTTGAATTCGTAATATCAAATATAGCTTAGGGTGAATTTTTTGTAATTTTCTGAAAAACTTCAATTTTTGATGAATAGTGGTACTTATAAATACTGATTTTCCGTTTAAATGAAATTTTGCCATCATTGTGTTTTGAATTTCAAAAATCCGACATACATGGTTGTCATTAAGAAGTAAAATGTGGTTCAGTGAAATTATAATAATTTTATGGTGAATAGTAACTTATTAAGTTCTTAATCGCGATTAGTGGTAATTAGTGTAGTTTAAGGTAAAAATAATGCTTTAATAAAATAAGATGAGCTTTACACATGTCCTACCCTCATTGGTTGTGTCATGGACGACCAAGAAAAGCCATGGGTCAACCTGGGGACCCCATGGAGAAACTTTGGTTGGGAAATGACATAAATAACTTTTTATTTAATGTAAAAGTAAAAATGACACAAACATAATATGTTTTACAAAAACAATGTTTACATGGGGTTATAAAGATCAGATTTTTAATTAGAAATAGTCATTGGAAAGATAAAAATATTTCCTACATCATGGTATTTTTTTTAATTTTTAGACATTAAATAAATTAAATTATTTATGACATAATAATGATGCAGCGATGACATCATTATTTGACGATTTAAATAAAATGGAAAGATAATGTAAAATATATGAACTACACATGTCCAAAACCAATTGGATGAGTGGATTTCGAACCCTTATCACCTTATCCACGAATTATATCAATTTCTGACCTTTTAAAACCGAAACACATTTTCAAATAAAGTAATATTTCTTTACTTTCCAAAAGTGCCCCTCCCCTCCTCTTATAAAAGGCCCCCACCTCTACCTCATTTCACACACTCCTCAAGCCTTTGGCTTGGCAAACCCCTGCCCATGTACTCTCTCCAAATCCCTCTACTCATCCTAGAGGATTCCCTTTGGGCAGAATCTTTTCAAAGGAAGCCTTTAGGCTCAAATCAAAAGGAGTTACACTTTTAAAGGTAATTCATTCTCTCTTGTTCATTTGTTTTATTTTTCTTACCCAACCCTCTAAACTCTTTTTATTTACTTCTTTTGTAAACACACCAGTATCTTCAATATACTAGGATGTTGTTATAAGATTTATTCAAGCTACACTCTCACACAACTACATAAAATGGTTAAAGAACATATGGTTTCCGTGGATGGTGAAATTCTGCCTCCCGAAACGATGATTGTTCAATACTCATTTAACACCTTCAAAGGTGGCCATTATTATGTCACTGTTTTTATATATGATATATAATATGTTTATTTTTTTTAAGCTTCTGTATTTGTCATTTTGGGCATACCTTTATGGTTTCCATTATGGGTAAACACGATATCTTCATTTAAGGAAGTGCGGACTACCGCCCCCTCAAAGTGATGTGATTCGTTAATACCATATGTGGGATGTGTAAAGGATGGATTTAAAGTAATTATATGTTATTTTATACTGGAATTATAATATACCTCTATATCATTATTATTTATTTCCATTAAAGTATGAGATAGAAATGAAAGTAGCGTTCATGCGTACGTACGGCTTACCGTCTCCATGAACGGTGCATTTCATTTCTTATCCCCAAATGAAATGTACTATTAAAAGTACATGTATATAATGGATATATATAATTAATGATATATCTAAATGATGAATATAATTCTGGAATTAAAATATACATACCTCTCATTTAGATTTAATTCCATTAATATGAAAAAGAAATGAAAGTAGCATTCATGCGTACGTACGGCTTACCGTCTCCATGAACGGTGACTTTAATTTCTTACCTCTAAATGATTATGTAATATTATAAATACATGTATACGCTGGATATATATGATACATATTATATCCAAATCGGGAATTTCATTCTGGATATAAAGAACCTTTGACCACACGAACAACATGTAATTGTAAGAATTCCACTTTCGACTTAAAAACCAAATATTGGGAAAACAAACATTATTAACTTAAATGGTTACATAATGTTTATAACATGGAAATAAGTCATATAAAAGGAATAATGAACATTAAAAAGGTTCTTAATCAAGTATAAATTAACTCAAGTTTTTTATTCAGGACGTTAAAGAACGATCGAGTCAAGTCGGACCCGAGGTAAGGGACTTCGTCTCAATCTCCTTTCATTGAGGCATATTTTTTTTATACACAACATTCTTTTATACGGTGTATAAAACCCTTTGACTTTTACTTTTATACAAAAGGAATATTTTTCTACGAAGCGTTTTACAAAATGACAAAAAAGAATGTTTCTTTTAACGTACGCGGTGACAACGACCTTTTCTGCCGCCGCGAGTATTATTTGATCTTTGGCTTTCTCGATAAGCCGTAATGTTTTTAGAATAAAATAAATACCATATAATCTTTTATGTATTTTGGTATTGAAAATGGTTTTGAAAAAGGATTCTATTATGTCAATATATTTATGACATATTGTGATTGAAATGTGGAAATGTTATCATTCTTTTATATTGGTTTTATGTTTTATGATTTTATACTGGTACTTGGACATTTTAATGGGTGGTTACGTTATAAACCATATGACGGGTGGTGCCGTGAATACCAGGATGGGTGGTTACGTTATAACCTCCAATGCATTGGGTATGGAAGTTGGCCGTATGGCTATTCCATTAAGTGATATGTGTGGAAGTCGACCGTATTGTTATTCCACTTAAGTATGTTTATGTCCCAAGTTACCTTTATATATGTTATGTGTTCTTTATATGGGTTTTATGGTAATACTTTGGTTACAAAAAGGTAAGTAATGATATTTTATTCAGTGAAGAGTTTTTACTACTTCATAAAGGTGAAAAGTATTACCTTGATAAAGTATACATGGTTTACTTTTTGTTTTGATAAACTAACAGTTTTTATTCTTTGTGTATCCATTACTGAGTTTTTATGCTCATCCCAAGTTTTTGAAATGTTTTTCACAGGACTTAGCGTGGAATAGGGTCAAGGATGGGATTAAGGGAAAGTCATGATACCTAAAACATGAAACTAGACATGTTTCTTTTTAAGAATTTTTATTTTATGGAAATTTAGTAGAAGAGACTACTTTGTTATCTTTTGAGATGTAATAGTTATGTCCTAATTCTCTAAAACTCTAAACCTGAAAAGATCCTCAATGTGAATTATTCATTTAATTCAATTTTAAGTAAGGTTTAAGGATGGGGCCTTATAGATGGTATCAATGGTCGGTTTAGATAACTTTAGAGGTTAGGGTATTCTTTAAGTATAAGTGACATTGCCATAATGGTTAGGATTTCAGACAGAGTACTAGTTTTAGATAAAGTGAACGAGTAAGAATATCTTAGTGTTTATCTTCCTCATTAGTACATGATGGTTTTGTTGTTATACTCACATTGACCCTTTTTGGTTTTAGTAAATGGCTGGATCTAGCAGGCACCAAGGTAACCGTGGATGTGAAGGAAACTGTGACAGTTTTCTGAGTGAGAAACTGAATGATATGGGAGCTGTAAAGAGAACTCTTGTGTTTATCCTCAACCAACTATCTGGAGTTATGATTGACCACCTAAACCTTGGTGATTTCTATAAGGCATCATGTATGCGAGAAACAAATACCTACGTAACTACAGGTAATAATCATAAAGGTAAGTGTGTTCTAAAACCTATGTGTCAAAGATGTGGAAAGAAACACCGAGGAAAATGTTTCAAGGGGACAGAAATATGCTATAGATGTGGAAATGAAGGTCATAAAGCAAGAACCTGCCATGGAAAAAGGAAGCATCCAGTTGACTCGAGGAAAGGGAAAGAAGTTCTTTCTGAGGGATCAATTGAATGTTTTAAATGTGGTGTGAATGGTAATTATGCAAACACATGTCCTATGAAGAAGTTTCATGAATGGGGTCACCAAGAGCGTACAAATGTTTGTTTACCACTACCTAATGCCATTCCGATTGAGGATGAAGAAACTGACAATGACCATTCAAAGGTATGTATTATTTCATGACTATTGTTTTCCTATTTTGGAATCATAGGATATGATTCATGATTTTGTTTGCAGGAAAGAGGTATTTCGGAATAAGTTGGAATGGAATGGTTAATGGATCATGAAGAATGTTGAATGAGTAAGATGTCAACATATAAGGGCTTCAAGAGTTATGGTGAAATTCTTAAGAGTATTAAGTCTCTTTTGATGATGGGGTTACATTAGAAGACTTTTATATTATGTGTAACCCTGATGTTTAATATATGAAATTTTATTCAAGGAATAGTTATCTCTTCTTTTGTGGACATAGTTATAAAGAACCATTTGGGTTTATATGATCCTCACTTTTGAGGTAATTATGGGTTACTATATGTTATGATTGAAGTGAAAGGCATGAGATAAAATTGAGGATAAATTATGTTATAGTTATTTTTGATGATTTTTTCCTATTTTGGGGAATGATTTAAGAATTATATTGTTTTGGAAAAAGGACAACACGCAGACCGTGTGACAACCCATCGCGTCG
Organism: Viscum album; assembly: GCA_963277665.1. Classification (NCBI taxonomy): domain Eukaryota; kingdom Viridiplantae; phylum Streptophyta; class Magnoliopsida; order Santalales; family Viscaceae; genus Viscum; species Viscum album. The sequence goes on along the minus strand of OY728164.1, from coordinate 2,068,904,835 downwards.
GACAAAGCTGCGGGAATCGAACCCACAACCAAAGTGCGACTGGTATTTATCGCCTACCACTGGACTACGTGAAGTCCCTGGTTAATTTGACTGATTCTTTCTGGTTATATGATTTTATGAATTAAGAGTAAGATGATTTTGGGTTATTTATGAAAATGATTAACCTATCATGGAGGATATGTGATTAGGTTAATTACTTTTCAAAACGAGACTTTAGGAGCAACTGATGTTGTTTGGAGATAAATGTTACGATTTAACTTGGAAGACTATGTGACTAAATCCATCAAATATTTGGGTTTCAATCTTAAATTGGTTTACTTTGATGAATTTTATGGACAAATTGTTTATCTAATGGTCCTCGTTGAACTTTGGGTTTTGTTGGACAAATTTTGGAGGTTAAGAATAGATTTTCTTTTTTATAAAGGGTTATCCTTTTCTGGATTATCTGATCTTGAACTAGCCTTTTTGGTTTTGGTTTTGGTTAAAGTCTAAATACATGGGAAGTTTATAGTTCTCTTTTGTGGATTAGGTGGTTTTCAAAAAGTTGAATATTTTACTATTAAATGTGAACAATTCTTCCTAAATACTCGCCTTTTGGAGAAAATCTTAGTTTGATTAAGGAATCTAGTAAAAGTTGAAAGTCAACATGATAAGTGATTATGTTTCCTTATGAATAAATTCCTCAATAAAAAGTAACATAAAACAAAAATGTTGTCTATTAACTTTTCTTACTGGTGAATCGAATACCGTTTAACCCATCACAAGTTTGTGATTTTCTCGTGGTTAACTCTCTCCTAAACATGTTTTCTATCACTCTCCATCAGAACATGACCCTTTTTTTTTCCTCCATGTCCATATTTTCATACTTGTAATCCTAGTATGGGTTAAATCGGGTGACCTCTGTGCTTATATTTCTTTATTTTAAAGTGATTGTTTTACCGACCCTTGTTCCGATGTGGGACTTTCAAGGATGTTTCCAAGCCCAATTTTAAAATTGCGAGGATGCAATTCCCAAAAGGGGGGAAGGATGTAACACCCCGGGTAAATAAACAATATAACATCTTTATATTTATCCATATTTGTGAATCAAATATTAATATTACTTTAAAGGGGATGCTATGCTCGATGGCGTATCCAACACGCAACAACGAGTTTCTAGGGAATCTTACGTTTCACTCTAATAATAAAATAATATTACTTTAAATGGTAGTTAACATGTAGACGTTGTATTGGCGGGAATGGCTAGAAATAACTAAAATAAGATTATATATGTTTTTAAATGTTTTTACATTTACCCAATACAAGATAAAGGCTTAAAATACGGAAAGAGTTCAATTTACGCATTTATACCCTAATTTTCACGAAAGGTCCACTTATCACCTTTTGACAGAGAACTGTCATTAAATATTGTTTGGATAGATCTTATAAATTCTATTGGACCAAATATAACTCTTCTTTAGAATCGGGACATCAAAATTTACTTTGTGTAAATTTTTGGTACCTTTCTGATAAAGTTCATTTTTTTAATGAATAGTGTAAAATGTTGTATTATAATTCAAAACCTCTTTTTAATCTAATTTATTTATATGATTAGATTATCTTTTGAATTGGTTTTAAAGTAAAATAAAAAAATATTTTTACCATTAAATCCAATAGTGGTCGTTGGAATTAATTTCACTTTGAAATCGGACTTAAACTAGTGTCAATCTTTTGATACTTTTTGTTTCATAAAAACATGCTATTTGCTCTGACAGTGGGAATTAATTATTAAATTAATTAATGTGACTTATATGTTTTGAGTTTTTTAAAATAGACTTCATTTTTGAATTCGTAATATCAAATGTAGCTTAGGGTGAATTTTTGGTAATCTTCTGAAAAACATCAATTTTTGATGAATAGTGGTACTTATAAAGACTGATTTTCCGTTTAAATGAAATTTTGCCATCATTGTATTTTGAATTTCAAAAATCCGACATACATGGTTGTCATTAAGAAGTAAAATGTGGTTCAATGAGATTATAATAATTTTTTGGTGAATAGTAACTTATTAAGTTCTTAATCGCGATTAGTGGTAATTAGTGTAGTTTAAGGTAAAAATAATGCTTTAATAAAATAAGATGAGCTTGACACATGTCCTACCATCATTGATTGTGTCATGGCCGACCAAGACAAGCCATGTGTCAACTTGGGGACCCCATGGAGGCACTTTGGTTGGGAAATGACATAAATAACTTTATATTTAATGTAAAAGTAAAAATGACACAAACATAATATGTTTTACGAAAACAATTTTTACATGGGGTTATAAAGATCAGAGTTTTGATTATAAATAGTCATTGGAAAGATAAAAATATTTCCTACATCATAGTATTTGTTTTATAATTTTTAGACATTAAATAAATTAAATTATTTATGACATAATAATGATGCAGCGATAACATCATTATTTGACGATTTAAATAAAATGGAAAGATAATGTAAAATCTATGAACTACACATGTCCAAAACCAATTGGATGAGTGGACTTCGAACCCTTATCACCTTATCCACGAATTATATCAATGTGGGGCCTTTTAAAACCGAAACACATTTTCAAATAAAGTAATATTTCTTTACTTTCCAAAAGTGCCCCTCCTCTCCTCTTATAAAAGGCCCCCACCTCTACCTCATTTCACAAACTCCTCAAGCCTTTGGCTCGGCCAACCCCTGCCCATTTACTCTCTCCACATCGCTATACTCATAATAGAGGAATCTCTTTGGGTATAATCCTTTCAAAGGAAGCCTTTATGCTCAAATCAAAAGGAGTTACACTTTTAAAGGTAATTCATTCTCTCTTGTTCATTTGTTTTATTTTGCTTATCCAACCCTCTATACTCTTTTTATTTACTTCTTTTTTAACAACACCAGTATCTTCAATATACTAGTATGTTGTTATAAGATTTATTCGAGCTACACACTCACACAACTACATCAAATGGTTATAGAACATACGGTTTCCGTGGATGGTGAAATTCTGCCTCCCAAAACGATGATTGTTCAATACTCATTTAACACCTTCAAAGGTGGCCATTACGATTTCACTATTTTTATATATGATATATAATATGTTTATTGTTTTCTTTAAGCTTCTGTATTTTTCATTTTGGGCATACCTTTATGGTTTCCATTATGGGTAAACACGATATCTTCATTTAAGGAAGTGCGGACTACCGCCCCCTCAAAGGGATGTGATTCGTTAATACCATATGTGGGACGTGTAAAGGATGGATTTAAAGTTATTATATATGATGTTATACTGGAATTATAATATACCTCTATATCATTATTATTTCTTTCCATTAATGTATGAGATAGAAATGAATGTAGCGTTCATGCGTACGTACGACTTACCATCTCCATGAACGGTGCATTTCATTTCTTATCCCCAAATGTAATGTACTATTAAAAGTACATGTATATAATGGATATATATAATTAATGATATATCTAATTGATGAATATAATTCTGGAATTAAAATATACATACCTCTCATTTAGTTTTAATTCCATTAATATGACAAAGAAATGAAAGTAGCGTTCATGCGTACGTACGGCTTACCGTCTCCATAAACGGTGCATTTCATTTCTTATCTGTAACAGCCCGAGATTTTATGAAAAATATTCTTTTTAATTTTATTAATGTCTTGTGTTGTACGCTACACCAAAAGGAGCTTGCACAACACGCATCCTTGACTTGCCTTGCATTACACGCAATCACGACCTTCCTCGATAGCGTGTGTAATACGCAATACCGAGTTTCACTAAACAATGATATGCTATTAAAACTAGCCGTTATGAATAGTAATAATCACTTTTTGAAATTTTATAAATTTTATTTTTCAAAATGGACTTCATTTTTGGACTCAGAATATCGAAATTAGCCTAGGGTGAAATTTTGGTATTTTTCTGAAAACTTTCAATTTTTGATGAATAGTGAAACCACTAAGTGGTAGGTTAAAAACTGAATTTTGCATAAAACTTAATTTTACCGCTTCTGTGAATGGAATTTCAAAAATCCGAGAGACACGGTTAATATCAAGGACTAAAATATGGTTCAATGAGATTAAAATAATTTTTTGGTGAATAGTAACTTTTTACTTTTTTTTACCGCGGTTAATAGTAAATTGGGTAACTAAGGGTAAATATGATATTAATATTACCCTAACACATGTACTAATTCTATTGGACAAGTGTAATTCGACCAAAAACAAACTTAGGAATAAAATATGACCATTTAGGTCTACTTGGATTAGATTAGGACATTTATTATTAATTTATTTAAAGAAGGGTTAAAATAGTTAAAATCAAAGTTTAATAAGTAAATCATTTATAATATGGGGTTATACATAAGATAAATTCGATTGTAAATATTCATTAGAAATCTAAAAAGATTTCCTACATGATGGTATTTTATTTGTAATTTTTAGACATCAAATAATTTAGTGTATTTATGACACAAAGATGATGCATTAATTATCTTATTAATGAAATATTGACATAATTGATAATATAAATACCAAAATAAATGTAATTTAAGACTTTTTATGAATTCCACTAATTTTCTAGGTTACTATGGTATATTAAGGTTGATTTAATCAACTTGGTTCGAACATATAATTCTGTTATGACTTTCACAAAAATCATATATCAAATACTGTCAAAATTGACACAAAATAGTTTTTAAATCAAATATTATATTATTAATTGTTATTTTATTCTTAAAAATATAAGGTTCGGCCAAATGACTTAGATAAGGATATATATATTAATAATAAACAATTTGGGGTTCGTTTGGCATGTTATAGTAAGTTTATTAACCATATAGTGAAAGAAAACAAAAAGACATGGTAAAAGTTAAATTATTTAACTTAGAGTTAAATCTAATTGATAAGGTTAAAATAATACCCTAAACTTGTCTAAATCTTATTTGTTGATAGGATTTCGACCCATCCCCACCGTATCTTCGAAATAAGACCCTTTGGAGCCATTATAAACCGATTTTGACTTTAATATAAAATAATATTTTGAGATATTCCTAAGGTGCCCCTCTCCTCCCTTATAAAAGGGCACCTCCTCCCCCTCCTCCTCACACCAAATTGAGCACTCAATCTCGGCCAACCCCTGCCAAAATCCCTTCTCCACTTCCCTAGAATAATCCTAGAGGTCCTGGTCTTCTTCAAAGACCAATCTTAGTTCCCTAAGTGAAGGATTCAAAGAAGCGTTCCAAAGAAGAGGTAATATCCATTACCGATCTTTTCAATTTCTTTCTTCTTCAACTTCTTCTTCTTTAGTTGTTTCATGATAAAGTAATAACATAAGTATTAATTACATACTGATATGTTATTATAAATATGAAACAACTCTAATTAACCTTCTATCCATCCTACGGAGAAAGGAAATCACCGCGCGTGCGTACGTACGGAATACCGTCTCCACACCGTGGTGTACTCTATTTTCCTCCACCACCTTAATTGGATGGGTATAATGGTTTAATGAGTAACTATATATGATTATTATAAAGTGATATTGATACTGAAATAGTATACATACACTTAAACACAATTCCACGACCATGGGAACGATATCATCGCTCGTGCGTACATACGGACTACCGTCTCCACGACGCGATGAGATTCATTCTCAATGATTAACCATTCATGAATGATTATAAAGTATATATAATAATTAATAATAAAATATATGACATAATAATGATACTGGAATTATTTATATGCATATCATCTACTTAATTCCATTCAATTCAATAAGGAAACGAAAACAGCGTTCATGCGTACGTACGGACTACCGTCTCCATGAACGGTGTATTTCTTTCCATTTACTGATTTATTATATATGTATATTATGAATATATATATATATATATATCATGTTTTATATTCTGGAATTAAGTAATCATGATCTAAGTAATCATATTAATAATTACAAGTTAAAAACACGAACGACAAATGATACGATTTTACCCAAAACGCTACTTTAACATGAATTTACAAAAGAACGGGTAATATAAAGTCATAAGTGGACCATATATGATATAATAACAATGAATATGATTCTGGAATAAGTCAATAACATGATTTAAATCATTATACAGGGGGTACAGACACTTACAAAGCAAGTCGGACCTAAGGTAAGGGAAATATCACAATCTCATTTTTATCCGAGATTGTTTATTCGTAAGTATTTACTGGGGTGTATTTTATCATCCACATCCATGTTCCCTCAATATTTAATATTGTTTCCATCCACTTACAATATTTTAAATCCAATTTTACCATTTGGTGAATTTTTAGTAAAGAATATGAAAGGAATATTTTGTCGTTTTTTTCGTACGAGGTACTTTTTGACTTTTCCGACAAAAGTACGAAGAATGTTTTTTTTAACTTATACGGCATGAATGGATTTCTAAACCATTATTTCCAAGAAGCTTACTTTACATGTATTGAAGTTTATTTTTAATCAACCTCTTTTAGTTTAAAATTGCATGACATGTTAAGAAAGGAAAAGTGTTTTTGAAGTAGAAAGGATATTTTCCTCAAGAATAAAGTTCAAGTGTTTTATCAAAATTATTTTCCATCTAAGATAATAAAGGGTTCTGTTTTTATCCCTATCATTAAATTGATTTGTTCATGTTGTGATGGAATTATTTTTATGAATTCCTTTATCTTATATGAATTGATTTATGATGTCATGATGTTTCAAGAATCCCACTTTTGTTACATGTGTTATGCGATGATGTATGTTTTATGATTATGTGGCACACATAAGAAAGGATTCATTATAAGATGGGTGGGACCTATATCTCCCTCCAATGCATTGGGTAAAGATTTTATATCTCATGAGATAGACAGGGCTGGAACGGTAGGTTATACCGGTTCAGTGAAACAGAACTGAAACGAGGGTTACTCGATTCCGAAAGGGACTTTGTCCACTAAGATAGTCTTGGCAATGAGTCTTGACTAACAAGAAATGATTCTCTATGATTATGTGTGTATGCCACAAAGTTTCATGTTTTATGTTATGCTTATTGGGATTTCATTTCACTACTATGATTTATCCCATGTTATGAAATTATGCTCTCTTTTGCAGGTTAAGATTTCCAAAAGTTATGTTCTTATGAATATGATGTGATTGATTTTCTTTTGTTTACCCTTACTGAGCATTTGAGCTCACCCTTTTATGTTTTCTTTTCCCCAGGATATAAGGAATGGTTTTAGGTAAATAAAAGGGAAGATCTTTATAGGAGATGTTGAAGATCTTTCACCACGATTAGAAGATTACGTTCCGAGTTTCCAAAGACACTAAACTATTACGATCCTTGTGTGTATGTACTAAGTATTCCGCAAATGTAATGTAATGTCAATGTACGTCAAGTTTCAGGTCTCTACAGTTGGTATCAGAGGAAAGGTTTAGTCAACCTTTGGAAACTAGGATGCGAAAACGTTAGTGAGATCCCTAGAGATATTTCTAAGGTATGTCTAGGGATGTCTCTAAGGTTAAGTATACGTAGAGGTTATAGTCCTAGAATTGCGCTAACGATCTTCGAATTTAACCTAAGATGTTAGATATTGAGGGTACTACCCCTTTATTATGTTGTTTTCCCTAGCATGATTTTTGCCTCTCATACTATTCTTTTGGGGTTTTAGACGATGGATGGAACCCGAAGGAACCGTGTTAATGCGGAATGTGATGGGCAATGCAATGATTGTCCCCCTAAGCAACCAAACGATATGGGAGCCGGAAAGGAAAATCTTGTAGCCATGCTCACACAACTTTCTCAAGCTATGAATCATGCAGGACTTCCAAACGAGCAAAGGAAGGAGCAACATTCTGTCGAATCCTTCATGAGGCAGCGTCCACCTTCTTTCAGTGGGTCTACTGATCCATTAGTTGCTGAACAATGGATTAGTACTACTGAAAAGATATTTTCAGTTCTTCAATGTTCTGAACATGATAAAGTCATCCTAGCAGTGTATCGTTTGGAAGGAGATGCTGATCAATGGTGGAATCTTATTAAGAATACGAGGCAAAGGGATGAAATTGAGTCTATGGAATGGGACGAGTTCAAGAACTTATTTTTCAATAAGTACTTCCCTCGTATTCTCCGAACAAAGATGGAGAAAGAGTTTCTTGAACTGAAGCAAAGGGATGATGAATCTGTTGGTACCTATGAAGCGAATTTTACAAGACTTGCAAGGTACGCTTCTGGTATTATCATCCAACCTGAAAGTAAAGTTGATCGATTTTTCAGTGGCTTAAAACCAAGTCTTCGAAGGGCATTAGCTATAAGAGACTTCAGTAGCTATGAAGATATTGTGCGTTGTGCTATCAAGGTAGAAATGGAAGTTGGTGTTACATATCCATCTCATGGTTTTGACAAGAAACAAAAGATGGAGTTCAAGGAGAAATATTAGAATAATGGTGAAAAGAAGATGAATGTTTCCTTATGCACAAAGTGTGGAAAGAAGCATGGTGGAGATTGTCTTAAAGGGACTAGAAAATGTTTTAAGTGTGGAAATGAAGGTCATCGAGCAGCTGAGTGTCGAAGTAATGGAAAAAGGGTTTCTAATGATGTGAAAAAAGCAGACACTGCAGAGAACGCACCACCAACACTTCAATGCTTCAAGTGCAAGGAAATGGGGAATTATGCTAATAAATGCCCTAATCCAAGGGTTAGTGATGATCAAAATGAGCAACCACAGAAGGCAAAGGACAAAGGGAAGTCACATGCGATCACTATTGGCAATGTTGAATATGAAAACGATGTGGTGGAATGATTATGTGTTTATGTAATGGGATTCCAAAATAATTTTGTATCATTGAGTATTGCAATATTTATTGATGTGGTATTAAAATAGATTGAGATATTTTTTGGAAATAAGATGATATGCGCATAATGAAGGGAAACGAGAAAATGAAATGTTTAATAGTATTCATGAGCTCATGATTGATATAAGGACTAAGTGATATCATGGTTTGAGTATATAGAATTTTGAGGATTTTGGTATGTGGAAAGTGTTAACTTTAAACTGCATTCATGTTTTCACTAAGGTATTCAAGAGAATACATGATTAAGGACTTTGAATGTTTAGAATGTGACCAACAAGACATATCTTATGGGGATCAACGATGGTATTAAATCTCTGGTAATTGTTTTCACTATATTATGAGAGTGGACTGCAGTATTATGGGTAAGCCTAAAGATTGGAATGGATTATGTTGGAATAAGTTAGTATTGTTTAAGGATAGAAGTTTTTTTTTCGATATTATTGATGGGATGTTATAGTAATATAGTTTTAGAAAAAGGACAACCTACAGGACGGGCGACAGCCCATCGCTTCGAACAAGGCTGTGGGAATCGAACCCACAACCGAAGTGCGACTGGCCTTTATCGCCTACCACTAGCCTACAGGAAGTCCCTGTATAATAGAAACTAGTATTATTATATTAAGCAGTATGATATATGAAGTATAAGTCCATTTTAGGAACCATATATGATTAATATCACTATAGATCGACTTATGTATATAATTTTTTCTAACCTTTTGTTTGAGACAGATGGAATGACCCGTCATTCTATCACATGATCTGCTAACACTTCACGAATAACAAATTCAACTTCATTTATTTAAGATATGAAGTGGAAATTGTTAAAGGCACGAACAACAGTGAGATTGTACCAAAATAAAGTAAGTATTTATTCTAATTCAAATTCTTTAACATTAGGGAAACGATCTTGAAAACCAAAAATGTTGTCCTAGTGCTCTTATATCTGATAAATCAGATGGTACCTTATATTGTCACAAATCTATGGCTTTGTGATTGTTGGCTATTTCATAGCCATGTTCTCTACCACTCTCCATCAGAACATGATGGTTAGATTTCTCTTCCATATCCATATTTTCACCTATGTGGAAACCCAGTGATTAGTTTATTTGGGTAACCGTTACGTTTCATACTTTTGTTTTTAAAGATTGGTTTTGATATTCCTTTTTACGATGTGGGTTTCTATTAAAGAAACTTTCGAATAGTAAACCATTCATAACCCCAACGAATTTCGAGGGCGAAATTCATTTTAAGGGGGGTAGAATGTAACAGCCCGAGATTTTATGAAAAATATTCTTTTTAATTTTATTAATGTCTTGTGTTGTACGCTACACCAAAAGGAGCTTGCACAACACGCATCCTTGACTTGCCTTGCATTACACTCAATCACGACCTTCCTTGATAGCGTGTGTAATACGCAATACCGAGTTTCACTAAACAATGATATGCTATTAAAACTAGCCGTTATGAATAGTAATAATCACTTTTTGAAATTTTATAAATTTTATTTTTCAAAATGGACTTCATTTTTGCACTCAGAATATCGAAATTAGCCTAGGGTGAAATTTTGGTATTTTTCTGAAAACATTCAATTTTTGATGAATAGTGAAACCACTAAGTGGTAGGTTAAAAACTGAATTTTGCATAAAACTTAATTTTACCGCTTCTGTGAATGGAATTTCAAAAATCCGAGAGACACGGTTAATATCAAGGACTAAAATGTGGTTCAATGAGATGAAAATAATTTTTTGGTGAATAGTAACTTTTTACTTTTTTTTTACCGCGGTTAATAGTAAATTGGGTAACTAAGGGTAAATATGATATTAATATTACCCTAAAACATGTCCTAATTCTATTGGACAAGTGTAATTCGACCAAAAAAAACTTAGGAATAAAATATGACCATTTAGGTCCACTTGGATTAGATTAGGACATTTATTATTAATTTATTTAAAGAAGGGTTAAAATAGTTAAAATCAAAGTTTAATAAGTAAATCATTTATAATATGGGGTTATACATAAGATAAATTCGATTGTAAATATTCATTAGAAAGATAAACAGATTTCCTACATGATGGTATTTTATTTGTAATTTTTAGACATCAAATAATTTAATTTATTTATGACACAAAGATGATGCAGTAATTATCTTATTAATGAAATATTGACATAATTGATAATATAAATACCACAATAAATGTAATTTAAGACTTTTTATAAATTCCACTAATTTTATAGGTTACTATGGTATATTAATGTTGATTTAATCAAATTGGTTCGAACATATAATTCTGTTATGACTTTCACAAAAATCATATATCAAATAGTGTCAAAATTGACACAAAATAGTTTTTAAATCAAATATTATATTATTAATTGTTATTTTATTCCTAAAAATCTAAGGTTCGGCCAAATGACTTAGATAAGGATATATATATTAATAATAAACAATTTGGGGTTCGTTAGGCATGTTATAGTAAGTTTATTAACCATATAGTGAAAGAAAACAAAAAGACATGGTAAAAGTTAAATTATTTAACTTAGAGTTAAATCTAATTGATAAGGTTAAAATAATACCCTAAACTTGTCTAAATATTATTGGTTGATAAGATTTAGACCCATACCCACCTTATTCTCGAAATAAGACCCTTTGGAGCCATTATAAACCGATTTTGACTTTAATATAAAATAATATTTTGAGATATTCCTAAGGTGCCCCTCTCCTCCCTTATAAAAGGGCACCTCCTCCCCCTCCTCCTCACACCAAATTGAGCACTCAAGCACGGCCAACCCCTGAAAAAATCCCTTCTCCACTTCCCTAGAATAATCCTAGATGTCCTGGTCTTCTTCAAAGACCAATCTTAGTTCCCTAAGTGAAGGATTCAAAGAAGCGTTCCAAAGAAGAGGTAATATCCATTACCGATCTTTTCAATTTCTTTCTTCTTCAACTTCTTCTTCTTTAGTTGTTTCATGATAAAGTAATAACATCAGTATTACATACATACTGATATGTTATTATAAATATGAAACAACTCTAATTAACCTTCTATCCATCCTACGGAGAAAGGAAATCACCGCGCGTGCGTACGTACGGAATACCGTCTCCACGCCGTGGTGTACTCTATTTTCCGCCACCACCTTAATTGGATGGGTATAATGGTTTAATGAGTAACTATATATGATTATTATAAAGTGATATTGATACTGAAATAGTATACATACACTTCAACACAATTCCACGACCATGGGAACGATATCATCGCTCGTGCGTACGTACGGACTACCGTCTCCACGACGCGATGAGATTCATTCTCAATGATTAACCATTCATGAATGATTATAAAGTATATATAATAATTACTAATGAAATATATGAAATAATAATGATACTGGAATTATTTATATGCATATCATCTACTTAATTCCATTCAATTCAATAAGGAAACGAAAACAGCGTTCATGCGTACGTACGGACTACCGTCTCCATGAACGGTGTATTTCTTTCCATTTACTGATTTATTATATATGTATATTATGAATATATATATACATACATATATATATATATATATCATGTTTTATATTCTGGAATTAAGTAATCATGATCTAAGTAATCATATTAATAATTACAAGTTAAAAACACGAACGACAAATGAGACGATTATACCCAAAACGCTACTTTAACATGAATTTACAAAAGAACGGGTAATATAAAGTCATAAGTGGACCATATATGATATAATAACAATGAATATGATTATGGAATAAGTCAATAACATGATTTAAATCATTATACAGGGGGTTCGGACACTTACAAAGCAAGTCGGACCTAAGGTAAGGGAAATATCACAATCTCATTTTTATCCGAGATTGTTTATTCGTAAGTATTTACTGGGGTGTATTTTATCATCCACATCCATGTTCCCTCAATATTTAATATTGTTTCCATCCACTTACAATATTTTAAATCCAATTTTACCCTTTGGTGAATTTTTAGTAAAGAATATGAAAGGATTCTTTTGTCGTTTTTTTCGTAGGAGGTACTTTTTGACTTTTCCGACAAAAGTACGAAGAATGTTTTTTTTACTTATACGGCATGAATGGATTTCTAAAACATTATTTCGAAGAAGCTTACTTTACAAGTATTCAAGTTTATTTTTAATCAACTTCTTTTAGTTTAAAATTGCATGACATGTTAAGAAAGGAAAAGTGTTTTTGAAGTAGAAAGGATATTTTCCTCAAGAATAAAGTTCAACTGTTTTATCAAAATTATTTTACATCTAAGATAATAAAGTCTTCTGTTTTTATCCCTATTATTAAATTGATTTGTTCATGTTGTGATGGAATTATTTTTATGAATTCCTTTATCTTATATGAATTGATTTATGATGTCATGATGTTTCAAGAATCCCATTTTTGTTACATGTGTTATGCGATGATGTATGTTTTATGATTATGTGGCACACATAAGAAAGGATTCATTATAAGATGGGTGGGACCTATATCTCCCTCCAATGCATTGGTTAAAGATTTTATATCTCATGAGATAGACAGGGCTGGAACAGTAGGTTATACCGGTTCAGTGAAACAGGACTGAAACGAGGGTTACTCGATTCAGAAAGGGACTTTGTCCACTAAGATAGTCTTGGCAATGAGTCTTGACTAACAAGAAATGATTCTCTATGATTATGTGTGTATGCCACAAAGTTTCATGTTTTATGTTATGCTTATTGGGATTTCATTTCACTACTATGATTTATCCCATGTTATGAAATTATGCTCTCTTTTGCAGGTTAAGATTTCCAAAAGTTATGTTCTTATGAATATGATGTGATTGATTTTCTTTTGTTTACCCTTACTGAGAATTTGAGCTCACCCTTTTATGTTTTCTTTTCCCCAGGATATAAGGAATGGTTTTAGGTAAAAAAAGGGAAGATCTTTATAGGAGATGTTGAAGATCTTTAACCACGATTAGAAGATTATGTTCCGAGTTTCCAAAGACACTAAACTATTACGATCCTTGTGTGTATGTACTAAGTATTCCGTAAATGTAATGTAATGTCAATGTACGTCAAGTTTCGGGTCTCTACATTATCTCTAAATGATTATGTAATATTATAAATACATGTATATGCTGGATATATATGATACATATTATATCCAAATCGGGAATTTCATTCTGGATATAAAGAACCATTGACCACACGAACAACATGTAATGGTAAGAAGTCCACTTTCGACTTAAGAACCAAATATTGAGAAAACAAACATTATTAACTTAAATGGTTACATAATGTTTATAACATGGAAATAAGTGATATAAAAGGAATAATGAACTTTAAAAAGGTTCATAATCAAGTATAAATTAACTCAAGTTTAATATTCAGGACGTTAAAGAACGATCGAGTCAAGTCGGACCTGAGGTAAGGGACTTCGTCTCAATCTCCTTTCATTGAGGCATATTTTATTTTATACACAACTTTCTTTTATACGGTGTATAAAACCCTTTGAATTTTACTTTTATACAAAAGGATTCTTCTTCTAAGAAGCGTTTTACAAAACAACAAAAAGGAATGTTTCTTTTAATGTACGCGGCGACAACGACCTTTTCCGCCGCCACGAGTATTATTTGGTCTTTGGCTTTCTCAACAAGCCGTAATGTTTTTAGAATAAAATAAATACCATATACTCTTTTATGTATTTTGGTATTGTAAATGGTTTTGAAAAAGGATTCTATTATGTCAATATATTTATGACATATTGTGATTGAAATGTGGAAATGGTATCATTCTTTTATATTGGTTTTATGTTTTATGATTTTATACTGGTACTTGGACATTTTAACGGGTGGTTACGTTATAAACCATATGACGGGTGGTGCCGTGAATACCAGGATGGGTGGTTATGTTATAAACTCCAATGCATTGGGTATGGAAGTCGGCCGTATGGCTATTCCATTAAGTATGTATGGAAATTGGCCGTATGGCTATTCCATTAAGTATGTATGGAAATTGGCCATATGGCTATTCCATTAAGTGATATGTGTGGAAGTCGACCGTATGGTTATTCCACTTAAGTATGTTTATGTCCCAAGTTACCTTTATATATGTTATGTGTTCTTTATATGGGTTTTATGGTAATACATTGGTTACAAAAAGGTAAGTAATGATATTTTATTCAGTGAAGAGTTTTTACTACTTCATAAAGGTGAAAAGTATTACCTTGATAAAGTATACATGGTTTACTTTTTGTTTTGATAAACTCACAGTTTTTATTCTTTGTGTATCCCTTACTGAGTTTTTATGCTCATCCCAAGTTTTGGAAATGTTTTCCACAGGACTTAGAGTGGAATAGGGTCAAGGATTGGATAAAGGGAAAGTCATGATACCTAAAACATGAAACTAGACATGTTTCTTTTTAAGAATTTTTATTTTATGGAAATTTAGTAGAAGATACTACTTTGTTATCTTTTGAGATGTAATAGTTATGTCCTAATTCTCTAAAACTCTAAACCTGAAAAGATCCTCAATGTGAATTGTTCATTTAATTCAATTTTAAGTAAGGTTTAAGGCTGGGGCCTTATACTACCTATGTGCACATGACTCAAGTGGTGGTTTGTCCATCATGGGTGAGTGGTAATCACCAAATAAAAAACCTAATCCCCACATTATCTAAAACCTCATGCCCCTACGACCATGTCACTAAAATTTGATGACCATGTAATCCATGTATCATGGGCCATGCCCAACCTGACAGTCACATTGTCTCAACCCGACATCCACAACAACCCATCCTGTTGTTAAAACCACCTAACCAAATCCATGCCACACCCAACCAGTGAACAACATCCCTCAATCCTGATGGTCATTCCATCCCAAACTCGGGTCAATCACATCACAACCCCAAGAGTGTATGAACATGTAATCCCAAGCATAACATATATATGATCACATTAAAACACATGTAAACAATAAATTCAGTTTAAAAGGTTTTAACTTCACTACATATCAGCTATAACATAGTAGCACTGAGGTCTTTAATTCTTCTACATAACTTAGTAAAGCATAAGCAATTTAAACCTACCAGTTGAAAAAAACAAAACATGTATAACCATTTTTTACCCCTGCCAAAATAACCAAAGGAGAAATGACCCCTCACCCAACATCGCACAATAATTTCTTGTATAGGGAATTCCCAATGGAATCCCATGGGTCTCACAATCATGTCAATATGCTGAGTCAATTATAATGGCGTCTTTCTCAAAATACCCAAAAATTCCCCAAAGGTCGCACCCCCCAAAAAGTGCTCAAAAACGAAAAAACCAGGTATGTTCCACGTAAATTGTTCCTGTATGAATCTCCTCATCCAGTGTCAAACCCTCATTCAGCCCATAAAATAATACATTTACATAATGATCATAAACTCTCAAGCTTAAATAACTAGTTCTAGAGACGAAATCATGAAAAATGACTCATGTATATTCAATGAAACACTAATGGGATTCCAATGCATCCAATAGTGTTCAAATTAGATTTCAGATGATGAATTGAGAGAAAAATCACCATCTACCAATGTTGTTCTTGAACCTAGGGAGGTTGGGTTTTTCTAGTTTCAGAATATGAGACTACTTCTGGTTTTATGAAAAAATATCTACAAGACTTGTACTTAAGCATACACACCGTGTATATTGTAGTTTTCCCACTTCATCTGACTTCCCTTCCACGTCATTTAAAATGTTCTTCCAACCACATTACTGGACGTTTGTAATGTTATGTACATGACATGTACTTGGTTGGTCCTCTCTTAATTTCTTACATACGTACACACCATGTACGACCATGACGTGGGATACTATATGGAGTGTACTTGAAAATATCTGGCATGTAACACCACTCAACATGTTTTTCCACCTTTTTCTTAATGAAAACACTAAAAAAAGATCTGTAACATGAAGGAAGAACATGTTCTTACATAACTGTTTAGTATTATTTTTTATTTTTTTATGTGAGTTGATGGAATAATATTAAGTTGATTTTGGGGACTTTTTTATCCGATGGAAATTCTATGTACTATAAAATTATGTGGGGATTAAGTTATAAATGACATTTTGGAAGATGTTAACTTTTTTTGGGAATCCAATATGATTAAGGTCAATAGAATACTATGGGATTATATTTTAGGAGTAATGGTTGTTTTTTATTTTGTAAGGATCTATGATTTTGTTATAGACTTATCATGATTCATGTTATTTAAGGAAATGATTATCCATCATTGGAGAGTATGTGATTTTGGAGATTATATTATTTTTACAAGACATTAAAATTGATCGATGTTATTTGGAGATAAATGTTAAAATTTATCTTGGATGACTATGTAATCAAATTCTCTTGAGTTTTTGGTTTCAAACAGAGTTTAGATTATTTAGTGGTTTTTTAATGAAAAATATTTATTGAATGGTGTATGTTGAACTTTTCATATTACAGTTGGTATTTGGAGATTAAAATATTTTTTTCATCATCTAATGGTTTATTATTTTTGTATAATATTTTTATCTTAACCTATCTATATTCATTTTTGTTATTGTTTCACGATAAAAAAATTGATAGTAAATATTTTTTGGAGTATGTGATCCTATAGAAGTTGATTCCTCTTGAATACATATCCCTTGTAGAAAAAATATGAATTTGTGGTGTAAATTGACTAAATGATGAAACTCTACTTATCAAGTAATTATCTTCCCCTATATTCTTAGTATATTAAGTAAATAAATTCCTTAAAATGATCTTAAATTTTATCCATTTACTTTTCAAAATAATCTTTTGACTCATCACATATTTATGGTTTTTTATAGATAGCATTCAAATGATTATGTTCTCTATCACTATGTATTAGTCATTGAGAGTTTCTATTATCATTCATGTCCATGTTTTCTTACATGAAAACCTAACATGGCTTATCTCAAGTGACCATTGTATTTCCATTTCATTCATTTTATATGGATGTTTTAATGAACCTTGTTCCAATATAGGATTTCAATAAATGTATTTTGAAAAGTCAAACTATATTTATAGATAGAAAATAAAAAATTACAAGGACACAATTTACAAAATGTGGGAGAATGTAAAATAACATGTTTTTAAAATAGAAGCCTTATTTAATGGAATACATGATGCTCCATGTTGAGCATAAACAGACTACTAAAAATTACTATTTAAATGATTCCATTATAACCTAGCCATTAGAATTGAAGGAATTAACAATATTAACTAAATTATGAACTCAGGTTTACCTGGGTTTATATAATATTTCATTGGTTATCAATTTAATTAGAAATGAAAATACAAACCAATTGAATATAAATGATCTATTTTTGTGAAGAATAATTTTAAGTGAGAATAATTATTTTTTAAAAATAACAAAATCACTCTTTCTACGTTAAATTAACTAAATATAAATTTAATATATTTTTTAATATTCATCTAATGTGTTTTTAGGACATTTTATTAGAACATATTCAATTTTACAGATAAATTTAGTACTTTTCAAATTTACACCTCTTGAGGGACAATCTATTTTAAATCTATATTTTGACACTCTTATAACTTATATTTGACAAAATAAACTTCTTATTTTGAATCAGGGTATCATAATTTACATTGGATAAACTTATGGTATTATTCTAAAAAATTATATTTTAATCGATATTAAAAAATACTTTATTTTTGTTCAAAACTAATTTTTTGAATAATGATGTTGTTTTGATTTTTAAAAAATTAAATTAATTATTAATATCATTATTAACATAATTCAGATCATAAAATATAAAATATTTAAATAAATGAAATAAAATTTTAACATTTATAATATTCATCCAAAAAGTTTGTTAAACACTAAAAATTTCATTAATGTCTTATTCATTGGTACTTTGGAATGTTATGATAATTATTTTAACCCCCAAGTATAAATAACATGATAAAATGGTAGGAGTCAAAAGGGGTTATAACAAAAAAAAGATAAGGTTAAAACTAAAAATAATACATGTCATAAAATAATTTTTTAGGGGATATAAGATAATAATCATATTTTATTGTAAATTAAATAATTTGTAGGCATTTGTATTTAAAAATTAATTTATATAAATTTAATATTTTTAGGGTTTCAAAGGGTGCCACTCCCCTCTCCTATAAAAATCACCCATACCTCTGTGTTACTCAAATTTAAAAAACATTTAGTTTCATCCTTGATCTCACCAAAAAAATTTACAGAATCCCTACCATCATTCTCGAAGCCTTATTTGAGGCATATAACCCTCCTTAAAGGTATTTAGGTGT
Source organism: Viscum album (assembly GCA_963277665.1). Taxonomy (NCBI): domain Eukaryota; kingdom Viridiplantae; phylum Streptophyta; class Magnoliopsida; order Santalales; family Viscaceae; genus Viscum; species Viscum album. The sequence continues at coordinate 2,068,885,621 of OY728164.1, read as the reverse complement.
TAATAACGGTGATCCTTTGAAGGAAATGTAAGGTTTTTATTTAAGTATTTCTATTTTATTTCTATTTACACTTATTAAAATATTCTTAAAACATGATGATATAATAACTCTAGTGTCCAATATATACAGAGATGTTATTATGTTAATATCACCACCTAAATCCATATTAGGTTACATGCAATGGTAAATCAATTAATCATTCATTAGAACGTGTGAACTATCACCTCATGGAACCGATATAAATAATTTTCCATAAAAATCTCTCATGACTCATCATAATGATGTAATTAATGTTAAAATTTTATATAAATTCAATATATATAATTATTAAAGATCAATATATCAATTATATTCTTACATTTCCCACACATAAAAATGATAACATCATTTACACGTACTAGTGAACTATCACATCCAGGAAGCAATGTGATTTTTTTAAATCTCCACATCACTTGTATGATATAAGTAAGAATATTTATATGATTAATATGATATATATTATTTCGGGAAAATTATGAAAGAATTTAATAAAAAAAACTTTTTTCTATAATGGTCAATGAAAATTTTCAAACATTACTCATGCATACGTACATCCTACCATCTCCATGATTATATTGTTTTTCATTTTTCAGTACCATTATTGATGGATTGATTTAAATGTATAGTTTATATAAAAACTACTAATAATTTCATGAATATTATTATATAGATGATTGAATTATGTTCATAAGGACTTTTGAAATCACATCATGTTTTTTTACTCAAGTACCGAATATTGTAAAACATCCAAGATTAAATAATTATGTAATTATAAGAATATAGTAATAAGTTATGGAAAAGATATAATATTCCTGAAAAATTTTCTAAATCAAGTAAATAATTGACCTATGTTTATTACTCAAGAAGATAAATATTTTATTTTATGAGGTGAAATCAAGGTTTGTGACTCAAACTAAAACATAAATTTATGTGTTTTAATGATTTATTATTCTAAATAATATCATTAATATCCATGTTTTCAAAATGGGATTATGTATTTATTTATATGGATATAAATGTTTTAAAATATTAATTATTTAACTTCTTTTAGAAACAATAATTGTGTTATAGGACACATTCATTAAAAACATCTCCTTTATAAATACATTAATTTGTTTTTTTTAAAATAGATTTGTTATTTTCGGAAAGAAAATGTATTTTTATGAGTGACATGATAGAAATATTTTATGTTTATATATATATAAATATAACGGATGAGCCCAATAAACTTTATGATGATTTGGGCCCCATTATATCTCACAGGTGAGCTTGATAAAGCTTATATGTTGGGTTGAGACACATTATTTCTCATGGAAGATAGATGAGCCCAATATTTCCTGTACGAAGGGTGAGCACTATAATTTCTCTCCAATGAATTGGGTATTCTATAGACAAAAGTTGACCATATGGTTATTCCATTTGAATGGTTGACTGTAATATTGGTATAGTAAGGATATCCTGAGGCACCTTTTTGATTTTTTATACATGCTAATGAGTTTTTAAGAAAATGTTATAATGAGTTTTCATGCAGTTAATAGACTAATTATTTACTTTATTTATGTTCATTAATTACAATTTTCTACTCATCCCAAGTTTAAAAATTATTTTTATATAGTATATGGATGGTTCGGGACAATGTGTATATCATTATGGATGAAATGAGGATGTCTTCTAAAAGGAAGTCATTTTTTTTAATGGTTTCCTTCGGTGGATAATGTAGATAATTCATGTAATTGTCCACATGTAATGTATGGCTCGACATTGTAAGATTCCATACTAATTCTTTAAAACTATATATTTAATATATCGTTTAACGTAAATTCTAGTTCAAAAACACTAGAGTAATTTATGTTTATGTCTAGGTCCTTACTGTAATGTACAATGATATTTATTTCCTCTCCAAGATATAGGAATAGATAATCTTGGGAAAATTTCAAGGATTCTTTAATGTGGATAATATTTTTGGTGCCTCATATATATAGAGAGGGTAATAGAATTTCTAACTTGTTATCCCATTTGGGTGTTTGATAAGGAAAATATAATTGGTTTTGGTCTATGAATAATTACATGAGGAACTTCTATTCATCGAAATTTTAAAAACCTATATATTATCACATTATATTAATAATTTTTCGATAAATATTATTTCTATGAGGTCACATATTATTATCACTAGCTACAAAAGTATAACCAACCAGTAAATATCATCCTATAAATATTAAAATATTCCGTATTTTGTTTAAAACTAACAAGATCAATTGAATACATTTCATTACAACAATATTTTATAGTATTAACTAAAATTGGAAGAATCCATGGACATATATTATCACATGGTAGTCTATTTTTTATTAAACGATGAAACCATGATATTTTTAAACATTAATTAATCATTTTTTATTATTTATCAACTATAAAATATATTCGTTTACTTTCATCCACATTTTATATTCTACTAATTTCAACCTCAATTTATGATTGAAAACATGACTTGTCATATTTTTTTCATTAATAGAACTAATAGATTTTTCATCTAAATAGATCTTGAATGAAACAATTATATCCTTATGATTAACTTTTATTTCAATAATATTTCTTTACATTCCAACATGTTTAGAATTTAAAATAGTGAGTGATAATTCATCCTTATTTTCCACAATAGATATTTTTTCCTAACACTTGATTATATGAATATATTATTTATAGTTCATTACAATGTATATTTATATAATAATTTTTCTCTTTTTGTGTGATATTCAAATTTTCCAAATTTCATAAAATGTCCCTCTTTCATCATTCTTTAGCTGAACCATTTCCATTAAATCTTATAGTTCCAAAATATTATATCTACAAAATATTAAAATGATTTTACATGAATATATTCTCTATAAAATTATTCTATCTCCATACACCCATTATTTGATACTTGTAGCAGCCCATATTTTAACAAGTAATACATAATATAATTTTTATTTTCCCTACTCATGTCCATTAATAACGATAAAATGTTAAATTTACTATATTAGTTTACCTTGAATAAAAACACTAATAGTTCCATTGAACTCAAAATATGGGAAATACAATTGGGAAAAAATTCCATGAAATTCTATGAAAGATATATTTTAAAGAATATTTAATAATTATTAAATAAAAAATATTCTTCCCATGAGTTTGAATGATAGTAAATTATAAACAAATGCTCCAACCAAAATAAGGACACCACTCTTATATTCAAGGTGGGGGTTTTTATAGCTGGTGTATAACTCTTAATTATAGCCTTCAAACCCTAGTCGAAGTATAATAAGTCATTATTTAAATTACTAATTAACTCAAATAAATGTTAATAGTAAATTTTATTTGTTGGGGTTGAAATTTCATGTTGATAAATACATATATCCTTTGATACTTTATGGAAATATATCTTTGGATAGTTGTAACAGCCTCTACAAGTTTATTTAATTAATGTATTTGTAATGAATGTTAAATGGGATAATTGGGGTTTGAAATAATTAGTTTATATAGAGAAATAATTTCTCCCCCATTTTTCATTTTTGAACTATTAGTAAATCCCCACCCCTCCCACTTGTTATTGTTGTTTGAAAAACTCCCTAGAGATTCACCTCTCTAAATATACACTATAAAAAATGATTCCTCATGTTCTTCACATTATTCTTAATGGTAGAATAAATGATGTTCATGGAACATGAAGTGATCAACCAGGGATGAAAATTTTATATTTAGATAGGATTGGTTTTAATTTCATATGCATTGTAAATTTTTGGGTGTTCTGAACCACTTTTCATTATGATCAGATCACTTAAATTTTAATGGTGATGGTATGATTAAAATATTATAGTATTTAATTCGTGAATATAAACTAAATATTTATATGTAATTTAATTAAATATATTTATCCATAATAATTCATAGGAAATTATTAGGTGATAAAAATAATATTTAAACATTGATGAACAAATTATTTTGGTGATGTAAATTATCAATTTGATTATTTTGAGGAGAACTAAATTACAAACATACATTAACATTCTTGTGGTGATTAATGAAATTATTCAACATTTAAAATCATTTTCCCATTAATTATTTGTTAAAATGAACAACATGATAGTGACTTTGTAGAGATAAACAAATGGATGTTTAAAATAAAATATTATATTATAAATCTGTTAATTTATAAGGATTTTTTTTACGTTGAATAATATTTATTTTTCACCCTATAATTAGATTGTGGAAATGTTCATAGATTATAAAAAATAAAATATTATATTTCAAATTTTTTTAATGAATTAAAAAACTGGATCACCATCAACTCTAACAGAATATCAAATTTAAAATGATTTTTAATTCTATCAAATGATGTTGAATTTTCATATTATAGTATATTAATTTTATATGGACGAAGCCTCTATGTTTTTTTAACATTCTATTTCCATAATATTCCATGGATTATTTATCTAGTTATTTTTATTCATATTGCTAGATATTTATCCAATATTTTTAAATTAATTTACTATTTTTGGAATGGATAATTTTTGTAAAACAATAATGAATTGTATTTATTTCCCATAATTAATTCTTAATTATTCATTAGATATGCTCACATTTTTTTTTATCATGGTTATATATTATACTAACAATCATTTTCAATTTTCTATGCCCCTATCCTCATATAAATACTTTCACGATATATTTTTCAATGAAATGTTTAATTGATGGAATTAGTGGTTTGTGAAGAGTAAGGGGGTGCCAGTTATTTCAATAGTTGATGTGTGGTGGGAAATAGAGGTGGAAGAGGTGCTTGAACTATGAAATCAATGCTTCTAACATTATATAACTTTTATGATTTCATTGAATGACATTCACTATGACACATTATGTAAATCACTATATAATATTAATGTATCACCATTAATTCCACATAGAAAGTATCCACATGAAACAACTTTTTTTGTTAAATAAAGTTTATTGGGTTTTAATATAGAATTAAATTTCACTACACATGTGAGTTTAGTAAACACGTCATGTATCATGAGACCATATAAATTATCATTTAATCCTAAATATTCCATATATATGAGTTATTCCCACATGAAATGTTTCACCTTAACACATACCAAGAATATCGGGACAAGATAATCATATTATATAGGCCTTACAATATGAATTTTTATGTAGAATTATGTTTCAATATATTTTTCAAAGATAATGAAGTTCCAAAGTATCAAATAACAACTGAGAAGGGGGGATGAGTCAGTTATTTAATTTAATAAGTTTTAATTCATTTCAAAACATAACACATGAAACATATAAATATTTATCTCCTTATCATCTTTTAGTAAATACTCATGCATGAAAAATTAGGAAATTAACTAAAGCATATGTGATTTATAAGGCTCAGCCTCAGTGTGAGAACCTACACCCTTCCCAAAACCACTCTTGTGGGCCATGGAAGTCAACTATTAATAATAAGTTAATAAAACTTTTGAGAACTCATGTTCATCCCCTTCTATCTACCTATTTGAATTATAATACAGACTCTCATAAGTTTACAATGTTTTCTTATAAAACATTTGAGCCATACAATAGAATAGTGAATTTGTTGAATATTCTACACAATTTCTTAGTTTGAATCCCCAATATGATTTGGATGGATCTGATGTTTTCCCAATATAATGATTCTATATTCTGGACACAATTCATTGAATATGATATGTCTAGATCCTGGATACAATTCTCTAAATATAATAATTTTTTATCCTGGATACTATTCATTGAATAGGATTATTATGGACACAAATTTCAGAATATGATAATTGAAGATCTAATTTCAAGAATTTGACAATGATATATATGATTCTATAAATATAATAATTCTAGGTCCTAGATATGATTCTATGAATATGGTAATTTTGGATCCAATTTCCTAAATAATATAATTCTTGATCTGATTTCTCGAATACGATAATTATGGATCTGATTCTTTGAATGCGATGAAATCACTCTCAATCTACAATCCATAAAATATAATATAACTCTTAATTCAACACTTCTTCAACCATATGTGAACTATCAGTTTTGAATTCTCTAAAACTCCCCCATTTTTCCATGTGTTAAATTCCCAAATTAATTAATGATTTGATGAAGTAGTTATAGGTGACTAATATGGGAAATTTGAAAACATTCCTTGCTTCCTCAAATATCAAAATATCATAAAATCAATTTCATTTAAAACAAAATCATTGAATTATTCAACCCTACATATATTTCTATGATATTTACGCAAAATTGATGTTCATGTTTGACCACTCCAATTCATCATACCATTCTCAACTCATTGTGATATTATTTATTCTTACCATAATTAGCATCTGTTTATTTATCAACATCATTAAAATATTTTTCATTCTTAGCTCAATGTGATACTTTTCATTCTTGGACCATTATGATCTTTTTCTTTCTCCATTTTTTATTTCTCATACCATTAAGATATTTTTCTATCTCAACATTTTCTTTCTCATCCAATTATTAACTTTTTTAGTATAATGTTCTTCTTTCTCAGATTTTTGTTTCTCATCACGTTATGATCTTTACCTTTCTCAGCTTTTTTTTCTCATCCCATTATAATCTATTACTTTCATAGATTTATATTTTTCATCCCATTACGATCAATTTCATTCTCATGTCTGCAACATATATTTTTATAAGCTTTTCATTATCATCTTTATTATGATGAAATAATCGTTACAGTAAAATTACCATTACGATGTATTTCCCATTTCAATAAAATTCCATTTATAATGGAATTCTAATTAGGTTGAAATTCCCATTATGATGTTATTATTTACCCTACATATTTGAATTAATTCAAAACTACACACCAGCTATTTTAAAGGATTTTACATGAACTACTTCCTAATTTGTTAGAAATTCATGATAAAAAATGCATAGTATGTTTTAGTTTTAGAATGTATGAAAATGTTCTAACTTCTAACATCTTATTTTTCTTTCAGAACTCCTCATCAGATAAATTACTTCTTCACTTACCATTTTGGATGTGATTACCTTAGAATGATAGTGCTGATTTTTGAAGAATTATGGATATGATTTTCTCAGAGTGAAATGAATACAATGTAGATTGATCTGATTCCAAGATAACTAAACATTAGAATAAAAAAATGTTTTTTTCAACAAATACAAAACTGTTTTTTATATCTATTCATCACAAACATACTTCAATATCATGATTATGATTTGTTGAAAACCCTCATTATTAACTTTTCAACCAATTTTTTTTCACAACACATGATTCTTGAATTTATTAGAACAATTCCTTTCTTAAAAGCGAGTGCACTAACATTACACTACTGGATATAGTATCATTTTTAATAGAATTTATTTCCTTGGTAGCATGTAAATTTTTTCTCCATAAAAATATAAGCTCTCCTCATTTATCTTTACAGACATTATTTTTCTCTCCCCCACTATTTCCTTTCTCACATTATTTTTCTTTATATCATACATTATTTGATAATCGTAGTTTTTGATTCATAAAAGAAATATAAGTAAAAAATTTGTACCAATTACAATGTTTGTTTAATTTATATCACCCATTTTCAAAATAATAAAAATTACAGTGGGGGTGATTCTTTATGAGATTTAGGAAAACATGGGAGGAGTCTGAACATGAAATTTCAGCCTCAGTTACAATAACCCTTCTTTCGACATTGATTTTGTAAAGATATCAACAATATAATACTTTGATGAAATGTATTACAAAAAAAATATTTAACATAAACATTATATTTTATAAATTAAAACTATATATCAATGTGTTTTGATTATGAATGTGGAAAAATATTTTTAGAAAGATAAATTTCACTCTAATTATCATAATGTATCTTGAATGGGTTAGAAACGTTTACATTGAAATGATCTTGTGGAACATTCATCCACAACATTTTAGTATAATAATTAATTCCTAGAACATATTGGGATTCATATTTCCTCCATGTTACAGAACATTATTTCTTACTATTCAAACTCACACAATATTCTCCTCGGATAAATATTCATCTAGACGTTGATTTTCTATCATTATAATCTCTAGCCTAATCGAAATCAGTAAAAAAAGGAAACTTAATCTCATTATTTCTCTTGTATAACAACCCATGGGATGTTGTTCCTTTGACATATCTCATATTTCTTTTTTTGCTTCCAAAATATGTGATTATTTTGGATTACTTTGATACATGAAACAAAAAGTCATAGCATAAACTATATCAAGCCTTTAGGTTGTAAGGTAAAGAAGACTTTATATCACTTTTTAAATCCTTTCTGAATCATGCTTATTCCAGATTCATCTTTACTCAAATTTTTTATCAATGAAATAGGGGTTGAACATTATTTTAATTATACCATCCCAAACTTCTTCAAGAATTCCCAATAATTATTTAATTTATATAGGAAAATATACTTTTACTTTTATGGAACTTGTAATAGAAAGAAGAATTATAATTCTACAAACATAGAAATTTCAGAAGTCTTCTTCGTTTCAAAAGAAATTTTTTTACAAGAATCATCTATGTCACCATAAAAAATTATGTCATATATATAAACAATTAAAATTTGATTTGCAGAGTCAACATCATTCACATACAATTTGCTATAATCTTTTCCTTTAGAAAAGTTCATCACTCTCAAATAATTTTAAAGAATATAATTCCATTAAAGTGGATATTGTTTTATCCCATACAAGTAATTCATCAATTTGGAAACTTTTTTTCATCCTCACCAAGTTAAAATCCACAAGCAGGTTCAATGTAAAGTACTTCTTCATTTTCATCATTTATGAATGACTGAATTAAATATATCCGATAAAATATGTAATTAATTTGAGAATCCACTACAAGAAACAATCATATAGTTTCTAGAAATGCAGTGGGGGGAATTGTTTCATCAAAATATACACCTTCAACCAATGAATATCCTTTAAAAATAAGTCATTAATTGTTTATTGAAACATCTCCATACTCCTACAATTTATTTATATGAAGCCACTTATTTTCGGTAACATTATTATTTGATGTAATTGGAACATGATCCCATGATTCATTATTATCAATCTAATATAGCTCCTTATTCATAGAATCCACCAATTCCTTTTGATGGATATCCTTTGAAACTAATTCTGGTTTAACTTTTGAGATAAGTGAAGTTTGATTTTCTAATATCAACTTCTTTGGGTTCTGAACTAGAGCCTTTTGATTCCCAATAATGCTTTATGATTCAACATTTTTTTATGGTAGGAAATCTCAATGTTTTTCTCCCAGCTTTACTTTCCTCACCACATGACTCATCTAAATGTTGATAAGGATGTTTTGGATAACATAAACTATTGTTGGATTTCTCTAGTGTATCCTCCTCATCACTCTCAACCACTTTTGATAAGGATTATTGATTTACAGTTATCTTCACATCATTTGATTCCATCAATATATGTTACAATATTTATAACTTCATCTATTTGGTGAATAACCCATAACAGATCTTGCCTCATTTATCTCATCAAGCTTTCCCAAATCTGGATTTTCAATTTTGAGAAAAAATGGACTCCCAAAAACATTTATGTATTTAAATGGTAGTTTTTTATTATACCACAATTAATAACCAGTCATGTTGTTTTTTTGTCTCAACAAACATCAATTTTGAACATGTACAAAAATACTAAGAGATTCTCTCCAATAGAACATTAATGGTTTGTATTATTCTACCATAATTCTTACCATTTCCAACATGTCTAAATTATTTATTTCTTCTACTCCATTTTATTTTAGAGTATAGAGAGAAACATACTATTGATTGATAACATTTTTTCTCAGATAAGTTTCAAAAGAATTATTTGTGTGTTCGGTATCATTATTTATCCTCAACTACATTATTAAAACCCCAATTACTTCTCAACATAATTCCTACAGAATTTTGACATTTTAATAGCCTCTGACTTTTTCTTCATTAACATGATGTTTTTTATCTGAGTGAAAAAATCAATTAAAGTGATAAAATGTAAGTATCCTTATGCTTATTTATTTTCCATCGGCCCATAGAAATCATAACGAATAAGCTCAAGTGGTATGTCAAATTGAATCTTAATTCTTTTGTGACTTTTTTAGTCATATTCCCTTTTTAGAATGTAATACAAACATCATCATCTCTATTTTTCAATTTTGGAAAATCTGGGACAACATCAAATTTAGAAAGCTTATTCATGTTTTTCAGCCCATGGTCGAAATGTATTTGGTGCCACAATTGGTTTTGGTCTTCATCACTCAATTAACATGAGTTATTGATGTATTCTATATGAAAGATATTCCCAATGGTTCATTCTCCTTTGGAAATCACTTTTCCATCTTTCATACTTGTGATGATACAAAATTGTTTTCTAAATAAAACATATTTTCCATCGTCGCAAATTGTTCTAACACATAGTAAGTTATGTGTTATCCCATCTACAAATAGAACATCCTTTGAATTAAACTTTTCTGATTCAATCTCAACCATTCCAATTCATTTTATTTTAATAGAACTAGCATTCCTAAAGCTATCTTCTCCCCAATCATGGATTTAAACCTATGTCATGTTTTTTATATCTCCTTATATATGTGGAGAACAACCAATTTCAAGAATCCACACTTTGTTAAATATAATTTCATTAAAATTTGTCTCAAAAAAAAATATCTTTCCTTAACATTCTTCTATTTAGCTTCATTTTCATTTCCATCATAAGAAAAATGTTATAGAAAAAGTTTCATACATTATTCTTAGTGACGCCCAACTTGACCACATCTTGCACAAACTTATTCCAGATATTCAAATTGATTCTTTTATGTAATGTTTATAATGTCTTGAGAATTCACTTTTTTATCTTTATGTGAGTTAATAAAGTTACTCATCTACTTTCACTATTTCTTCCAATTTTTCAAACCTTCTCTCGGGTAGAGATAAGTTATGACAAAAATTATAAGCTCAGTGCCCATGGATTCCACAAGAATAGAAGGAGACATAAAATCATTATTTTCTATTCATGGAATATATTTCTCAACATAAACTTTTTCATGGTTGAAAACTTCTTTCACCTCTAACATACTCCGGGGGAGGGCCATCTTTTATTTTGATTGAGTTTTCTACTTTTGTAGATTTGATTGGTTTCTCACATTCTTTCTCCACCCATTCTTTTCCAATACTTTTTCTAGAACCTGAAAAGTGAAATGTATAAGATGAAATTGTACTTTTTGTGAAATATTACTTCACCTAATTCTTGTATTGATCCTTGTATGTAAATTTAAAAGTCTCAACTTTTACTTCCAAAGCTTTGTTGAAGCTTCATTTCATCCTCCTAAAGGTTCTTTCAGAATTAAGAAGTTTATATTGAAATTTATTTACTTCTTCTCCCACATTTTCCAACTTCATACTAAGATATTTAGTCATATTTCTTTGTTAAGAAATTCTTGGATTGTAACATAAAATCTTTTCAATGTATTCTACCTCTGGATAGATAACATATTTTTTATTATAAGTAACTTGTTTTTAATATTTATTCATAAATATACTTTCTTTATTTAGAATTTTTTTCTAAATAAAAGAATAAAATTTAGTTCTCAGATGAATCTCATTATATGATTCTTCATTATATTCTTCCCTTTCTAAGGAATATTTTGTTCTCTCAACTTTTTTGATGAATGTTATGATTTTTTCAAAAAAATTATCTTAAGAATAATTATCATTGACTGAGTTAGATCCAACATTCTTACTCAACATACTACTTTTTCAGTAAACTTATTAATGTATCTATTTCAAGAAAATTCTTCTTTACCCGTTTTATTCTATTTTTACCATTTTGATTTTCCATTATAATCATCTCGATATTATATAACATTATTCTTGGATAAATTCATAGAAAAGTTTCCAATTCCACCAAAATCAAAACATTTGAGTGGATTTTTACCTCCATACATTCCTCTTACTCATTGATAGTTCTTATATATGAGAGAAACAATTTTTCATTCTACTCACCATCCTATTTATGTTCAGAGTCCCAAGGATTGACATATTCAATACTATGAATTTTCAACTTTCTCATAGCTTCAAAATCAATTTTATCTTTCAGATTATTTTTAAATATTGGATTTTTCCTCATTACATAATCAACAATAATGATTTGAAATTCAGGAAGAGATAAATCATCATCATCTTATAATAATTAATTCTCATAATTAAATATATATAGAATGTTTCTAATAAAATTCTTCACAATTTTACAATCTTCCAACACATCTCTAAATCCTATGAAGTTTCAAACAATTTCATTTAATACTGTTAATTTTTCATAAATTATTTCTTTAACTTTATTTCTGATGTCTTCATACTTATTAAACTATATTTTTATCTTTCCTTCCTTATCTTTTGTATTTCCTTCGAAAACACATTCCAGAGTGTCCCACATACTCTTAGAATTTTGAGACCCATCACCTTCTGAATATAATTGTCGAATTAGGTCATAACTATTGAATTTTAAACCCTCCAGAAACATCTATATTCCTATTATCATCAAATAGAAAAGGAGAATAATTCTTAATAGGTGGAAAACCAATAGTAGAGACATAAAAATAATCAAGCCAAAGACATAAGAGATTAAGGAATAATCCTATTTTCCCATAAATAATATTTTTTTCCTTAACATGTAGGAATTCATATATTGTTGATAGAATATATATTATCCATTATATGGATTCAACATGGGCACCTTACTCTAATTCCAATTTAGGTTCCTAAGTATTGAATAACAATTAAGTATGGGTTTTTAATGAGTTTTTCACTTTTTTATGTTTTATTTATTTTCAAAACATAACCCTGAAACCAGTTTATATTTTAATACTTATCAACATTTAGTAAAAAATTATGCATGAAAAAGTATAAAATAAAGTAGAAAAAATAATATTTAAAAGTTCTCTTATATAGTGAGAGACCACGTCATTACCATATCCACTCTCGGGGGTCTGTAGAAATAAGGTATTAATAATAAGTGAATAAAATATGTGAAAACTCCCATTAGAAAACGTTTATCTCTTAATAGGAATGACTATACTATCTCCCATCAAATTATAATTTTTTCTTTAAAATATTCATCCAAATAAAAGGATATTGAAATTATTGAATTTGCTCCACAATTTCTTAGTTAGAATCCTCAGAATGATTTGGAAGGATCTGATTTTTTCCAATATACAGATTTTGTATTCTGGATATGATTCTCTGAATATGATAATTCTAGATCCAAGATATAATTCTCTAAATACAATAATTTTTGATTTGATTACATTAATATGATAATTATGGAATTTATTTCTTAAATAAAATAATTCGTGATATGATTATTTGAATTTGATACTTCTAGATCCCATATACAATTCTCTAAATATGATAATTATGGATCCTATTTCCTAAATATGATAATTATGGATCAAATTTCCTTAATATGAAAATACTGGATCTGATTCTATGAATACAATAAAATCACTCTAAATCTACAAGCCTCAAACTTTAATATAATTCCCAATTAAATAAAACTTCAATTTGATGGGATATTTCACTTTTGAATTATCTAGAGCTTCTCCTTTTGCGTGTGTATAAAAGTTGAAAATTAACAAATGATCTGAGGAAGTAATTAAATGTGACTCAGGTGGGAATCATGGATACATTCCCCTCTTCCTCAAATCTAAAAATCCTCAAAAAAACATATATTTAATTCATCAAATTTGACTTCATCAAACCCCCTTAGATTTATTTGATATTTATACAAAATTGAAATTCATGTTTGAAAACATTAATTAATCATACCATTCTCATCTCATTACAATATTTCTATTTCTCATCTTAATTATGATCTATTTCCTTCTCAACTTCATTATGATCTTTTCCTTTCTCATCTCATTATAATAATTTTCTTTCTATGTCCATTAAAATCTTTTCCTTTCTCATGTTTTTATTTCTCATCCCATTATGATATTTTCATTTCTATATTTTTTATTTCTCATCCCATTATGATATTTTGTTTTCACATATTTTTCATTCATAGATATTTTATTCTCAACCCATTGTTATCATTTTATTTCTCAGCCTTTTCATTATTAACCCATTATGATATTCTGCTTTCACATATTTTTCTCTCTCATCCCATTTGGGTATTTTTCTTTCTCATATCGCCAACATATTTTTATTTAATATCTTTTTATTATCTTCTTTTTTATGTTGAAATAATAATTATGATAAAATTTCCATTAAGATGGAATTATCATTAAGATAAAATTCCCATCATGATTTATTTCTTATAATGATGAAATTTACATTACGATGGAATTATTTACTCTCTAAATTTGAATTCCATCAATCCTCTCCACCATTTAATCAAAATCTATTATTATGAATGTCTTTAGGATTTGTGATAACATCTTGATCATCAATGCATCGTCTCATTTAGTTTTATAAAGTTTAAAAACATTCTTACTCCCAACATCACATTTTTCTTTCAAAACTCTTCAATAATGAAATGAATTCTTTAAATAGGGACCTATTTTTTTCATGGGTTAGAGTTAATTTAATTGTTTTTTCTGGTTGAGTCCCTTAAATTGAATAAAATGAAATATAAATCCTATTCTTCTACCTTGAAATAAATTTATAATGGATCAATTGAACATAGAAGATAATTTTACCCCTATAAAAAATTGTTATGAGGTTCCTAAATAGTTTATTTTAAGGGGTATTTCATATTTATTATATTAATATGTAATTATCCTACTTTCAATCAATATTGGATCAATAATATTTCTATAGTGATGGAATCATTATACCACTGTAAAATGAACCTATAACTAGGGTTTTGGATCAAACTTTGGGTATAGGTCTCCCCCATACACACTTTTTTTTCAAAATCCATGGGTTTAGGGATTGGTTTAGAACCTATACCATCATTTTTGGAGACACATGGGTAGAGGTTGAAAATTATAACTCATATCTATGGTTTTTGAAAAACCATGGGTTAACGGTTCAGTTCACGAACTCTATCCATTATTCTCAAAAAACCATTTGTATGGGTCAAACCTATACTAACTGTTTCACCAAAAACATGGGTATATTTTTTTATTATAAACTTATACCCATGAAACTCGAAAAAATGGGTATTGGTAGACCTATACCAATATTTGTTTGAACTATGGTTATATATATCCATCATAATAACACACACAAAAATTCATTGGGGAAAAAAATTTCCATATGAAAACCTATACCCACTATTTTTACATATATCCTTGTTTTATAAATATATATATAAGTTAATATATACTAACATACACATAATAATATGTAGGGTAGTGGTTATGTTTTTTGATTATTGATTGGTGGTCCGGGGTTTGAATCTGACAACATGATTTTTTATAAATCTTATAGCCACAGTATGAGAACTGTGGGTATAGGGTTATTAAACTTGTGGAAAATTTATCATACACATATTCCAATGATTAATAACAATGGTTATTGAATTTTTCCAACCATGTGTATAGCTCATAGCTATAATGAAACCATAACATTCCATAGTTTTAGAACCATGGGTATATCATATACCCCCAATTTTAGGGGCTATACCAACAGTTTTAACCCTGGGTATAGGTATCTTTTCTAGTAGTTTTTATTTTTTGTAATTTTTATGTGTTTATATTAAACAATTAATTTATGGTAATTTAATTGATTATAATTTTTTTAATAATTATTATGAAATCATTCTAGGATTTATGATAATAAAATTATAATTATGAAATGATGATTTTGGTTATTAAAATTAGTTGGTTAGATTATTTTGTTTCTAATTTTTTTTAAAAATTATTCTTCTGATATTTAGGTTATTGAAGATATTATTATTCTTTTAAAATTATTTTTTCTTAAAATAATTTTTTAAATAATTAACATTATGAAAAGTTGTTAAGATAATACTCCATGGTTTTTAAAAAATAATATATTAATAAAAAAATTTCTATTATGAGGATTGTTTTTTGTTAAATAAAAATTATATTTTCTCCTATATATGGATTATAGTAGAGTCGTTTATTTTAAAATAAATATAATATTAATGAAAAAAATTATGACTTGATAATTTATATTATCATCCAATGTTATGAATATCTTTTTTAAAACATAATTTTTTATTTTGATCAACATAGATAGAATATTAGAAATTTAATGTGCTTTTAACATGTGGTTGAAGCCCCCAAGTTTATATAAGTTCAAATTTCAATTATTTTCCATGGATGGGTTATCTAATGATATTTTTTGGTGGAACAATAAAAAATAATGAAAAATAAAATTATTATTAGAGAAATTATTCTTTATATTCAATAATCATGAATCTAATCTATTTTCTTCCTTGAATTATTCATTTTATTAGAATAACTTCATGAATAGATTTGGTGTGGTCAGATATTCCATCAACCACTATTCTAATCATTCATTATCCCTATCATCATATAATGAATCACTCAAGATTTTGGGCCACTACAATGATTATTGGATGAAATTATGGGGTTTTAAAGGTTTAAATGGGAGTTAGGATTTATTGATAGTGGAGGTACAACTATTCATAGATCTAATAATAGTATTCATGGTGTGGGATCAATGTTTCAAAAGGAATAGAATGTTTCATACTATGAGAAGTGTAATTAGTTAAAAAATATTTCATATGCAACTACTTACTATTAACATGTTACAGTTAATTCCACATCTAATGTATCTCTTAGATACTCACCATGTATGAAGGTAACTTAAGTGGGTAGAGTTCTCATGAAGAACAAAATATCAAACTAAATTTTAATTTGGGTCATATGATGTGTATATTGGTATCACATGCATTAGTTTGTAACTATATACATTCTTAGTCATTTTGTTAGACCCACACAATGCATTACACCTGAACATAAGACTTTTATATCAGGATAGGAAGCTTAGAATGCTTAGGTTTTACACACTAGGAAGTATGATAAACTTACATGCTCAGTATTTTATTTAGATTCCATTTATAATTAGAGAGTCAATATAATACATTTATCCCACAAGATTTGTCATCTATAATAAATTCTAAAGGATTGATCAAAAAAGTGTTACGAAAACACAAACAATATCCACATAAATACTATAATTAAATCACACATAATAAAATATTGATAATAAATTTTTTCTCGTGATAGACTTATTTTGGAATAACATTTGACATGAGTCATTGGAGTATATAAATATGAGTTAATAATAATAATCTACGAATAAAAACATGGTCATATTGGGTAAATTATAAATATGGAATAACGTAATCATAGAAAACAATTTATTATTTCATGTGTAACTACATAAACCATCATCACATAATGGTTAGAGTTATATAGTGTATTGGGTTTACTCTAGAATCATTAACATATCAACTCATATGAAATAAGACATTACCAAATACATTGATTGAATATATAATATAATTACCACCCATCATATAATAGATTTAGTTCCACATGGGTATTCATTTACTTCCCCTTCCCTATCATATCTGATATATAAATATTTACCAAACGATTTGGAGAGATATATAATTTCACGACCACCAGTCTCATAATGATAAATGATACATATGTATGACACGTGAATAAGAAAACATCATTAATTATATAATAACATAATTAAGGTATGTGAAACAAGCATGTTTCCTGAAAACATAAAAAATATATAGTAATAGGCCATCATTAAAATCATGGGCCATTGAATTTTTAGTGTACCAATCTTGGTTTAATATGATTAGTAATGAGGTCAAGTTACCACGTGACCTCAAGCATGCCTCTTCATGCACCAGAGGCTCCTGATTAGATCCGAGGATTCAAGGGGTTACCATGGGGAGACTGTACAATCAGATAATAGTGAAGAACATTGGAATATTAAACCAAGAATCATACATCATAATAAATATCATAGTATATGGGAATAATTTAATAAAAATTGTCATTATTAAGTAGATGTCATCATACAGTCAAACAAACTCATGGAAATTCTATAATATAAAAAATGATCAACCCTGGAGTTTCATAGATGTACAAAATAAATATACTAATATAATTAATTGAGACACTATAGTTATCTCAGATCCTCCTCTAACTATTTTCATTAATGAGGTCATATCTATACCACTGAAACTTCTGACAATAGGCTTTATCCCTACTTAAAACATCAAACAATGAAGTATTCATTGGTACTGAAGTGTCATGGACACCTAATGCAAGTGTATATAAAATTATATAAGGAACCCAAATTTTTTCCTTTTATAAGAACATTAAATATAGGGTGTATACATGTGATATGATCTTCTGAAATAAATTAAATAAACTATATAATTATTATAACAGACCCTCATTGATCCTAGTATTATAATGTGAAATATGTGGTCCTCCAAAACCTACATATGCTAGTTCTAGTATGTGTTTAATAATTTCACGTAATCAATCCATCCCAGTATTTGGCCTCTAGTAGATTCCTTGGAGCATGTTTGTGGAAATCTAATAACATTGTTATGAATGGATGATTTCTTGGATCATGCTTTATATAATCTACAACATTCTCAAAGAAGACCTAGGAGGATAAAATACCCCACCCTAAATCAAAGAATCGGGGTCACAAAACCATAATCTTATACTAAAAAAACAATCATGGAAGCAATCCCAGGACATTCCATAGTATCATGCACGATGGTTGGTTCCAAGGAGAATGTCAAAGAAAACCCACAGATCTCAATACATCTCCCTGTGTAGGGTGTCCCACCCAAATAATCTTTTGTATCATATCTTAATAGGTCAATCCTTCTCTCCAAACATTCATCACAAAATCATGTATGGACTCTCAAGTTAACAAACTATCATCATTACTACCATAACAGGCTCACATTAGAGATTTTGGTTATAAGGTAACACCAGCAATCATCACGAATCATTTCCCATATATACCCTCTCTGGGGTCATCATCACACTATGGTTCTCACCAATCTTCCCAAGGCCTCATCATAGCGAGGAAAAATTTCTAGTTTTCTCTATCCCATTTACAAAGCATCCATCCAATCCCAACACTTGGAAGGAATAAAATCTATCGTTATAATCAAGACCTCATCAGGGACCCACTATCCTTCCTAGAAAACAAACACATGAAATATGAATTCAATTATATTCATATACCATGTCACCCTAGGTTAGTCAAAAAACACAATTTATACATTTATATTTTTAGTTTCTACCTTTGGAGGTAAAATAATTTTATTGGGGGAGGAACTCTCACCACATATTAATATCAAATATCCCAAGGTATTTGTAGATACCCATGATAGTTTTACCACTAAATGTGGGTTGAATCATTGGTTAACATTTAAAAATTATATACATTTAATTCAACCTATAAAACAAGTTAATGTTGTTGATATTCTCAATAATATTATACATATTTAAATCATATGTAAAAATATAAAATGATATCACAAAACATAGTATTTATAAATTTCAGTAATAATATAAACTGATCAACATGTTGATTAATATCCCAAAATTGATTCTTTTCTATATATCCACAGGTGATTGCAATATTATTTAATTGAACACCCCATGTAAAATTCCTTATCAATTGGTTATAAACCGAACTATAAACTCTTATTTTATGACTGTATAGACACCCCATTCACAATATCAGATATCTTCATGGTTTTCATCCAAAAATAAAGTGCCATCTTTCTTTTTAGACCGATATACTTCCATGTGTCTGTAATATCAAACTTGAGAATACATACCATTAATAACATCCACAGGATTTTATAATAAAGAACATTCTCTTGATACTCCTTTACATAGGTTCTTAAATGATTTATTTATATTTATCATAATAAATAATCATACATTAATGTCTTTTCCATCAAGTAACCTCTAGATTTTGTCTAAAAAACTTCTGATATTCAAATAATGATTGAATCTTCTAGAATCAGTAAAAATATATTGAAATAATTTTCTTATTATGATGAAGTTCCTCACATAAATAAAATTCTTAAAAATAATTCACACAATCATCTTCTAGAAATCTTCTCGGTAAGATATGAATTCAACTACATAACTAAATTATTTCATGAATCTCAATTGGTTTTATTCAAGAAACAATTCTTACATATCTGAAATATATCATTGTCAAATAAGGGAGAATAAATATTTAGACATATAATATCCGTGGATTCATTTAATATGCCCTATGGAATTTCAATTTCATATCTCAATTGATTTTCCTTATATTTCAATCATAACATCTCATGTAGATATTAGTTTGTATTTTCAATTTTCCCACAAGTTAGAACTCCCTATTATGAACACACATGTTCTTATTCAAATGAAAATAACTATACTTATTAGTTTACAAAAAATTTTCTCTATCTACAAAAAAATATATATCTTGGTCTTCTCTTATTTGTTTTTAAAAATAGCATAAATTTACAACTTGAATTTTTTTACCCTAACACATGCTTGTCTTTTATATATATGCTTCATGAAAAGGATAAACATGGGTTCCAAAAAATATAACCCCTAATAAATATTTAAGGGAATGTGATGATCATGGATTATAAAAATATATATGGTTATATCACAAAAATTATTTATATAGTATGGATAATGGTTTTATGAATGTTGCAACAAAGAGACCTATTTTCATTCATGAAAATAGGTCACATGACTTATTCTTATTTGTTAAATTTTAACATACATGGAAATTAATTCTCCTTCATGTAAAAAAGTATGTATGTGGGATCTTAGATTCACCATGAAACATAAGTAAGTCTCACAATATCATACTTCTTCATCACATAACCTTAGAGGTTCAAATATACTCTATTTTATTTATGAATATTTTAGCCCCTCAAAATATAGTTGTAATAGATATTATACTCATTATTCCCTAGATGATTATATGTATTTTAACTAAATTTGACCTATTAATTAATTAAATGAATAATTTATTTAAAATTTTAAAAATAATGAGTCAAATATTATTATCATGGTGCCAAATATCTAATTTGATTCACATCCAACCCAAGATTTGAGTGCCTGTAAAATAAAAAAATTTAGATATGGATCTTTAAGGTCAAAATGATCTCAGATATTTATATTTATAAATGAGGAAACCTTTATTATAAACATATTGTGTCACTATAAAAGGTTGGTTCTTGACTTCATGTGATCTACATCTTTTTTCAAGACAAATCCTCAAGTGAATATGAAAAAAATATGTACCTCATCCATTTAGAACATCAAACTTGGGCATGTGTTATGGGTGCAGAAATGAACACCTAAAACATAATATTTCTATCACTAGTATCACATTATTTAATAAATCAGAAACAATTAAGAAAACTATTTAATTCATTGATTAAAAATGATAAACCATGCCTCATTATCCTAGTTTGGTCACATGAGATAGTCTATTAAATGATTATTAACAACTATAATTATTATTTCTATTATCATAAGATTTTATTTAGATCATTAGTCATATGATGGTTAAATAAGAAGTATCCTCAAAATATACACAACAAATTATTAATTGGACAAATAGAATCACATGATTGGACATTTGATAATATTGGTATATATTTTTAATGAATGTGAATAGTAAACATTATTGTTTAATCCATCATCACAATTTTATATTTTCAAGAACCTATTAAAAAAATGTTGTTAAGAAACCCTATTAAGAAGATACAATGTTCAGAAACCAAATAGCCTACATACACAACCACCATTGGTAACACCACAACATTGCATGGCCACCTTGACACCCACTTGTGTGCAATATGTATACTCCATGAATGAGTGTTCCCTGTTTATGGTCATTATGATTTCCCACATAATTAACCCCACCAGCTGAGGTTGGACAAGTCAACCAATAAACCACATGGTAGACAACCAATGTACTATATCTGTTGTTGAGGTGGATCATTGGTTAGCCATGGCCAAGCCATTTATTTTTATATTTCCAACTCCAAAACATAATAAATACTTTATGGTATTTTCTTCAAATATTAGTCTTTACAAATATAAATATATTTCTCATGGACATCATAATTAAAATTATCATTAAATAAATGTGTTTTTATAACCATTTTAATTGTATTCTTTTCAAAATTATTTATTCATATATTCTCCCCAAATGTATTATAACCTTCATATTCTTAACCAATAATATTGAAAAATATTATTTTATTTGTTCTGCATAATAATTTGAATTTTTAGATCATGTTTTAAAGAATGTTTCAGTTATTACACACCATTAGAAAATGTAATTGAGCTTAATACTAGTTCTACAGTCATCGTAATTATAATTTCTAATATTTCATTAACTACTAATGAATTATTCAACAAATTATCCTCACATAAATGTTCAATATACCATTTAAATACATCAATCAACCTATGGAATTACATGGATTATTTATTAGGAATTAAATCATATGGCCTAAAATAGTTATCTCCTTTTGCATATCTTCCTTATATATTGATCTTATAATATTAAAATAATAAATAATATATTATTTCTTCAGTTTTTTATTTTTTATCCCTAGTATCCCCCTTTGTATTTTATATTGATACTTATTTTTTATAAAGTAAATACAATTTTCCTCCATAATGAAAAAAATGAAAAAATTATAATTAGATAATTCCCATATCATCAATATTATCATTCAATCAATGTGTAATTTTCTCTTGTCATTTAAGGCCTCAACCTTGGAAAATTTTGGCAAAATTATGAGATTACATATATTTGTTTAGTAATGATCCTTTCTATTTAAAACTATAAGCCTATAAAGTAAAACCCTTGGTTGAAAAAAAAAGTGTATAACCAAGGAGATCAATGTGTTCGATAAATTTTATAACATGAGATATAAATCATAGATAAACCACTTTTAATTCTC
This sequence comes from Viscum album, assembly GCA_963277665.1. Lineage (NCBI taxonomy): Eukaryota > Viridiplantae > Streptophyta > Magnoliopsida > Santalales > Viscaceae > Viscum > Viscum album. The sequence continues at coordinate 2,068,862,502 of OY728164.1, read as the reverse complement.
TGGGGTTGGTCAAAAAATCAAATCATAAAATATATTTTATGCTTCAAATATTTCATCAAACAATCCTAAATTTTTTGGTTTAATGAGATATATCTCCCACTTCTTAGTTCAATATCTACTGAATCTTAATGATAATTATCAAATCAGCCCATGTATGAATTCGAGAGTAATTTTGATAACTCTTCTTCTAATTTTCCAAAGCTATTCAGTAGTTACAAATTCACTATATAGTGATTATTGAAGATAATTTTCTCATCAATTCCCACCCTCAAGGGATAAATCCATCTCATTAATTTCCTTATATATTAGTATAAAATAATATATTTATATATGTAGGTGAATAATAAGGTACCAATTTGTTCCTCAAAAACGTCATTCAGGTTGAGATCCTCATCTTATCCCAGACTATTATTTTCTTCCAACTTCAATATTTCAATATTTATATGGTTCATTATTTATATTTTGTGTCTCATATATTTCATTAAATTCATTTCTTACTTGATCTTCTTATTTTCTTAGAATACCATTTTCCACAAAATCATTCCAAATCATCAAGATTATATATGTGAATAGCTTCTCATGAATTTTTACCTCATCTTTTGAAGCCACTTTATTTCATTTGGTATCCTTACATTTTTCAGTTACCTCTAAATTTTTTTCAATTTTAATTTATTTAGTAAAATAACTATTAACTCTTTATTAACATTATAATCCTTCTCAAAATTTTCACAGTACTTGAAAAAAAATATAATGAACCATCCTCACTCTCATACCATATAGAATATCTTAATGAAGTTTTCTCAGGCAGTTATCATCTTTATAAAATTATAGGCCAAATCTATCACACACTTTATATATGAATTCATACATATTTTTTAGTGTTTTATTTGATATAGTTTTTATCACAAATTTTCTTCATTGATAATATATTTACATCTATTCACTCTGACCAGCATTAATTCATGTTTTTTCCTAATAAAGGAAATTTTATGAAAGAAAGAGTAGGATATCTGCTAATTCCTGTCATAGCATCAGACAAAATATGATGATAAAGATCTATATCCTTGATATGTTTTATGTAAAAAAACAATTTTTTTCTGGTAATTATTCAAACTGAGTTATACTTTACTATAGGGGAGGGAATTTTGTTAACATATTTCCAACTCCCATTAATATATGAAATTATTTATCAATAAATATATTGGAAAAAACATTCTTAGTTTTATTATATTCACTCCCTATTTTAAAACTAATACTTTTTATTTGGGAGAGATTAAGTTTGGATTTATCTTTCATATTTAGTCACTTTATCCCAATAATGTTAGAAGATTAAACTTTAACCATAGCTGACTCAGTGAAATATTATTTACATATCATCTAATTTATTAGATATCTAGATTAAACATCCCCCTTAATCAAATTCTTCTATATTCATTATTTTTTTTTATTAAAAAATTCAAATGCCTAGTTCTAAATCATTTAGAAACACCAATTGTACCCTCTGAATCTTCTTCTATACATTTTTTTTGTAGTTCATTGGGATTTCAAAAGTTGTTAAATTTCTATATCTGATGTTAACTACAACTTTTTATACACATATTAGAGGATAAATCTTCATATATATTTTCTAATCCACCCATTATGTGGTAGGTGTGTGATATTTTTTTAGAATTTATGCTTTCTTATAATTTAGTTTAAAAGCTATGCGAGAAATTGAAATAGTATTTGTAAAATAGAATGTTTTTAGGTTATATGATAAATTCTACTTGGAGGGTGCTTACATATGAATATGGGTTGACCTCATTCTATTATTTCCACAAAAAATTGAGTCTCCATAGATTCATAACTATTAATTAAATGTTTGTGGAAATATCTCTTTTACTATCAATATGATATGTTCTAGTTAGTGGTGATTCATGATTATTCAATTTATCTTCCTACTCAAAACACTTCACGTTCTGGGTGTTCCCCTCATCCTCAAATAAAAAAACTATTCCCAATCATCTTTTTATGTATGTTATAAATTTTCTAAAAAAATCTCAAAACAATATTTGTCATAAATTGAACTTTGATATTCGTCAATATGAGTAGTATATGATATATTTAATTGAGATATTATTTCATCATTTTCTATAAAAAAATATTACTGTATTTTATTAAAAAAATTATCCAATGCATCTTATATAGAATTATCATCTACTTACAATAATAATTTTTAACACGGAAGACCCTTGAAAGTTACAAAAATTATGCATTACAGTTTTTTGGATCATTTTTCAGATATTCCTTGAATTAATAATAAATATCTCTAGGTGATATGTCATCAGCATAGCTTGAATGAACATCATTTGGAATAATTATAATAAAAAAATTAAAAATTGTACCATTCAAATTACATTTAGTTACAAATATCTCTCAATATACTATTTTATTCTTCATTAACTTCCATGTATGTCATTTCTTCCTTTTTTGAGTCTTGGTAGAAGTCTTAATATTATTTTCCCATGAGTATTTTCTTATTCCTCCTTCTATGTTTTATCACACATATCGTGAAATTTTTAATTCATATAAACTACTAAATGAAAATGGGAAAAATGGATCTTTAGAGGGACCCTTTTCTATGGTACCAATTATATAGGCCAAGGCTTGATTGACCACTAAGATAGAGGGGCAAATTAATGATTTACTTGTATGATTTATTTTAATTTAATTTAACCTCTATAACATGTTATGGTAATCAATCTTGTCAATAATATCCGATATTATCACCTCATTTGAATAAATAATGAGAGATATAAATTATAATGACATTTACATGGTTTGGTTTTATGATATAATCTTTACTATATTTTATAAGCACCCTAGTATATATTATTTTGTATATAAACAAGTGATTAAAATAATGTTTAGTAGGGCACCCCAAATAAAATTTTAAACCAATTTTTTATATACCCAAACCACAATATCATTTTTTGTGACTCATTAAACACCATAGTAAAAAATCCATTTCCATATTAGAGTTGAACAAACAACAAAGACACTTTTTTGGAGTGATAATCCTTTATAAACCTATAGAATATGTATTTCCCATTTTATCCTTAAATAACATTAACAACCCATTGAAATAAGCATGTTGGTCATGAAACTCTTTCACATCATATCTAAAATTATTAAGTTATCCTCAACATATTGAGTACTCATAGATGAATATACTATCCTACAATTTCATTTTTTATATAGTCTCAAATACTTCTAAAAATTAGTGAGGGATTGCATCTTCCTAGGTCAATCAAATTATAGAAAAATAGTGTTCATTTTTATATAATAATGTTCCCAACGATAGTTTAATACATGAAACTCAAACAATATTATCCTAATATAATATTATTCAACATATGACATTCACATATCATCTCAAAATTTCTATTGATCACAATTTTATTTATTAAAGAGATATTTTATTAATTGTGATATAATCCACAGTGAAATAATTGAGAGTAAATATTTACTAATGTATTATTCCATTCATTATTATTTTATATGTTATTTCAATTAAATTTAATATCTCATTTTAAGCATCATTTTACATGTTATTTAAAATCTCACGTAGATGTTTGGTTATCTTTTCACTACTACCATTAATATATAACAATTATGCCTTCACATAAACATTCTTCACCAAATAAATTTCATTATACCTATTGATTCATAACATTGGGTTTGACTCATCTTGTTTATGGTTTCATTGGGCCTTATCTACATTGTTCGTAAACATGTTAGGTGTTTCACCAATGCATTGTGAGAACCATAAATCATGCATGTTTTTTCTATAGATTCTTCATGTAAGGGACACATATGTGTTCTATAAAATAAACCCCACAATAAATATTCCTCATGAAAGTAGTGACCATGGGATATATTCAAATAGACTAGTGTTTAATTTCAGTTATTGGAATGGGATTTCTCATTGTTTTCAAAAAAATTAAAAGTGTGATATCTATTTTCATTAATTTAATTATATAACATGAGTTCTTATTCTTGATTTAATCAGATATAATGGTTTACAGTAATTATCTATAGCATAATGGATGGTTTACACATGATATAAGATTCATAATGGTAAATAATTTTGACTCATGAGATCCCTCTACTTCGTCATATAACCTAGGAGGCCCGTGGATGATCGATTTCCATCGAGGAAAATGAGATCCTCTTGATATTGACTGTAAAAAAAATTCTACCTCTCAACCCCATAGAATTTAAAGCTATGTTTCACCAAATCATCCCCTTTGTTTCATTATTATAATCCCTACATTAAAAGTGTGATAAAAATTTATTCATGGTGTATTATCATGCTACATAAGAGCTTCATATATTCTTATCCAACACTCATATTGAATTATCACTAAATAAATTAAGATAAAGATGGATATTAAAATCCCAATGATCTTATAAATTTAAATATATAAATACATGTTATTTTTTCTTCATTATCATGCTTCTTAGAAAATAAAACATCTTGGAATAACATGATCAGATTCTTTTTTATGAAAAATCATGACGAGTATATGAAAATAACCAGTTTTAATCGTTTTAGAACATCATAAATTGGCATGTATAATATATGAATGAATGGAATAACGAACCTTCATTTTTCATTTATTAGTATCACATTATTTCAATTATAACATTCTCTTAAGGTAAAAATTGAATACAGTGATTCAGAATGATATATCAAGCCCCATTATCTTATCCTGATCATGAGATATGGTCATATTGATACTTGGTAAACAATGTAATATCGATGATTATTGTCTCAATATAATTAAAAGATCACATTAATTATTAGTGATGAATAGAAAGGATCGTTCAAATATACATAGTGTGGGATGAATAAGATGCGGTGGATTTAATAGATCCGATTATTGATGTTATATGCATACACGTTTAGGATGGAGAATTGTAAACTGCATTGCTAAATCTAATGTAACCTTTGTGCATATTCAAGTGCCAATAACGAATTAAATACATGTGAAAAATCTCTTTATATGGAACTGGATTTTGTACCTTCACAATATATAAAAAATCCCCACACTGACCATGACACAACCTTGCATGGTCCCTGAACCATCCACATATGTATTCTCCTATTCTATGTATGTGCACTATGAATTCCCTCATACGCACACTTGATTCCCACGTCCTTCTTGTTTGACCTTCCTCATATGTGGTAGAACACCTCAGTCCCACATCTGTTTTTGAGGTGTGTCCTTGGATGGACATGTGTTGATCAATATTTTGTATAATTCCAACTTAAAACACTTATTAAAATATAAGTGTGGTATCATTATTCAAATACTCATCATGAAAATATAAATACACATTTTTGGGACCTTTATTTAAAAACTAATCATTCCATAATATAGATTTTCATTGAATTTTTAATTATAATTCTCCAAAAAATTATTTAATAAAATCATCTCCATCAAAGTAATATCAGCATAATCTTATAAACTAATGAACAGGTCAAATAATATTTTACATGATCATCATGATCCTTTAAACTATTAAATCAAGTTGTAAACATTATTTTAGTTCTTCAACACAATTTAAAATTTTATTTTAACATAAGATCTATTAAAAATCATAAGAATTATCATTATCAATTTGTCTTAAACATATTTTGAAGTCTTTATGCTACAATCCTTAAATTGCCTTTTCAAACATCATGGTTATATCTCAATCAACCTATTGAATTACATGGATGCTTTATCAATCATGAAATTAAAAACCTTGACATCATAATCTACTAATATAACTGTTCATTATATATTGAGTTTATGAGAAACTAAAATTAATACAATATGAATTCATCAATAATTCACTTGTTCTTTTCTTGAATAAAACATCACAAGGTTCACATGTTCCCAACTAAGGCTAAATACTTTATTCCAACACTCAACAATTCTCATAGGAATGTATCACAAGTACTTCTAAATATTCTTCATTTCATTTAACCTTATAGGGTCTAGGTGTCAAAAAGTATTCAATTAAAGTCTAGGTCCTTTTTATAAATATTTTATGTATCAATATAGGGACCAAGATCCATTTTGGATTTTGTAAATTTTATATTACGAGGAAACTAATTTAAATGAAATCATTCATTTAATTTAAAAGGGTTTATTTCTCAAAGTGGGGAGACCTTTTTTTACATTTCATATAACCAAAATCAATAATAACAAATGAGTTTGTATAAGGGACTACATTCCAAAAATGGAGTTATTACTTTTTTAATTTGCATTCAAATAAATATGATCTAGTCTCATTCAAGTCTGTATCAAAATAACCGGCACATATCTCCTGTAATAACATCCCATGATTAATTATGTACAATTATATATAATTATTAAATTAACTTTTAACAATTTATAATTAGTTTGGGAATTAACTCATCTAGACATAAATTGATAAGCACTATTTGGGAAATATAATTTCAATAAATCACCAACTAACCACATAAAAATAAACCATGTCGTACTTTAACCATCATCCTAGGAGACATCACTAATAATAAAAAATTATTCAAAAACGAATTTAATTCTATTTATTCAAAAACACCTTTGTAAATTCAAGTTGTTATATACATCAACTAAAATGACATGTGACTATGTGCAGACATTGTCTAGGATGTACTCTAGAGAGACGATATAAAAACACCATGATATTTGTATGATTTAACCATGATCTAATGGAATCATCAATTGAACCAATACCAGAGAACAAAAATAAAGAGAAAACCAAGATGAAAAATACTAGAGGAAAATATATAGATAAACACACCTAAGTGAACTCAAATAACCACCAAAAAAACAAAAACTTGAGGAGAAAGAAAATATGAAGGATATAGGTGGGGATTTCCCATTCACACATGCAGAAGGAATAATAGATGAATGCCTTTTAAAAATTACATAGGTAAGAAGGTTTGTTACCAAACATAATGGGTCACAACGTTTGTCCAAATGGTTGAAAAACTATGCACCAATCATGTGAACATTATATTTTATGGTAACTTTCCTCTCAAAATTAGGCCACATGGTTTGTAAATATAATCCCATATGTGAAATATTCCACTTTTAGAAAATTATGAGTTTTTAATGGATTCTCTACAATTTTGACCGATTTTGTGCCAATCCCCACAAAAATACCTAATACCAAATGTATACTCTGTAATCTATATTGTTCAACATTAAAAATTCACTTATCATGATGCCTAACATTGTGATTTAGAAAATAAAATTTACATCTCTTCATGCTCTGGGTGCAGAATGGTTTCCCTTATACCATGCACCCCAACATCACTTATTTGAAGATTTCCAATAACCCTTAAATGATGTAAACAGAAGCTCATACGGCCCGACCAATAACCCAAGGGATTAATCTAACCTCAAATCATTCCCAAAAACATAACCTTTTCATTATTTATCTGTCTCTATTCAAATATGTGATATCAAACTGTCTCATCCTCTAGAATTTTAAAAAATTCAAATTCCCACTAAATTTCTTAACTCATAATAGAGATTGGTTTAACTAATACACCACCTAATTATTTATTATCCTCCAAAATCCATGGTGGTCATAAACCTCTACTACCCACATCCTCAGGTCTCCAATTCATGCTCAAGTCATTACATTACACTTAATAATATAGAATAATCTATTGATGTGAAACTCAAAAATCATGGAGAAATTTTTATCAGAACCTAAACCAATTCCCATTAACCATCACCAAAACATAGATATAGTTCATTCCCACACAATTTTATCATTTGAAACCAAAATTTGATTACCACATTCATCCATAATCTTATGTTACTGCACACAATTAGCATTATCTCCGATGGGGGGATTCTGAGCCATTATTAACCCCACCATGAGAATTGACTACATGAATATGTTTGTTGGGGATCAATGACCCAATAAATGTGGTTTCCCACTCACCATACCTAATAAAAATTCATTAACAAAAGTTTTATATCTTTTATATGAATATAAACACCTTCCCTCACCCGCGGGCATGCCACCCCATGGCTCAATCATGATTCATTAACTCCCCAATGGTTTAAAAATATCATCCAACACCCATTATAATATATGAAACTAAAATTATATATATATCCATGGTTGGGCTATAAAGAACTATACCAACCATCTTTCTTTCTACCTATGAACCAGGACACCATTAATCTTACACATAGTTGGATCACATCATATTCACCCCAATACCAATGACAATGAATGGAATCCATATACTATATTGTCTAAATCAATATTCATTATTCAATACTATCACACCCTAATTTTTTTTAAATTTTTTTACTATTTCATGGCTCCAGGTCCTCGTGCCAAGTTCTGGGAATGGTCCCAAATTAAAAAAACTTGTCGTTTAATATTCTAGTGGGTTTCGGACCCATGTTCGGTCACCTCATGGTGTCCAGTAGCTGCGCAATCGACCAAGGTGCCTATGTGAATTCCAATGTGACCTTGGTTGAGGCACGCAACTTGCACACAATTCATTAAGTCGTGTGATGAGCGCGTAGTGACTCGGTTTTCATAATAAGATAAATAAACAGATTAAAATTGAAAAGAAAAGGATTTTCGATAAGAATAATAATATTTTGTTATTATTTTTATTATTATTATGATTAATATTGATAAAAATAAAATTATTAATGATATTATTATTATTACTTTAATTTGTAATACTATTATTATTATTATTATTGTTTAAAAGGGGGGGTTAAACCCTAGCCACCCGCAGCACCCCCCCCCCCCCATCCCCATTCCCTGCGTGAGCCCCCCACCACCTTAGTCTACCTGTGCACACCCGAAGCCCCATACCACTGGCATTTTCCCACTCCGGCCACACCATCATGGCCCGCTGGTCTTCCACACCCCTGCCGCTCTGGCCTCCTTAGCACAGCAGGTCCTAGGCCGGCTCACCTTCTACCTTCATGCATCTCCTCGGCCGCCATGCCCCTGTTGGTCCCTTCTTCCCTACCGACCCAGCCAGTTCTACCCTCACCAATCCCCCAATCTGTTCTGACCTCCTGTAGCATCTGACCACCTTCAGTGCTCCTGACCTACATGGCGCACTCGCCCAGGACCATGTACCCAGCCTCCCTTATTCCAACCATCCACATAACCGGACAAGACATATTCCAACAACCCGATGCTCCCCCCCCCCCAAACCCCCGGGCGTGGTTTCTAGCGACTCGAGCCCTCTTCACGCATGGTCTTATGATGAACCAAAACCCCACTGTCTGGCAGCCTTCCTGCGCTAATTGTAGTTCCACAACCTCCTCTACAACACACAGTTTCCTCCTCTTTTGTTCGTATTCATTTTGAATAAGTGTTTTCCTTCAATTTAACTAAATCTAATGCATCAGGTTGTGTTCACATGTTTCCCTCTTTGTCTAAGCTGTTTGGTCAGTCCACAACATCTTTTTCATCCTTCTGCTGAACTGTTGTTGCCTTAGCGCTTTCTTTGTTGTAGGTACATCCAACATTTCCCTTCCAAATTAATTCCTTGGAACTTTCATGTTTTCAATTGCTCCCAAATATTAATCTCACCTTTTTGGAACCCTTTTGTTATCTTATTACAGTTTTTTGGAGTTCTTCTAATTTACTTAATATGAGTTTTTACATATATTAGTGTGAAATTCCTCGTTTTATCGCACTACGAGGGTTTGATTTAATTTCTAGAGTTATTATAAGGAGATAACTGGGATTTTTTATTAAAATTTTATTAATAGTGATGTTGGAATGATAAATAGTTGGTTTGTTGACTTATTATGCAATGTTCGATTGGATTCTTTTATGGATTTGTGTGATTATATGAAAATTTATTAAAAAGAGTTTTATAGTGGTGCTGAATTTGTTTTATGCTTTCTATGCGATGTGGATAGTGGATTATGGTTTTATGATATATAGTGGGTTTTGTGAATTTATTTTGGAAAAATATGGTTTATAATGGGTCCTTAGTTTTGGGCATTTGGTTTGAAACATGTTTTTGGGTGGGTTGGAAAAAGGATGACACAAATAAACCTTGATTTCTCAAATGTTCATTCTTATCTCTCTTTTCTTTGCTTCCATCTAAAATAGATCTCATATTTTTTAAATATTGTGATGGTATTAAATGTTGTTTTAAAATTAGTTTTTTGAATGTTTTCTTTAAAATTTGAACCGTGGGGCATTTTGGGACACCGTTGGATTCAAAATGTTTAAAGGCTTGTTTGATATAGAATACATGCAATCGTTTTTAGAAATGATTTGGAACTATATTGGTTGATTTATTTGGGTGTATAAACTTGGACCCATGTGGCGTTGTACTTCTAATGGTGATGTTTTGTGGTGATTTTTGAAATGAACGTGATTCAGAAAATGTGAATGGCCGGTTGGAAAAATATTGTGTTTTAAAAGATGGTTTGAATGCATATGTGATCTGATGGACTGGTTGGTGCTTTGTAAGGTTAAATTATTGAATATGTATTTGGGGGAACTTCTGTCTAGGGAAACCATTTATGGGTGAATTCATAGGAAGCATCCTTATTTGGAAAAGGAAAGTGTGGTCAGATAAGTCACATGCGCGAGGGTCCTTCCTACTTACACGGTATTATTATAACCACCACAGATTCCTAGTTGTCTTTTAGATGATCGAGCGATGGTTGATGATTAACCCCGATTGGAAGTGTTGGTACCCCCTAGATTTTTTATAATCCCAGGCTGGATTTTCCACTGAATTGGTCAGTTTAGGGTGGCCAACTGGTTAGAGAAATAGGTGCTTCACCATACTCCGACAGGTGGTTTCGAAACCAAGTACGTCCAAGGGTCTTCTAGGGATGTTTAGGATAACCCATAGTTTCTGGATTATTTACATTGCATGTTTACTTTTTGTTTCACTAGTTTATTTTCAGTTTTCATTGTTTACATGTTTTAATTAAGCCTAACTTTGGTGTATTTTGTTTTGGGTTTTATTTATAAATTTAAAAAAAAATGTTTCGTGAAATGATACGTGCCTTGGTTGGTTTTTTAAATGGGAAAAAATGTTGTTTACTTCAAAATGTGAAAACCCTAATTTTATATTTTTATTTCAATCTTGTTTAATTTAATTGTTTTTGATGAAGAAATACATTGTTTTTTGTTGTTATATTTTTCATCCCTACTGAGAATTTCGGTGCTCATGCCAATCATATTCTTTAGTTATAGGTTCTATTATTGTTCGCGTTCCTGGTTCATCTACTCAGTGATGGATCAAGCTTGAGTCTGAGTTGGATGGTGACCTAGAAGGAAAAAAGGAGGTATTTTTGGTTTTATTTTATTTATACTTCTAATTTTCATTTTTATCATCATTTTTTTTATCTATTTATCCTTTGTTCATGGGCCAAATAACTCCCAGTGATTACATTTTGATGCTCGACACTGGTTTCCAATCCGTGGGAATCGGGAAGGCCCTTCGGGCCATGTCGCGGACCAGCTTGGGTAAATAGTTCAGGGTCGACCCGGGTTGGTTTGTCAAGTAATGTTTTCTGAGGAGGCCCTTGTTATTTGGGTTGTATGGTAGATGGAGATAAAGACTATCCAGAATCGAGATGTAAGTATTGGAAGGAGGTTATAACCCTCTCCTATTCCGAACATCAAGTAACTAGGGGCAGTTTGGGAATTGATTCCTTGTTTCATTATGGATTGTTTTTGACTGAGGGATGACAAAAGAAGAAAGCCAATGTTGTGTCATGATTTCACATGGAGTAGTTACCCATGTGGAGTCCGAGTACTTGGTTTAAGTTCCTTATAGTTGTTGCACATACATGGGGCATGGTCCACTACCATGTCACCAAGTAAAGCGTTACTACTGGTCCCTCACTCTGGTAGTTTGATGCAAGTTAAGTGACATATTGGTTTTGGTGGGTGTGAGTGCACTTTTGAAAATGAAAAAAGGGGTTTTTGCATGAGAATTATTTCTTTTATATGGATTTAATATCATTAAATGGATTTTAAAAATGAATGATCTTGGTCTGAAAATATTATATATGCTTGGAACTGGTAGAAAAATGGTTTGGGTGAAGCCTTGGGTACTCTTTATGAATGTTTGCACATGTGAGGGAATGCATGAGAAGTGCATGTTGGTGCGTATGGATGGAAGTGGTTAAATATATGTCCAACAGTTCCGGGGATTACTTGGGTGTGTGCTTGGAGTTAAAGGATTGACCTTGTTTTAATAAATTGATTTTAAAAAGGGAAAATGATTTTGGAAATTGAATATGGATTGAAAAGTGGGTTTAGTATTTGGAATGTAGCTTTGAAAGAATGAGGTTTTGAAATATAAAATGAAAAAGGGATTTTTGTGTTGTGTTTTTATTTTATTATTTTTTGAGTTGGTTGTTTTTGGACGAAATCACATTCAATGATATTGCTTCGTCTTGACATTGGTTTTGGCTCTGTGTTTTATATTTTTCTCAAAAAATTCCATAGAAAAAGGTCCCCATAGTTTTTGATAAGTCATGCCTAGTTTTTGGTCTTTCATGGAAATTGCCTATCCTTCACGGTGAACAAGTTCTGTTAGAAGAATCAGAGTGGCTTGAAGAGGTCAAACCCATCTTCAGGGTATTGGGAACTCCTGAAGCAGTTAAAGTGTGTGTTGTTTTGGGTCTATTTGATGGTCCAGATCTGGAAGAATGGGAGTTGTTCGCCCCGCCATCACTATAAGTTGGGTTGACATGGGATATATTTAAATCTTCCTTTGACTGCTGGTTTATAACTGAAGAGGGGAAGATGAATAAAAGGGAATAGATCATATGTATTCAACAAGGACAACAGAAGGTGAATACATATGTTGACCATTTCAAATATCTTTTATCCTTTTCTCCAGAGGTAGCATCGTAAGATTTAATGGAGAATTCCCAATTCATAGGGGGTATTTGTCTAGAGATTGTGAAGTGGGTCCTCCCTTTTAGGGACCATCATTTTGAGAAGATGGTGGATGCGGCATTATTAGCTGAATTGGTCACCAGATTGTAGGTTCTTTGCAATGTACAATATCTACTCACTTGTGAAGGTTCCCCATCTAGCATTTATGGTGTTCCAGAGGGACTTGTTTCTAAAGATTCCTCTATAGTGGTTTTGGATTCAAGTTCATCAGACCATTCAATGGTGTGCCACCAGTGTGGCCAGTTCGGGCACTTGAAGTAGTCAAGTCGCATCCCTCCAAGGTGTGTCATCATTGTGGGTGTCTGTGTCATCAATAGATGTTTTTTCATGAAGTTTCGATAGAAGAATACTCTGTGATGAGAGGAATTCATGTTCCTGACTATGAGGCAACAGATGCTTTAGCCATTAGAACCCCAACCAAAGGTCTTGAGGTGAAGCTCATGCATAGTCAAGAATTTCCATGGGTGTGAAGCCTTGGTTTGGTTTTTGTGTTCCGGGTTGTCAATGTAACATTTAGAGACTTTTCATTCTTGTTTTTCTGCTGTTAAATTTTTTACGTTCTTTTAAGTTCATTGTTTTTTCATAAAGTTAGGATTGACTCATTCTATTATAATCCAAATATTTTTTTTTGTCTGATCATGTTTTTTTAAATAGTGAGCTTTTTATATAATTGGGTTTGTCCCTTGTATGGGTTAGTCTCGGGTTAGTAGTGTTCGTTCAGAGAAATAAGTGCCTGTGGAAGAACCGATGTTTGTGGTTATGCCCGGGTTCACTACATCGGATAAGTTCTACTCCGAGGTTTTTCTCTTGTGGTCATGCTTTTTGGTCTGGGTCGAGAGTTCCATGTTCTAGAGGTGGTGTTGTTCGCTCATGCTAAAGAAGATGGTTTGGATCAGTTGGGAGTTCCTGCGTCGCCCCCACCCCTTCTGGGGTGGTGTGTTCGGGTGTTAATTTCCTGATTTAGTTAAGTTATTGTGGTGGAGAGAACCTTTTCATGTTCTCCCATTCTCTTGTGTTTTTCTTTCTTTCAGTTTCACCCACTCATGGTTAATTTTTGTTCCATTATTCGGTTGAGTGACATTATAGGGGTAGAAAGTGTATGTGGTGGGGTGAATTCTCACACCCTGAATTTTGAATTTATTTTTATTTTATTATTTCATGGATCTGGGACCTCTCACCATGGCCTGGGTAGGGTCCTAGATTAAAAGGGTTTGTGGTTTAATATTTTAGTGGGTATCAGACCTGTGTGCGGTAACTACACAATGGGCGGTAGCCGCCCGATCACCATAGGTGTTTGTGAGAATGAGAAATTGGCCTCGGTTGATGCACGCAACTTCCAGGTGGTTTGTTAAGCCGTGAAATGAGTTCTTGGTGACCCGGTTTTTAGAATAAGATAAATAAATGGATTAAAATATAAAAGAATTTATTTAAAAAAATAATAATATTACCATGTTGTTATTTTTAATATTATTATGATTATTATTAAGAAAATTAAAATTATTAATGATATTATTATTATAACTATTATTATTTGGAATACTATTATTGTTATTATTTAAAAAAAGTGGGGGTGAAACCTCCAACCGTATATAACCCTACAGATCTGGCCTCCTCGGTACACTGGGTCCTCGACCAGCTTGCCTTCCAACTCCAGTCCTTGTCTCGGTCGCCTCAACCCTGTGGGTCCTTGCTGCCTAGCCGACCGAGCCAGCTCCGCCATCTATGATCCCCCCTTCTATTCCAGCCTCCTCCCATATCTGGCCACCTCTAGCACTCCTGACCTACATCGTGCGCTCATCCAAGACCCTACTCCCTGCTTCCCTCATTCGATCCCTCTGCACCATAGGCAGTGTCATATTATGACGACCCTCTACTCTAAAACCCCCCTACATGCGCAGTTTCCATTAACACAAGCCCCCTACATGGGCGGTCTTCTGGTGAACCCAAACCCCGATGTCCATCGATCTCCCCACATTAATTGCAGCACCACCTCCTCTTCCCTGACATATGTTTTCCTCCCCTTTGGTGTTTATTCCTTTTTAATTCTCATTTTTCCTTTTATTTAACTAAATCTAATTCATCATGTTGTGTTTGTGTGTTTCCCTCATTGTCTAATGTGTGTGGTTGGTCTGCAACGTCACGTTCTTCCTTCCACTAAAGTGTTGTTGCGTCTGCACATTCCTTGATGTAGGTGAATCTATATTTTCCCTTCTGTATTAATTCCAGGGCACATGAATGTTTCCAATTGCTCTCAAAAATTATTCACACCTCTGTGGAACCCTTGGTTATCTTATTACATTGTTTTGGAGTTCGTTTAACTTGATAAAAATTATTTTTCATGGACATTGGTGTGAAATTACTCATTTAATTTAACTTTGGGGGTTTGATTTAACTTCTATAGTTATGCTAATGAGATAAATGGGTGTTTATGAAAACTATAGATTTAGCGATGTTGGGATGATAAATACTTGGTTTCGGGACTTATTATGGCGTGTTCGACGGGGTTCTTTAATTGCTTTGTGTAATTATATGAAAATGTATTAAAAATAGTTTTATGGTGTCGCTCAGGTTATTTTATGATTCAATGTGAGGCAGAGAGTGGAGCATGGTTTTCTGATATATGGTGGGTTTTCTGGAAGTGTTTTTGAAAAACATGGTTTATAATGGTTCCTTTAAGGTTTTCTTATTTGGTTTGAAACATGTCTTGGTGTGGGTTGGAAAAAGGATGTTACATGTGAAACTTTATTTTCCAAATGTTTTCTCTTCACTCTCTCTATATTCTTTCATAAAAAATTGATCATTGATTTTTTTAAATAATGTGATGGTATTAAATATAGATTTAAAATGAGTTTTTCTAATGTGTTCTTCAATATTTGTACCGTGGGGAATTTTGGGAAATGGTTTGTTTCAAAGGGTTTAAAGGATATTTTGATATAGTATACTAGAAAATGTTTTTAGAAATTATTTGGAACTATTTTGGTAAATTTATTTGGGTGTGTAAACTTGAAGGCCCATATGGAGTTGTACTTCTAAACGTGATGTTTTATGGTGATTTCTGAAAAGAATGTGATTCGGAAAATGAGAATGTACGGTTGGAATCATAAGTTGTTTTAAAATATGTCTTGAATGCTTATGTGATGTGACGACCCAGTTTTCACTTTGTAATGTGAAATTAGGGAATGTGTATTTGGGGGCGCCCTTTTCTAGGGTAACCCTTTTTGGGTGAACTCACTGGAAGTGTCCGTGTTTGGGGAAGGAAAATGTAGGAAGATGAGTCACGTGTGCTAGGGAATTACTACATTAATGATATTCTTATAACCTCTATAGGTTCCTTGGCATATTTTAGTTTAACAAGTGACGATATCCGATCAACCCCGATTAGACGAGTTGGTACCCCCTGGATTTTTTGTTAGGATATGTGGGATTTTCCACTAGATTGGTCAGTTTAGGGAAGCCATTTGGTTATAGACTAAAGAGATTCACCATACGCCGATATGTGGTTCTGAAACCGAGTATGTCTAGGGGTCCTCTAGGGATGTTTCAGATGACCCATTGTTTATGGATTATTTACATTGCTTGTTTACTTTCTGTTTCACTAGTTTATTTTTAGTTTTCACTGTTTACTTGGTTTACTTTAGCTAAACATTGTTGTATTCTATTTTGGGTTTTAATTATTAAATTAGTAAAATTATTTTTGAAATTTTATGTAACATGGTTTGGATTTCAAATGGGAAAAACACAATGTTTACATCAAAATGTGAAAACCATACATTGATATTTGTATTTAAAACTTGTGTCATTGAATTTTTTAGGGAAAGGGAATACTTGGATTCTATTGTTATATTTGGAATCCCTACTGAGAATCTTGGTTCTAATGCCTATCATATTCTTCAGTTGTAGATTTAGTTCTTGTTTAGGTTTCTGGTTTAGCTGCTCATTGTTGGAGAAGTCATGAGTCTGAGTAGGGTGGTGACATAGAATGTCACAAAGAGGTATGTTCATTTTTATTTTCTTTTTTCTACTAATTTTCATTTTTATCATCATTTTTTTATCTATTTTTTTCTTGGTCCAAATCATTCCCAATAGTTAAATTATGATGCATGGCACTAGTTTCTAGCCCGTGGGGATCGGTAACACCCTTCGGGCCATGTCACGGACCGACTCGGGTAACTAGTTTAGGGTCAACTAGGTTGGTTCGTGAAAAACTATGAACTAAATATAATTGGATCCATCATCTCATCAACACCAAAAATCCACCATTATCATTCAACGACAAGGCCTTTCATGACTATAACCCAACCCATGTAGTGGACAATACTCCAAGTCCCACACTCTATCCATCACCATGTATAATAGTTGGATATAGCCATACCATGTATACTAAAGTTCCAACATGAACCTATATATGACACTTGATCCCAGATCTCTAGGAATGTCATCCTCAACAACCCTTGAAATAGTATCTGTAATGAGGGTCACACCTTTAATATAAATATGGTACAAATCTTATTACACAGCATTCCTTAGATCACTCTATGAGAACCAAATCAAAAGGTCCCATTATCTTTCCAATCTTATAGTACATTTCATGGAACAAGCTCTTTGATTGACCATGAAATGGTAGTCCATGTACATTTATTATGTCACCTCTCACTATAAAGGTACAATTACCGTATCTTAAATAAAATTGGGAAATAAACCCCACAACATTCCATAAAATACAATGATCTGTGGCTTACACATTTCCACCCACCTAGTCATAATTAACATGGTGTCATGAAAATTGATTTCATACTACATCAATCTCATATAAACCCAATAGTCATACATAGTATTGTAGCCCAATCATAGAAAATGATTCACACTCCAATGAGTTTCAATTCATTAGTTCTATTCTCAAAGCCTAATACACTAATCAATGAACACATCATGTTGATCCCATCAAATAAAAATATTCATCATACCTCCACTTATAAATAAATGAATTTCACCTCTGTAATCATCTAAAACATGGTCACCCACCAATACAGTTTTCATTCAAAAGTAAGAAACTTCTACCCTCACTCTATTCATCATAGATCTAACTGACTAGGATCATGGATAAAAATATGCTCAAGTTACACACTCAAATGAAATATTTCTAGGAATCCTAATGATACTTTCCTATGAAACTAGACCATGATACCTAGTACAATACCACTAAAGGTACTCAACATCTCAAAATTACAAGGCATCATCAGGCATATTTCATAAATCTTGTAGCACCTCACATGCACTTTCCACATAAGCTAGATAATCTACCCATGATTCATGTCCTAAGGGCACTTATAAGACTTTTCTAATCCCTTTCTCGTGTTATTATCATATACAACAAATCATATTAACTATATAACATTTTTGATTAATCAAGAACTATATATCATTAGCAATATTCTCTCCCACATAATACAAAAATCATACCTTATAAAGAAAACAACTCATGGGAAACCACTCTATTCCCATTATAAATGTCACATCAAAATGCTTTAACCAACACACCCACTCTAGGTTATTATATTTAAACATATAAATCATGAATTATATGATAAATCACAACCTATTAGGGAACTAACCCATACAACAAATCTAGATATGTGGCCTCTCCCTCGAGAATCATGATCTCTTCCATTGAATTATGTATACTAAATGGAATCACAATACAAGGATTCATGATAAGTATCTAATAGTAACATGGTTTAATTAAGTATAATTACAATAAGAATCAATATGGGGAAATATCATATAGGTTTTTGTTGAAACATTAAATAAATAAACCCCCTTTTACCTCTATAAAATATTCCTAAAACTTATCCCACATAGTCTATCACAAAGGAATATAACATCTACACCGAATGACTAGGTGTAATTAGACATCCTTTAATACAATGGAATACATAGTCATAATTAAGGAAAATATCAATGTCCATTAATAGAACATTTTATTAGAAGAAAATATTTTATGGTTCAATTATGTATAATTCCACCATTTTGTTGTATAAGGTAACTCCAAATAATTATGTTATTGAAACTTTAAAAAAGTAACCTTATTATTAGTGACATAAATCATAATCAATAACATGTATGAAATGTGAGACTTATATAAAAATATGATACATGTACATAAGAAACTTTTCAATAGTCTGATAATAAAATAATAGTTAATTATAATCCAAAAAATCATAGTGTTTCCTTATACATAAAATTAGAAAACAATTAAATTAGATTTCCAGAATAGTAATCTCATATCTCTAGTAATCAGGACCTCCTACCATAAAAAGTGATCACAACACTCTAGTCTGATATATGTAAAAATCAATGACATTTTATTATGTATAATTTTACCATCTACCAAAATAATAAGCCCAAAATGTGATAAAATATATCATATTAGTTTTAAAAATGATTTGTTATAACTTTTTTACATCATCATCTTGGTTCCCTATAATCAGTATGTGGTCTTAGTCACCATGTAACCTTAGGTCCTCCCCCAAAATACCAGAGGTATTATACTAGAAACCAGAGTCTATAATAAAAAACTTGAGAGACTATACCCTTATATCTGAGTAAAACATAGAATAAAATTATACTAATCATCATCCATCAAATTAAATGTTAGAGTATGATGGAATAAATAAACATATAAAATAAATAATAAATTATTGTATAATAAAATTCATACAATTTCACAATCATTATAGTATATAAAAATTAATCTTCTAGCATGTTAACCATAAATACAAGTTAAATAATTGAATAAAGGGGTTTAATTACCAACTATATTTAGTAAACATCTTCTCATTGTTCTCTTAATTCCCATCCAAACTATGTTGGTCTAACATGTAATTCCAATCATCCACTCTATAAAACATGTTGTTAGTAATGTCTGATAGGGTACCCAGGTATCTTGGCCACCTGAGAAGGCTTTGGGTGAAACTAATTAGGAAACCACCAATGACATTTGAGATAATAAAAGGTAAAATAAGGGTTTGTACATGTGAAATTCCCAACACTGTCATGTATAAGAATCTAAGGAGTGTGTTCTATAAAATTCACTAACATCAAGATAAAAAACAATTCCTATAATCATTCTATAGGAAATCAAAATCACTCTTGGAGGCATTCAGGGAGGTTCATATCCCCTTACCCTATATCTAGGGAAATCCAAAGCATAGGCTCGATAGAGGATTCCTAGGTGAACATTCCTAGTAATTTCATATTTTATATAACAAATTCTGAATCCTATGAGTATAAATAAGGCGTCCCATGTGTCTCAATACACCTTATTGGATTTTTTCCAAAAGAATCTTCTCATACATCATATCTTGATGGGACAATACTTTTATCCAAACCCATCCAAAAAATTATTGTTTTTCCTCTCAAGTTCATGACCTATAAAAATTTTAAACATAATATGTCCACATATTTTATTTGGGTCCTAAGGTGACACCAATATTCATTACTCTTAGTTTCCCATACACACGATCTATTAGGTAAAAATATCCTTGGGTTACCCACCAGGTTCACGTATGTCTCATCATAGTAATGACACCCTTCATGGGTTCCTCTATCCCATTTATATTACATAGGCCCAACCACAAAACTGAGTGTTAATAATATAACTTGATCACATCGAGATGTCTTTAAGGCCTTATTGGAATATTAATAAAAGCAAAATAAGCAATACACCCTCAATCCCATTACCTTCCCATTTCACCCGTTATATTTCCTCAAACCCAACCAATCCTTCAATCTGTAGTGGGTCTAACCACAAGAGTAATAACATCTCAATGTGGGACAAACTCCTTCCCCAAAATTATCTCATATATCTTGATAGACTCAATAATCACATTGTTATATCATGGACTACATACATCGAACATAGCAATACTACACCCACCTCTACTTGGATGTAACAATGGGAACATATCAGAGGGTATTATATATTTCAATAATCTAATTTACACCCCTTGGGGTCCATCTTTCACATGTAAATTAATTTTATTCTTGGGCTTAGCAATTAATATATGAGGCATCAATGTAGTTCCCATTGTCCCTCATGACCTTATCACATTTTCTATTTCAATAAAACATATTCAAAAGAAAAAATTCATTCAAATTTAAAGAATCAAATTCCCTTCATGAAGATACCACAAATCACATCCCCTGAAAATATATTTCATAATAATTAAATTGTTATGTTTGAGGGAAACATACCTCATTAGGTTATATTTTCATTTAATTTCACTACCCTACAACTCTCAATACATATAGTCCATGTCCATATCAATATATCGATCACTTAACTCAATAAACAACAGTCAATAATTAATTATAATCAACATAATTCATTAATAAATTCAATTTTATAAATTTTAAATTAATTAAAATTTTAATTCAATTATTCATAAATTCTTAATTATTCATGGGTCTCCCTCATTTCACTAAAACAACAATTATTCGCGTCTAAAAGTCCCATGGTGTACTTGTAAGATCATCTTAATAAAAATTCCTAATAATAAATATTAATTATATATGAAAATTAATTAAATATATTCATCAAATACTAATAAAATACTAATTGTGACAAACCATAACATGAAATTTATGTTGTGACATGTAAACATCATCTGAAAACATCCTCTAGATATTATATAAAAACACCCAATAAAATGTGATAATTACACAATTATCTAGTCGAATATTCAACGGATCACTTTGAAAGGGAACCAAAATGAATAGGACCTAAAGAAATAAAAATTTTGAGGCATACAGAGGGAGTCACTCAACATAATTTTTAATAATTCTCCACTAAAATTCCTTGATTTCCAGGAAAAATAAGGAAGGAATGAGAGAGTAGGTTGGTGACCCATGATAATGTGAGGGAGGAATAAGAAGGTTATACAACTTAAATTTTAAGGAGAAAAATAGAAATTTTATCCTTTTTATAGGGTCACATAGTTTAGAATCCTAGATGGCCAAATATTGAACTAACCATCTTGCCTTTACTATATAAGGCTACCACCCTTTAATGGTTGGTAGTATTATTATCTAAACAAAATACCATCCATTCCAAATTACACTAAGGGGAAATTATAGTTTTTTATAATATATTTTAAACATTGTGATTCCCATCAACCAAGCCCTAAAATCAAATAATTACACATATTTTACTATGAAATACTCATTTTTTACTCTAAACTATGACCTAATAATGTTTCCTAACTGTTCACCTTGTAATATGAATTTGAAATCACCACATTCTCAAGGTACAACATGGTATATCCTAAATCAGTAAAATAACAATATTCACACAGGCCTAAATCTTCCAAATCCTCAAAAATGTAACCTATATCTCAAAAGAATAATCCAGGGTATAAAATAACCTCTCAATACTAAAACCATTTCTAGAAAAATCACCTAAGAATTCCCCATCTCTTATAATACAAATCTGAAACACCTATCTCAAAACAACCACGACACCAAATTTTACATAAATTAAAATTCAGAATAAAATAATTAATTCGCAAATTAATGGGTTTTTTTAAAATTATTTATTTTCCCAAGTGGATAATATTATATTATATTATAAATTTAAATGTATTAAAATGACTTTATAAGAGAAATTAAAATTTACATTGAGAAATTTAATGATATATGATTTTAATTATTATAAATTATTAATATAAAAAATAATTTATTTAATAATTGGAGTAAAAATCACTTTATAAAGACATGAATATTATGGGAGGATGTATTATAAATAAGAAAAATGAAAATAGTAATATAAATTTATTATGTGGAAGAAAATTAAGAAAATATTCCATTCACACTTCTACAAATAAAATCATCATCAATAAAAAATCACCATGATGAGACTATTCCAACATATATTTCATAATAACATTTTTAATGAAATTAAAAGACAATATAAAACGACATCATTCAATAATAAAATTTACTTTATATCCATACATAATAAAGTTTAAAGAATATGGACACTGAGGAGAATTATTCCTAACCAAAATATAGGATTATATTTATTCCACTTATAGACATCATTTCAGTTATGTTTTGAAAAAAGAGGTAAAATATAAAAGAGACATGTAAAAACTATAAATAACTATAGGAGAATAAATTAAATGGGGGATTATTGGTAAAGAAAATATTATTATCCTATAATTTAAATTCATTACTATGCAATATGAAATTCAATGTGAGATCTGAAAAGAAACATTGTGGCATTCTTTACCTATGTATCAAAGGTTATGGATTGATATAAATTGAAATGGGAAATTAAATACCATTAATATGGTTAATATTATGATAAAATAAATTAAATATATAGTATACTCACCATATAAAATAAAACATGTTCATAATAAAAAAACATGCCTCCAAGACGTGAATTTGAGATGAAAACACAAACCATGTATTCATACATTTCCTAAAATGCTCAAACATCATGTAAAATGAATTTAATTATATAATATATCTACATAAAAACCATATTTATATTTATTTTACTTTATCCAATTAATTCCTAATTTATTAACCCCCATTTATTAACACCAATTCATTAATCATTGTTTTAAAAAATTAATATTTGGGTGTTTACCGTCCTATTGTTTCTATGCTAGCATTCATACTATAGTATCAGTCCATGCTCCCGGATAATTTTTTCATAACCTCCATAATTTACATTGAGTTCATGATGGTTTCATTTTGGTAGTTTAAAATTAACATAACTATACTTAGTGGTTGTGGTAACTATTTTCATGGAACATAATAAAATATTCTATTCAATGATTATTTAATTAAAAAATAATTAACTTTTACCCGGAGTATAATCTGTTATTTTACCACTATATATTAAGAAAACATCATAAATATGTCATTATTAATTCATACTACCATTATTTACGTTGTTTAAGTTACTAAATATTTTAATATTGTTACATAATTCTTGTAGTTGGTAAAATCGGCCCAAACAATGATGGGTTATAACGACCAGATATGTAAGAACCTGTTATTAGTGAGTAGTAATATGACTTTTAAAAATTAATAAATTTTTAAAACATTTTACCAAATTAATAAATTTTATTAGTAATGATTTTAATTATGAATATACAAAAAATATATTATTTATAAGATAACACTTGAATTTAATACATCAATATTTCTTATTGAGCATCTTCGAATTTTTGGGATTTGGAACCCCTTCATAGGATCAGAGGTTTACATGAATAGGATATCCTTGTTATGGATATAATTAGGGTATATATTTATGATTTAAATGAATGAGATGAGTGTGAATTTTTGAAAGATTATGGGTTATTTTATAAATTAGTATAAGTGGAATTTTAACAAATACACATCCATTAATGAATAACAAATGTAATTTATAATTTAAAGTGGATAAAAATTTAATGAATAATTAAGATAAGATTAATGTATTTAATTAATTCTATCACACAACCATTTATATATAAATATTTATTTTACTTCATATCTTTATCCTTATTAATCAATTTTACCATAATTTACCTTTAGCTTTGTAACTCAAGTTTTTCCTTGATACATTATTTTTATGCATAAAAAAGAAATTTTCCATATTACCCAAAAAACAAGAGCATAATATATATATATATATATATATATAATAAATAGGTTCACATTATTATTTATTAAATTTCAGAAACCAGTATTTCCCATAACCAATAGGTTTTCCCTCTTTGGATACTATATATATAATAAGAATATTATGCAATCATTATTTAATTTCTCCCAAAAATATTTTCCACCCTTGATACCCTTATAACCATATAATACCTAATATTATTTTTAATATCCTAAGGAACTTGAAACATAATAAAGGGTGATATTATATGATGATTATGGGGTTAAAATTATAAATATAAATCGATTATCTTAAATTTTCATAAGATAAAGATGTGGGAATGAGAACATAATCAAGGTACAATAAAATAGAAAAATGAAATCATATTGAAAAAATAATGGATCATAATTCCGGAAACAAAAAATAAATATTTGGGTATAATAAATTTAATGATAGATAGGGGTGTTGAAACTAGATTAAATAATAAAGAGTCATGGAAACGTGATATAAGTACATTTGAGAGCATAATAATGTTTAAAAAAGTTAGTATATAAATCATAATGTTTCTCATGTAAAACCAACAAAGACATTATTACCAAAATAGACTAGTCTATATATCATCCCATAACATTGTTGAATTTTTCTAACCACATGTTTTACACAATAATTTATACTTTGGCACCACCCATTCCTAACATGATCTCATGCGATATAATATATTATTGAATGCATTGATGGTTTATATATGACTCAACTATCACGTGAAGATAAACCATACATATTTAGTCTATACGAAAATGAAATAATTATTAAATAAATAAAATATTAATTAATATATTGGAAAAATCATGTTTCATAAAAAAATATATAAGCTATTATAATATTGCATGAAGATAATTAAGGTGGATGACATCATTAATACAAATCCACAGTGAAAAATACAAAAAATTAAAAATATATTATTTCAAAAAAAATAATTTACAAAAAATGGTATCAAAATTACATGGGAATATCATGAAATCATCAAAATTAGTCATTAAAATAAAACAATGAAATTTTAATTTAAATGAGTTTATATAGAAAGTGTTAAAAATAGATTCATTTCCAACATTTCAAAAGAAAGAACAAGTTTCTTGAAAATAACATGGGTGGAAAATGAAAAAATTTATTCCTTACATTTTTTTGAAAAAAATGGAATTCCAAAAATAAATTGAACATAATAAATTATTGATGTATGTATAAGGTAATTTTTAAACCAAAATAACTATTGTAAACATGTAGGATAAATATTCCCAACCAGAAAACGTGATAATGTTGAATCCACTTATAGGAAACTATTCAGTTGAATTGTGAACAAAAGGGAGGAAAAATATAATAATACCTCTTAAAGGTAGAGATATAATTTTTTGAATAAAATATATATAGTTTTAGAGATAAATTATATATAGTTTTATTAAATGGAAATTTTGACCTCAATTATCACGATTCAAAGTGTGAAAAACAAGGAAACTCATACATTCATATTCTACTTGGTAAGACGTGTTATAGCTCCATATATAATATATTTAGGTATATTACTAAACCATATTCATATTTATTTTTATAAATAACATTAATTTATTACTCTATATTTCCTAGATATTAGTTTTTCATTGTTAAAATTACAATTCAGGTGTTACTAATTTTTTTCATGTATTATTTGGTTTGGTGGTTCCATTCCATACTCACTAGTCATGCATTAATTTCCAACACATTACAAGATTTATATTTTTTGTGTTTGATATATTACAATGGTTATAATCTAATTTCTAGGAATATAAGGTAATATCTTATAATGAACAAAAATAAAAAAATCGATGATTATTTCTTTTAAAAAATAATTAAATTTTCTAGGTATTTATAATTTGGAATAATACCACTATATTGTTCTGAGAACATATGAAATTAGTCATTGATAAATAATATTTTTAGTATTTATGTGATGGTATTCCATTATGGTTTAATTTTTATAATGTACTTCTTATTGGTGGTTAAATCCACCAAAACAAGAACATGTTATAGTGATTGAATGAGTATGAAATATTATAGTATAGTAATAATATCACAATTATATATGATTTACTATTTAAAAAATGATTCACAAAATATATTATATAAATTCAAGAATATGTGGATGGAGAAAATAAAGAAGTGTTATTCACAATAGGATAAATATCACACTGAATACTAGAATCTTATAAAGACTTTAGGAAATGAGGGATTTGAGACATATTTTTTGACCAGGGAATCCCATACATGATAAAAACTTATCATGTAGATAATTTTATTTAGTTACTCAAGATAAAACTATAGTAAATTTTTTATTTGATGAGGGTAAAATATGTTTCCTATTTTTGAAAATAATGGGTGGTATTTTTATGAATACACAGTCTATAATATAAATGGATTATTATTTTAAAGGAATTCATATAAAAAGTATAAAAATGATTGATAGAGGATAAATAAGGTTATATAATTTCCCTTTCCACTCATTTAGAGACATTTTTTTGTTATTTCGGGTCATTTTCCATTTAATGAACCACTTTACCAAATTTTAGCTGTTAACATGGTTACTATATTACAATAGTAACAAATTATTATGTCTAAAAATGAAATTTTCCATATTATCATATTTTTACATATAATTATAAAAATTAAAACTAGTATTCTGGATAAAATTTCATAAAGTGATTTTTTTTAATATAATCACTCGTAATATGAAAAAACATAGTTTAAAAATATTTTGAATGAAAAAGATTCTATACTTATTGCATACCAAATAATTCTCCATAAATGATTAGAAAATAGATTGAATAAATATAAAAAATAAATTTCATTAAACATTATATATTAAATTTGAGAAAGATTAGTTTCATAAAAAGATATATATATATATAATATATAACAAAAGTAATGTCTTTAAACAAAACATTTTATTTTATAAATGATTCCTTAAATTATTATTTGTTATAGTTAATTATTCTTAATGATATAAATTTATTTTAATAACCATTCAAAACAATTATCAATATATTTCATAGATATACTTCATAAAAAATTTAATATGAATAAATAATTTATGTGAACAGTTTATCTATAACTAATGGAATCCCCCTAAGTGAATTTAATCCTTTTAATTTTATTATAAAATCAATTATATCACTAATTAGGCTTCATCTAACAATCATGAAATTTATTTCATTATTTATTATAATGATACGTTATTCACTTCAGTTTTATGTTGTGAGTATCAAAATCTATCGAACACTCAAGATTTACTTTCAAGTAAATACATACAAAAATCAATGTGGGTTACATTATTCCCCCATCCATAAAGTTATTTATACATTAAAATTTCATTAGATTTATTAATGAAATGAAAGGAATTTTCTCTTATTACATCTTCAACTTCCCAAATATCATCTTAAAACTTATGATTCTTCTAGATAACATTAGATATCTGATATTTCATGTTTTGAAGAATATTATCTGAAGGCTGGAAGAATTATACTGGAATTTACCTGTTAGGGAGATCATGTTTCATCTATAGAATCAAAAAGTTTAGTACATGGGATGGGTCAAGTTTGTACTTCAAAAAATTCATACATGGAACCCATTATACTATAGTGAGAGGTTCTATGGAAGTGAAAGATGAGATGATTTATCCCCACATAATTGAGCATGCCATAAAAGAATATATATCTTGGTCCCAAATATACTTTAATCAAAATTTCCAAAACCCACTTCCCTAATG
This sequence comes from Viscum album, assembly GCA_963277665.1. Lineage (NCBI taxonomy): Eukaryota > Viridiplantae > Streptophyta > Magnoliopsida > Santalales > Viscaceae > Viscum > Viscum album. Next base: position 2,068,834,069 of record OY728164.1, on the reverse strand, counting down.
ATATATTCATAAATGCCTTTCTTCCAAATTTAAACATGAAATATCACTGATGAATATCAGTACTATCCGTCTGTTAACACTATTCTATATTATAATGTTATGAAATTATTTGAATATGCTTCAATATTACTAAAGAATGATTTTCTAGTATGATCATACACACTCTAATTTCTTCCAAACATGTATTAGTTCTGTAAATTTTCTAATATAAAGCCTCATATGGTTACAATTGAATTATAGATGTTAAAATATTGTTATATTAGAACTCTACCAGGGGAGATTTTTTTATCCTTAATCCCTTTATATCAATTGAATATGATCTCACTATATATTCCATCTCTTTAATATTCCATTAAAATTGACTATAAGTTTCAAGAAGATAAAAATGTATGAAAGCACACCTCTATTTCTTTTTCTGGTCTAATAGTACTCTAATTATTTTGGGTAAACATTTTATCTCATTCCAAAAAAATAGAAAATTTGTACACTATCAATCCTAACAACTTACTTTATGTATATAAAATAGTTTTCATCAAGATAAAAGTATTATTGAATAGAAATTAAATGTTCTTACTTTATATGGTGGTCAGCTACAACACCATTGTCCTTGTGTACTTTAGATGTCCTTGGAAGTCCTATGATGATATCAATGGTTATGCTCTAACATTTTAATAATTTTATGTTTAAAAGTTTTTGGATAACCTTGGTCTTATGACATTTAGCATTGAAATTTTGAGAATCAATAATTTTATTACATATTTTTCTATCTCCCTCTTCTTAGTGTTTCATTCCAAAAGATTAATGTGATATTTGTACATCTATATGCTTTCAAGATGGACAGGGAATTAGGATAAACATGAACCATCTAAAAACTCTTTCTTTATTTATGTAATTTAAGGGACACAATCTCCATTACTAAATATTATAATTCCATTATTTTTTTTATTAAAACTATAGTATTCATTAACTTATTCTATAACTCTATTTCCTCCATATGTTCATCCATAATCCACACACATATGGATAGGTAATCAATTACATTTGGAAAGTATGATTTTTTTTCTTTATTTTATTATTTAAAGGTCTATTACTTGGAAACACCGACTATCAGGTCTCCATCCCACATGAGAATGGATACGGTATCATGACTCTTCTGACATAGAGAATAATCCTCCTCTTTAACTTTCACATAGTTGTAATGTAATGGAGAGTAATTGTAGAGACCCGAAGCCTAATGTACATGAACATTACATTACTTTTGCGGAATACTTAGTACATTACAAAAACACACACACAAGGACCGTAATAGTTTAGTGTCTTTGGAAACTCGGACTATAATCTTCTAATCGTGGTGAAAGATCTTCAACATCTCCCATAAAGATCTTCTTTTTTTAATACCTAAAACCTTTCTTTATATCCTGGGGAAAAGAAAACATAAAAGGGTGAGCTCAAATGCTCAGTAAGGGTATACAAAAGAAATAAAAATCATATCATATCTTTTTGAAAATCATAACCTGCAAAAGAGATCATAATATCTTAACATGGAACAAATCATAGAAGTGAAAATGAGATCACCATAATCATAACATGAAACTTGAAACTTTGTGGCATGCACACATAATCATGGAAAATCATTTCTTGTTAGTCATGACTCATTTCCAAGACTATCTTAGTGGACAAAGTCCCTTTCTGAATCGAGTAACCCTCGTTTCAGTCCTGTTTCACTGAACCGGTATAACCTACCATTTCAGCCATGTCTATCTCATGAGATATAAAATCTTTACCCAATGCATTGGAGGGAGATATAGGTCCCACCCATCTTATAATGAATCCTTTCTTATGTGTGCCACATAATCATAAATCATACATCATCACATAACCCATGTAATAAAAATGGGATTCTTAAACAACATGACATCATAAAAAAATTCATATAAGATAAAGGAATTCATAAAAATGTTTCCATCACAACATAATAAAAACCATGTAATAATAGGTATAAAAACAGAACCCTTTTATTATCTTAGATGGAAAATAATTTTGATAAAATACTTGAACTTCATTCTTGAGGAAAATATCCTTTCTACTTCAAAAACATTTTTCCTTTCATAACATGTCATACAACTTTAAAATAAAAGAAGTTGATTAAAAATAAACATGAAAACTTGTAAAGGAAGCTTCTTGGAAATAATGTTTTAAAAATCCATTCATGCCGTATAAGTTAAAAAAACATTCTTCGTACTTTTGTCGGAAAAGTCAAAAAGTACCTCGTACGAAAAACGACAAAAGATTCCTTTCATATCTTTTACAAAAAACTTACCGAAGGGTAAAATTGGATATAAACTATTGTAGAAGGAAGGAAATAATATTACATATCGAGGGAACATGGATGTGGATGATAAAATACACCCCAGTAGTTACCAAAGTAAAAACAATCTCGGATAAAAGTGAGATTGTGATATTTTCCCTTACCTTAGGTCCGACTTGCTTTGTAAGTGTCCGAACCTCCTCTTCTTTGAAGTGCCTCTTTGAGACCTCCTCTTAGGGAACTAGAATTGGTCTTTGAGGAAGATCAGAACCTCTAGGATGTTTCTAGGGAAGTGGAGAAGAGATTTTGGCAGGGGTTGGCCGAGCTTGAGTGCTCAAATTGGTGTGAGGAGGAGGGGGAGGAGGTGTCCTTTTATAGGGGAGGAGAGGGGAACCTTAGGAATATCTCAAAATATTATTTTATATTAAAGTCAAAATCGGTTTATAATGGTTCCAAAGGGTCTTATTTCGAAGCTAAAGTGGGGATGGGTCGAAATCCTATCAACCAATAAGATTTAGACAAGTTTAGGGTATTATTTTAACCTTATCAATTAGATTTAACTCTAAGTTAAATAATTTAACTTTTACCGTGTCTTTTTTGTTTCTTTCACTATATGGTTAATACACTTACTATAACATGCCAAACGAACCCCAAATTGTATATTATTAATACATATATCCTTATCTAAGTCATTTGGCCGAACCTTAGATTTTTAGGAATAAAATAACAATTAATAATATAATATTTGATTTAAAAACTATTTTGTGCAATTTTGACACTATTTGATATATGATTTTTGTGAAAGTCATAACAGAATTATATGTTCGAACCAAGTGGATTAAATCAACACTAGTATATCATAGTAACCTAGAAAATTAGTGGAATTCATAAAACGTCTTAAATTACATTTATTTTGGTATTTATATTATCAATTATGTCAATATTTCATTAATAAGATAATTACTGCATCATTTTTGTGTCATAAATAAATTATATTATTTGATGTCTAAAAATTACAAATAAAATACCATCATGTAGGAAATCTGTTTAGCTTTCTAATGAATATTTATAGTCGAATTTATCTTATGTATAACCCCATATTAAAAATGATTTACTTATTAAACATTGATTTTAACTATTTTAACCCTTCTTTAAATAAATTAATAATAAATGTCCTAATCTAATCCATGTGGGCCTAAATGGTCATATTTTATTCCTAAGTTTGTTTTTGGTCGAATTACACTTGTCCAATAGAATTAGGACATGTTTTAGGGTAATATTAATATCATATTTACCCTTAGTTACCTTATTTACTATTAACCGTGGTAAAAAAAGTAAAAAGTTACTATTCACCAAAAAATTATTTTCATCTAATTGAACCACATTTTAGTCCTTGATATTAACCGTGTATCTCGGATTTTCGAAATTCCATTTCACAGAAGCGGTAAAATTAAGTTTTATGCAAAATTCAGTTTTTAACCTACCACTTAGTAGTTTCACTATTCATCAAAAATTGATGTTTTTCAGAACAATGCCAAAATTTCATCCCAAGCTATATTTCATATTCCGAATTCAAAAATGAAGTCTATTTTACCAAATTCATAACATAAAAGTTGCATTAATTAATTTTATAATTAAATCCCGCTGTTAAAACAAATAGCGTGTTTTTAAGAAACAATATCTATCAAAAGATTGACACTTGTTTATGTCTAGTTTAAATGTGAAACTACATCCAATGACCAACATTGTATTAAATTGTAAAAATATATTCTAAATATACTTTAAAACCACTAAAATTAATGATTTATCACTATTAATTATTTCGATTAAAAAAGTTCTTTTTAATTATAATTTAGTAATTTTCACTATTCATCAGAATATGAAAGTTATCCGAAAAGTACCAAAATTTCACCTTAGGCTAAATTCGATACTCCGAATCCAAAAATAAAGTTCATTTTGAAAAATAAGATTTACTGGATTTCAAAAAGTGGTTATTACTATTCATAACGGCTAGTTTTAATAATATTTTAATAGCATATCATTGTTTCGTGAAACTCAGGATTACGTACCACACACGCTATCGAGGAAGGTTGCGATTGCGTGTAATGCAAGGCAAGTCAAGGATGTGTGTTGTGCAAGCTCCTTTTGGTGTAGCGTTCAACACAAGACATTAATAAAATTAAAAAGAATATTTTTTTATAAAATCTTGGGCTGTTACATTCTACCCCCCTTAAAATGAATTTCGCCCTCGAAATTCATCGGGGTTATAAATGGTTTACTATTTGAAAGTTTCTTTAATAGAAACCCACATCGTAAAAAGGAATACCAAAACTTGGCTTTAAAAACTAAAGTATGAAATGTAACGATTACCCATATAAACTAATCACTGGGTTTCCACATAGGTGAAAATATGGATATGGAAGAGAAATCTAACCATCATGTTCTGATGGAGAGTGGTAGAGAACATGGCTATGGAAAATCCAGTAATCACAAATCCATAAATTTGTGAAGATCTAAGGTACCATCTGATTCATCAGGTATAAGATCACTAGGACAACATTTTTGGTTTTCAAGATCATTTCCCTAAAGTTGAAAATTTGAATTAGAATAAATACTTACTTTATTTTGATACAATATCACTGTTGTTCGTGCCTTGAACAATTTCCACTTCATCTCTTAAATAAATGAAGTTGAATTTGTTATTCGTGAAGTGTTAGCAGATCATGTGATAGAATGACTGTTCATTCCATCTATCTCAAACAAAAGGTTAGCAAAAGTTATTAAATATACATAAGTCATTCTATAGTGAGATTAATCATATATGGTTCCTAAAATGGACTTATACTTCATATATCATACTTCTTAATATAATAAAACTGGTTTCTACTAAACCGGGACTTCCTGTAGGTCAGTGGTAGGCGATAAAGGCCAGTCGCACTTCGGTTGTGGGTTCGATTCCTACAGCCTTGTCCGAAGCGATGGGTTGTCGCCCGTCCTGCAGGTTGTCCCTTTTTCTAAAACTACGTTACTATAACATCCCATCAATAATATCGAAAATCTTCTATCCTTAAATAATACTAACTTATGTCCAACATAATCTAGTCTAATCTTTAGGCTTATAATACTGCAGTCCACTCTCATAATATAGTGACAAAGATTACCAGAGATTTAATACTGTCGTTGATCCCCACATATCATAAGATATGTCTTGTTGGTCACATTCCAAACATTCAAAGTCCTTAATCGTGTATTCTCTTGAATACCTTAGTGAAAACATGAGTGCAGTTAAATGTTAACACTTTCCACATACCAAAATCCTCAAAATTCTATATACTCAAACCATGATATCACTTAGTCCTTATATCAATCATGAGCTCATGAATACTATTAAACATTTCATTTTCTCATTTTCCCTTCATTATGCGCATAATATCTCAATCACTTTGAATACCACATTAGACCAATACATAAATATTCCAATATTCCAAGATACAACATTATTTTGGAATCCCATTACATAAACACTTAATCATTCCACCACATCGTTGTCATATTCAACATTGGCAATAGTGATCGCATGTGATTTCCCCTTGTCCTTTGCCTTCAGTGGTTGCTCATGTTGATCATCACTAACCCTTGGATTAGGGAAATTATTAGCATAATGCCCCATTTCCTTGCACTTGAAGCATTGAAGTGTTGGCGGTGCGTTCTCTGCAGTGTTTGCTTTATTCACATCATTAGAAACCCTTTTTCCATTACTTCGACACTCAGCTGCTCAATGACCTACTTTTCCACACTTAAAACATTTTCTAGTCCCTTTTAGACAATCTCCACCATGCTTCTTTCCACACTTTGTGCATAAGGAAACATTCATCTTCTTTTCACCATTATTCTGAGATTTCTCCTTGAACTCCATCTTTTGTTTCTTGTCAAAACCATGAGATGGATATGTAACATCAACTTCCATTTCTACCTTGATAGCACAACGCACAATTTCTTCATAGCTACTGAAGTCTCTTATAGCTAATGCCCTTCGAAGACTTGGTTTTAAGCCACAGAAAAATCGATCAACTTTACTTTCAGGTTGGATGATAATTCCAGAAGCATACCTTGCAAGTCTTGTAAAATTTGCTTCATAGGTACCAACAGATTCATCGTCCCTTTGATTCAGTTCAAGAAATTCTTTCTCCATCTTTGTTCGAAGAATACGAGGGAAGTACTTACTGAAAAACAAGTTCTTGAACTCGTCCCATTCCATGGACTCAATTTCATCTCTTGGCCTCGTATTCTTGATAAGATTCCACCATTGATCAGCTTCACCTTCCAAACGATATACTGCTAAGATGACTTTATCATGTTCAGAACATTGAAGAACTGAAAATATCTTTTCAGTAGTACTGATCCATTGTTCAGCCACAAGTGGATCAGAAGACCCACTGAAAGAAGGTGGACGTTGCCTCATGAAGGACTCAATAGAATATTGTTCCCTTCTCTGCTCATTTGGAAGTCCAGAATGATTCATAGCTTGTGTAAGTATAGCAATAAGATTTTGCACTCCATCTCCCATAACATTTGTTTGTTCAGGAGGACAATCATTGCATTGTCCATTGCATTGATCAACACGGTTCCTTCGGGTTCCAGCCATCGTCTAAAACCCAAAAAGAATAGTGTGAGAGGCAAAAATCATGCTAGGGAAAACAACATAATAAAGGTGGAGTATCCTCGATATCTAACATCTTAGGTTAAATTCTATGATCGTTAGCGTAATTCTAGTACTATAACCTATACGTATACTTATCCATAGGGACATCCCTAGACATACCTTAGAAATATCTCTAGGGATCTCACTAACGTTTTCGCATCCTAGTTTCCAAAGGTTGACTAAACCTTTCCTCTGATACCAACTGTAGAGACCCGAAGCCTAATGTACATGAACATTACATTACTTTTGCGGAATACTTAGTACATTACAAAAACACACACACAAGGACCGTAATAGTTTAGTGTCTTTGGAAACTCGGACTATAATCTTCTAATCGTGGTGAAAGATCTTCAACATCTCCCATAAAGATCTTCTTTTTTTAATACCTAAAACCTTTCTTTATATCCTGGGGAAAAGAAAACATAAAAGGGTGAGCTCAAATGCTCAGTAAGGGTATACAAAAGAAATAAAAACCATCTCATATCTTTTTGAAAATCATAACCTGCAAAAGAGATCATAATATCTTTACATGGAACAAATCATAGAAGTGAAAATGAGATCACCATAATCATAACATGAAACTTGAAACTTTGTGGCATGCACACATAATCATGGAAAATCATTTCTTGTTAGTCATGACTCATTGCCAAGACTATCTTAGTGGACAAAGTCCCTTTCTGAATCGAGTAACCCTCGTTTCAGTCCTGTTTCACTGAACCGGTATAACCTACCATTTCAGCCATGTCTATCTCATGAGATATAAAATCTTTACCCAATGCATTGGAGGGAGATATAGGTCCCACCCATCTTATAATGAATCCTTTCTTATGTGTGCCACATAATCATAAATCATACATCATCACATAACCCATGTAATAAAAATGGGATTCTTAAACAACATGACATCATAAAACAATTCATATAAGATAAAGGAATTCATAAAAATGTTTCCATCACAACATAATAAAATCCATGTAATAATAGGTATAAAAACAGAACCCTTTTATTATCTTAGATGGACAATAATTTTGATAAAATACTTGAACTTCATTCTTGAGGAAAATATCCTTTCTACTTCAAAAACATTTTTCCTTTCATAACATGTCATACAACTTTAAAATAAAAGAAGTTGATTAAAAATAAACTTGAAAACTTGTAAAGGAAGCTTCTTGGAAATAATGTTTTAAAAATCCATTCATGCCGTATAAGTTAAAAAAAACATTCTTCGTACTTTTGTCGGAAAAGTCAAAAAGTACCTCGTACGAAAAACGACAAAAGATTCCTTTCATATCTTTTACAAAAAACTTACCGAAGGGTAAAATTGGATATAAACTATTGTAGAAGGAAGGAAATAATATTAAATATCGAGGGAACATGGATGTGGATGATAAAATACACCCCAGTAGTTACCAAAGTAAAAACAATCTCGGATAAAAGTGAGATTGTGATATTTTCCCTTACCTTAGGTCCGACTTGCTTTGTAAGTGTCTGAACCTCCTCTTCTTTGAAGTGCCTCTTTGAGAACTCCTCTTAGGGCACTAGAATTGGTCTTTGAGGAAGATCAGAACCTCTAGGATGTTGCTAGGGAAGTGGAGAAGAGATTTTGGCAGGGGTTGGCCGAGCTTGAGTGCTCAAATTGGTGTGAGGAGGAGGGGGAGGAGGTGTCCTTTTATAGGGGAGGAGAGGGGCACCTTAGGAATATCTCAAAATATTATTTTATATTAAAGTCAAAATCAGTTTATAATGGTTCCAAAGGGTCTTATTTCGAAGATAAAGTGGGGATGGGTCGAAATCCTATCAACCAATAAGATTTAGACAAGTTTAGGGTATTATTTTAACCTTATCAATTAGATTTAACTCTAAGTTAAATAATTTAACTTTTACCGTGTCTTTTTTGTTTCTTTCACTATATGGTTAATACACTTACTATAACATGCCAAACGAACCCCAAATTGTATATTATTAATACATATATCCTTATCTAAGTCATTTGGCCGAACCTTAGATTTTTAGGAATAAAATAACAATTAATAATATAATATTTGATTTAAAAACTATTTTGTGTCAATTTTGACACTATTTGATATATGATTTTTGTGAAAGTCATAACAGAATTATATGTTCGAACCAAGTTGATTAAATCAACACTAGTATATCATAGTAACCTAGAAAATTAGTGGAATTCATAAAAAGTCTTAAATTACATTTATTTTTGTATTTATATTATCAATTATGTCAATATTTCATTAATAAGATAATTACTGTATCATTTTTGTGTCATAAATAAATTATATTATTTGATGTCTAAAAATTACAAATAAAATACCATCATGTAGGAAATCTTTTTAGCTTTCTAATGAATATTTATAGTCGAATTTATCTTATGTATAACCCCATATTAAAAATGATTTACTTATTAAACTTTGATTTTAACTATTTTAACCCTTCTTTAAATAAATTAATAATAAATGTCCTAATCTAATCCAAGTGGGCCTAAATGGTCATATTTTATTCCTAAGTTTGTTTTTGGTCGAATTACACTTTTCAAATAGAATTAGGACATGTGTTAGGGTAATATTAATATCATATTTACCCTTAGTTACCTTATTTACTATTAACCGTGGTAAAAAAAGTAAAAAGTTACTATTCACCAAAAAATTATTTTCATCTCATTGAACCACATTTTAGTCCTTGATATTAACCGTGTCTCTCGGATTTTCGAAATTCCATTCACAGAAGCGGTAAAATTAAGTTTTATGCAAAATTCAGTTTTTAACCTACCACTTAGTAGTTTCACTATTCATCAAAAATTGATGTTTTTCAGAACAATGCCAAAATTTCATCCCAAGCTATATTTCATATTCCGAATTCAAAAATGAAGTCTATTTTACCAAATTCATAACATAAAAGTTTCATTAATTAATTTTATAATTAAATCCCGCTGTTAAAACAAATAGCGTGTTTTTAAGAAACAATATCTATCAAAAGATTGACACTTGTTTATGTCTAGTTTAAATGTGAAACTACATCCAATGACCAACATTGTATTAAATTGTAAAAATATATTCTAAATATAATTTAAAACCACTCAAATTAATGATTTATCACTATTAATTATTTCGATTAAAAAAGTTGTTTTTAATTATAATTTAGTAATTTTCACTATTCATCAGAATATGAAAGTTATCCGAAAAGTACCAAAATTTCACCTTAGGCTAAATTCGATACTCCGAATCCAAAAATAAAGTTCATTTTGAAAAATAAGATTTACTGGATTTCAAAAAGTGGTTATTACTATTCATAACGGCTAGTTTTAATAATATTTTAATAGCATATCATTGTTTCGTGAAACTCAGGATTACGTACCACACACGCTATCGAGGAAGGTTGCGATTGCGTGTAATGCAAGGCAAGTCAAGGATGTGTGTTGTGCAAGCTCCTTTTGGTGTAGCGTTCAACACAAGACATTAATAAAATTAAAAAGAATATTTTTTTATAAAATCTTGGGCTGTTACAGTAATAGACATTGATCAAATCCAAAAATCTCATATAGAACATATTCAACTCCATTTGTGTTAATATATATTATTTTATCTTCTTATCATTATATATATCACACCTTTTTCCTTAGACATAATGTATCCTTATCTTTATGTTAAATAATACTGCTACTAGATTTTAATCATGTATTGGGCAAATTTTAAAATGGACCATAAATTGGAGTGTGTCATATTGTTCAAAATTATCATATTTCATGAGGAAGCATCCTAATAAACTATTTTTTCATAATTTCCTATCAAAAAGCATCATCAATATAGGGTATTTTGTGTATAGGTTATTTTGAAAATCATCTCTTTATCTCCTTAAAATTTAAAACACATTTATTTATCTAAAAGAACATAACTCTCTTCAATGTTATCTTTGTTTGGGATTTGAATGTCATAATAAATATATCTAAAATAATAAATTTTATACATATAGAGAAATATAATTATGGATCCTAGTTATTGAGTATGAGCCTAGCTAGTTTTCACTTTCCATTGCCTTTAATGGATATCCTTGCATGTGATTACATGACCCATGAATTATAATTTTTTTCAATAATTCAAATTGTAATTTTGGAATATGTTTTCTCCATTATCAAGGGATTTAGTAAAATCCATAAATTATATGAATGATCTTACATGATATTAGAATATATATATATATATAATTATAATGTATACACACTTAAACAATTTGAATGAAGTAATATCAAAATAATTTCTTCATATTAACAATGAAGATAGAAGGGGAATTTTCTAGTTTGAGTAGAATCATAATGAATTCATTGTGCTCAAATCCTATATAGAATCCTATATTGTGTATATAATATATATCCAACCATTATTAATGATATCTAGACTATATGTAAATATTTTATCTATATTAATCTCCCTATATTTGATCAAACAAGAAACTAGTAAGGGGTATATAATTCTAATTCTTGTTTATGATCATGTTAAGTTCAATATTTACAATACATTGACACATTGATCCATATTTCCTCACAATAAAAAGAATGGTTACACCTCATGGTGAATCAATCGATCCTAAAAACCCATTATCTAATTCTCTTTTTTTTAATTCTTTATTTCATATTATTAAATTTAGAAATTCTCGATACCTATTCATTGACATTGTTATATAACCAGGTATGACTTATACTAAAAACTAAACCTCACTATGTTGTGAAATATCCTTAAATTATTATATAAATTCATCAAAATATTATTAAAAAACATTCTTATCTTAAATGTTGAGTATTTTCCCTACTATTTGAGTGATATATCCCTTATTTCTTGGTAACATGATGCATATACGGGAAGTAACTTACATAGAGTGTTCATAGTCTACCTTAAAATGATATATGATCATGAGATGATATAAAATATGAAAATTGTTTCCAAATACTTCCAATTAATATGGAATCAATATAGAGAGAGTCAATAAATTCCTAAAATCACATCAAATTCAATTAAATGGAGAATAATATTATTCCCATAAAAAATTATAAAAACATCAATTGTAGAATTCGTAGAGACATAAGCTGGAATCAATGCACCTCAAGGTTTTTTTAACGATAAGTTATTATCCATCAATTGGGGTGGTTATTTGATAGACCTACCAAATTTCTCGATATAAAGGAATGGTTATAAATGGAATAACATAATTTTTTCTACATTTTTAGTTGATGTAGAGTGTACAATTCACAACTTCATTTTCATGACCCACATTAATTACAAATAATTTCCCCATGTACATTGGATATAGATAATAATGACATCAATTTTAATCCTTAAAACTAATATTTATTCACTTTAAGGATCAATGACCGTACATATTATAATATTAGCAATGATTTATGGTGGTTCAATTATGATTATCCTTCTACAATTCCATTTCATTAGTTGGCATCTTCATATCTCTTCAGAACTGATATACTAGATGGCCTTCTATACGATAATTAAAATTTTTAATTATCCATTTGAGATAATTACCCGACCATCATCCCATATTTTTTCACATAAAAAAAGATAAATCCTCTCCAATCTGTTGGTTTTATCTTTTGAGCTTCCATGAAAATACAACTCTCACATCTTGTCCCTAAAACCATGATAACAATGGGATTCTGACCATTCAATCTCTACCATGAGATGAAATCAGAAAAGATTAATTACAACAACCAATGTACCTTATAGAAAATTACCTTTGAAAACATTATTTAAAGTCACTGATGAAAACGGTTAATTTTCCTTTTATGATAAATGATAAATCTAGATGCAATATTTTTAAGTCATGTTATGTTTTCTTTATAGTTACAAATTGACTAATACATTTTTTAAACATTATTAATTTTCCATATATTTTAGTGAGATGAGTTATAAGAGAATACATATTTAAAAATCTATTCCTAATACCCTATCATTCTCTAGGGTAAATTTTTACATCCCAATTCATATCTGTTACTAAGTTCCATTATTAATATGCCTCACTATTAAAATGATAAAAATGTAGAATAACATTCTCATTATATAATTATAGATAATGGTAAAAATATTATTGTTATATTCATACACTACATTTTAATTAATGGAATAGAAGACTTAATAAATGAAAGTATATGTTACCACATGTATGAATCAATGTATAGTCATTACATCATTTGGGAATTTTTGTATTTTCACACATTTTCAATATTATTCATAGCCTGAGGCAATTGGGTGATAATTTCCAAGATATGTGTCATCCTATATCTCATCCCATTTGTCTGCTCATTTGAAGGGTCATTACATTGTGAATCACATTCATTTATGACTTGATTCATAATAGTTTAATCCATTGACTAAAATTATGTTTGTGAATATATCAAGATAGAATAATCAAAGTAATAAATAATAGGATTAGGAAAATAAATCTTAAAATTCTCTAAATTATTAAACCCTCATTTCAACCTATGAAATTTTATGTTCATTATAAATACCATTTGGTTCAATATAGTTTCTTTTTTGTTCTATCCTATTATTCTACATAACTGAGTACACAAAATTAAATGAACCTCACTAAGATAAAAATTCTAATAACATGATCAAATAAATTAACATTATATATCATTTTTTATGATTATTCATTTCATATGATAATAAAACACACCCACCAACCTATATGTTTTGGATTAATTAGTGGCGATATACATTATAAACTTATTTTACAATCATTTTTCCCATATCCCACAATTTTGTACCACACATGATACCATTAGAGCTTTAAAATATATAATTCAATTTTCATAACCTAGTGAAATGGAAACATAAAAAAAGTGAGATAATATTTTTAGAGAGGGTAAAGTTAAGAGATAAAATCCATGATAGTAACAGATCATAATATGAACAAGTGGGTATGAGAACATAATCAACATACTTGAACACCATATAAGGAAGTCATATCCAATAATATGTTGATCTAAAATCATGTATCCTTACAAATATCCTTGGGTATAACATAGGAAAAGAGTCTTATGGTTGTTGCAAACTAAGTCAACAATTATGAATGAAGATAACATGGCACATGTTTGTTGAAAAAAATAGAATTTTAAACAAAAATAATATTGTTAATCATAACATATATTAAATTTAACAACCAATACATTCATATCATAATGAGGTAGAATAATATAATACCCATAACATAGTACATTTGGGTTAACCACTTGCATCCTATAAAATGATGGAAATTAATTAACCAATAGTGTATGATCCTAATATAAGGAGGTAAAATAAAATTTTATAATTCATTATAGGGATATATCAGAAAAACATATCACATACAAACAACATACATGTATGTTGCATATTGTCAAAAACCATCTCGAGTCGACCCTGAAATGGTCACACGGGCCACTCTGTGACATGTCATGAAAGGAAATCCCTATCCTCCCAATATAGATCCACACATTGAAAGAATAAATAGATTAAACAATGGAATGATTTATCCCAAACATAAAAAAATGGTAAACATCAGAAAGAATGGATAGAGTAATACAAAATTATTTAAAAATTGAACTGACATAAATTGTATGACAAAACATAAAGTACAACTAAATGATACAACTAAACCAACCAGGCCTGATGACCAACAATATCCTTGTGACTACTCTGGTTAATCTCCAACACAATGATCTCAGGTCACCCAAGTTGATCAAACTCAAGTTGAAACCTTCACGGGTGAATAAGACTATAGGTGTGAGTATTAAAACTCAATAGGTTTCCCCAATATTCTATTCTCAATAAAATTATGCTTAAAATAAAATAAACATCAATTTCATTATTTTAATACAACATATAAAATAATGTTTTCTAAACAAGTTTTTATGATATGCGAGTTATCAGACATAAGCTTTTAGGTGTTATAAAAATATTGGTAGAAAAATTTCCAAAGATATCCAAATTCAAAATTTTAAAAAAAACAAGAGGGATGCTTTAAAAAATATACAATTTTAAATTAAACACACATGATACGATATTTTCTAGCAAAATATATCATATACCGATGGTGAATATAATATATCGAATGAGTACTAGTCACAGGAACACCCCTAGGAACTAGTTCGTTGTAGGACCCAATTGCCATGTATCTCGGTGTCAAAGTAACCATAAAAAATATCTATTCTCATGAATGAGCCACTAGTATGGAACAAATAACCATAAAAAATTGGTCCCCAACATCATCATCATAGTTTATTTAGTGTTATAATCATCAAACTTGCTATGTGAAACTTGGACGAAACCACTACGAATCACTAGCATTCTAGTACACGTCCACCCACCTAGATACACAGGTTTTCCTCTAGTTTTAAATCAAGTACCACATGTTATCCAATAAACTTTTCAAATGAAAATATTATTCCCAAATCATACACAAATAAACTGCCCACAAATTCACAGATCAATAAACCACTTAAATTTTTCGAATAATAATTTCAACAAGTATAACGAGTCTTTGCACATAAAATCCATTAAAAATGCTCTTTAAAGGAAAAAACCCACCATTACCATATGAAACCATATTTTTATACCCCGACACCCTTTAATAAATCAGTTTTATGGATCATAAAATTTCTCCAAATGATACAACAGAAAGTACGAATGAAAACGATTTTTGACAATATAAATACCAAATAGGCCTTTAATAATTCTTCACAAAAAAAACATTTATCAAAAAAATTATTCTAATCATATATTGGTTTAAAAACCCATTGGATGTAAAATAAAATTTACTTAAACCCCTCAAAAATTATGGTTACACATTCAAAACCCATCTATTTCTATAGTAGTGGAAATGGCCCATTTATCGAGAACACATGCCAAAACACCCTAAATCCTGATACACACTTAATTATTAAACCCAAAAACTGATTATAAACCATATAGGGCACCCAAAAACAATAATTCACATGCTTCCCATATTTTTTATAAGCCAAAAAAATCATTTTATATCAGCTTGAGCAACCAAAATTCAACTGGACACCTTTCTGAAAATGAGGTATTCAACAATTAATAAAACAAACTCTATTTAACAGAAAAAATGTTTTAAAACAAAATATTCATGCCAAAAATTTATATAAATATCTAAACATGGTTCAAAACATTACATGTTTTATGAGAAATCCAATGGTTCACTTTATGAAACACTTAGTGTGGACACTTTAACCAAAACAAAAAAAATCACAAATCAAGGCATACAATTCCCTTCTTGCACACTAAATAATTAATCAAATTGGTGAAAAAATACCTAGCAAAAATATAAGGGGAAAAAATAAATAAAATGATAAATCTTAAATTATTAAGGTAGTTCTTGGGAGAACCTACCTCAAAAGAAAGGCCGAATAGGAAAACACACACAATAACATCTTCTGGGGGTTTATAAACCCTAAACCTATTAATACGAGCCCCAAATGAGTAAAAACCCATAAAAATAATGGTATAACATAACCTTTTGTCTTTCATTACTAGGGGTGAAGATATATCCATGATGAAATGGATGGAGGAGGAGGAATGAGGAGAAAAGCGAAGGAAACTCACCTTGATAACTAGAGAAGTCTTCATCATCCATTAGATCCATGCCCTTATATGAGAGGTAATGTCTTGGAACTAAATTTAAAATCTCATTAGGTCAGGATAAACATGTTATAAAATATTTTGGGGGAAAATAGTGAAAAATTAATTATTTAGGATACTAACAATTTTCATTTTCAAATCTTAATGATTTGATAAAGCTTGAGAAATTTCGCCCTAATCCCAGATTAATATATAGTCAAAAGATAGAAAATAGATCATGTGGGTGCACATATGGTTTGTGGGATTGAGTGATATATATAATTTAAAAAAATATTAAAAATGAAAAAGGTATAAAGGAAACAAAATATGATATTTAAAAATGGAAATGGGCTCACGGGCTGGACCAATACGTAAAAAATAAACCAAGTCAAACTTGATTATGAATTCCTAAGGGGTCCAATTGGATATTGTGGTTTTAATAGGTCAGAATAAGATAATTGGGAAGTTGAATGGTTGAAAAATGTAAATAAACGATCATTTTATAAAAGATTTTTTTTTTCAAAACAGGAAGTTGGATCACAGTTTGGCCCAAATATTAATGTAACCACCCTTTTCTCCAAAAACCCCCAAAAAAGCTATGGTGAACCCATGTTAGGATTACTAGACAATGATTTAACTTAAAAAATCAACATTAATCTCACCCAAAGCTCAATAAAAGGTTTGTAATTTCCTATAAACCGGATCAAAACCAAGACATAAAGAACTGGGTGTGACAATTCTCTCCACCATTAAGGCTTTCCGCCCCCAGAAAGCCAGAATACAATCCATATGACTGATAATTTCCAATGGATTCATCATAAACACAATCCAATCTATTAATATTAGAAAATTTCACCCACCAAAATGAAAATTATACCTTTTTACCGAAATGAAACAACTCACAACCACTTCCCAAGAAACAAGGGAAGGATCAAGCCACTCATCCACAACCAATCCAAGACTATATTGTTAGGCCTTCTCCCAAAGATCCCAATGACCAACCAAACCAAAGAACATCATGAAAGAAAATAATTTCATGGGACGCCAGAATATACTCTCCCCTAATAAGAACTAACCAAGAGGGATGAAATAAGATTTCCACCTGATCTGGAATTAGGCCACTCCAACAGAGGTCTCCCAAACTCCCTTACAACAGCCTACCAACCCATGCCAATAAAAAAACAACATTCCCATTTAAAATTATTTCTCAAGAATGGAGGGGGGATGAACATAGCAAAAACATTTCACATGGACAAAAAACCACCACCACACTGGTAGGAGAGGAGGGGGGCCAATGATTGGACCACTGAAATGAAAGCTGATAACCACCCACCACTCTTTACCTACGAAGGGATAAAATCCAAGAATGAACCCAATTAAAATTGGGGGTCCAAAAACAAACACTTACCAGAATATTTCATTTAATATGGTATAACCATAGAAACTGAATGATGGGTATTTCCATGACAACCTTTGTGGAAAAAATAAATTCACAGTGATGAGAAACCAAAATTGAAATTCCAAACCCACATCAAAGAAATGGTGGAGGCAAAAAAATTACTAGAATCCCACAGCACAAGGATTTGAATATTCTATAATATCACTTGATATTGATCAGGTCTCCATAGAATATGCAATCCAATTTCAACAAAACATGTCATATTTCTGATCCCTATCCAATAAATATACTCATATAGTTCCATTTGAGGACTAGAATTTAAGTAATTATTATATAAGAATATTACTATTGGAAGGTTTTGATCCAATCATCCAATTAAATCCTTTGAATGTGATATATATATATATCTCCAATAGTTTGAATGGTCTTCTCATATTGACCTTCCTTTTTGGGATGATAAGAAGCACTAAAACATAATATTGTAACCAATTCCTGTTTTTGACTTCTTAATAACATTCATATAAATACTAGATCTCAATATGATGTAACAGAATGTTATACAACAGATATTCTTACCAAATCCATTATGTATATCTTTAAATTCTAATATAGTGAGATATATTCTCTAGTAGTGATGAATTATTCCAACTTCATCACGTCATTAACTATAATTGAAATTTAATTATTATCATTAAAATTCATTGGAAACCATATAAATAAATACATGTTGTTGTTTTTTACATTCAGATTCATGAATAGGAAATGTTTGAGTTAACCCCTACGACATCTTGAATTTAACCATAACTTATTGGAAAACCATGAATTAAGATATATAATCTTCAATATTTCCCATTCTGTAATCCCTTAAAAAATATCCATCAGATCATTATATAGTTATTAAATCCTATATGGATAGAAAATTATATATTATATTCACAATAAAACATATTCTTATTCAGTTATATAATTCGGGAGATAAATATTAATTAAATAAAAATTACAATCCCACCAATATTAATGATTAACTCTAAAATATTACATATCTCTTTCTATAGCTTCATATACTCTATTTCCCTACCTTGACACTCACATTGATGGATTATTGAACATTTATTTGTGGAAAATTGTTTTTCAAAAATTCTCTTTCGATTCTAATGTATTTCCTTTTAAAATAAATGATTATTAGATATATTACAATACTTATTAGGTATATGGTTCATTATCATTTATACTCAAGGAATCACCAACATTTTTTTTCTTCCCAACATAGTAATGTATTGATCAGTAATAATAATGTTTCAACTCCCATACTATCATTTGGCTCATGTTCAACTCATAATCTATGAATATGTACTTTATGATCCTATGATGAATATATATGTCACTCTTTTTAACGTTGATATCATTCCTCCATATCATTAATGTATGTATTGAAATGATAGATCCAAATCATTAATTGAGTGATTATTCTCTCAAACCCTTAATTGATAAGAGTAATAAGCAAAAACCTTTCTATTATTTATGAGTAAACATCTAACCCCCTTATTTGAGGCATAGTAGTGCATCACAAAACATTCTTCATCTCAGGGAAGTGTGAGTACATGTTTACTGAACAACCTTCTATTGAGGTCCTTCAAATTGTCTTTGTATTTGTCTACAAGGTGGAACTTTACTGTCTTCTAAGTTAATTTAGTTCATGTGTTTTAGATTAATAAAACCATTCCCACATTATTTTTATAGTAGATTTTAAATCCATGAAAACTATAGATCTCATTTACTAAATCATCTATAGTGAATTATTAATTACAAGTTATTTTGATTATTCAACGATATAAACATTATTATTATTAAACGACATATGCATGAAATTTTTTTATTGATAATTAACACATTCTAAAGTTTTCTTATATTATCACCATTATCAGAGATATCATCATAAACCTCATATGATCCCCATACTTTTCATTTCTTTTAGAATATATTTTAATATCATCTATAAATACTCCCAATAATTAATCAATATTGTAGATAAAGACTATATTCATCATATACATGAAGATGTTAAGGGAATGTGATTGTATAAATTTAATCGCATTGAATTCATAGTTTCTAAATCTTTTAAAAAAGTTTTTCCTAGATAGAAACTCTCATTTTACCCGTAATTGGTGATATCTAGATAAATAGTCAATCATTTAGATGTACTTGTCCCCTCTATTTTGGTTGAATAAGTATTCAATATATCATAGTTGATAGTTTTTCATTATCCTCATTTTTTATGTTCATACAATAAAAAAGGAATGGTGAACCCCTTTGTGAATAACTGCACTGTATAAACCTCTTATATATATTATCTTGTAGTTTCTTCCGTAATTACTCTAATTAAATTAAAGAAATTTTTATGGTTCCTTTGGTAAATTAATGTCATGAGGTTTATTGAAATAAAACCTCACGTTATGGGGAACTACAAGTTCCCTATTCGGGAAAAAAATCAATATACTCATGAACAATTGTAATATCCTTAAAAGGGATTTTCAAACCATCCCTTTGAGCCATGTATACCTCTGGATTAGGTATAAACACCCTTATAATGAATTTAATATCCATTAAGACATTATATTCAACCATGCATTGATAGATTATAATGAAAAAACTTTTTATAATTCAATGAACTTTTTAAATGAAGAAATTAATCATTAATAAATATATTTATATAAAAACAAGAACAAATATTCATTTTTTATTTTGGATCCATATATAATATGGCCTTCATATGGAATTTATAATTAAAAGAGCATTAATCTTCAAAATAGTTGATAAAATACTGAATATTTAGTGACTCTAAATATTAGTATATATAAGGTTTATTATAAATTATAATGGAAATAGATAGAAGAAGTGATGGTATTGACTTGTAGGATCGCACCATATGAAGCTTATTTATTGGATACTCTATTGGAGATAGAATCACTGTATTTTTTCCTTGAACAATACTGAGATGATATTCAATAACTCAAACTCATGTGAAAACGTTTATGGGAGATGATCCAACCTAATAAGAACATTTAATTAACCATGTTCACTAAACCACCATGATAAAGTACTACAATCATACACTATTCCCTTCGATCATATATTAGAGTAGTGAGGGATACATTATCTAAACCCTCATATTATAAATATTTATATATTATTGTTAATAATATATTTATTATATTTATACCATTTTAATTATTACTTCATATATATGAGAATAAATAACGAGTCTGATAAATATCTGATTCTGATGTGAAGAAACTAAAATGGTAATTTTTGGATATATATATTTCTAATTAAAACACACTATTTGATATAAGATGAATTTTTATAAGAATGTTACTTTTAAAAAATAATATTTATAAAATTTTATATTAAATATAATTTTAAAAATTATGATTTAATTTTTATTAACGTCAAAAAATGGTCTGTTTTTAAAACAATGGTTTGTGTGACCTTAACCCACGTAGCCCAAAGTTGGTGTTTAGATTACTACATTGGAATAAGATATAGGTAATAACATCATGAAGGATTGGATATTTCATAAATCATGTTAAACTAGAGACATACATGATTCCCATATTACATGTATACTCAAATTATAACAGTAATTTTATTGAGAATGAAAAAAATTGCACTATCGTATCCTTGTATATCAATCATATCCTTGTATATCAATCATAGTACATTTCATTAATTCTAGTGAATGTGATGAAAATAAGGGTGATAAAAAATTATCAAAAAACATTTAGTGTACTTGTAGCTATTGAGATTCCATAAGAATAATAATGGAAAGTTAAATAACTGAACACACATGGAATTTAAATAATATAAATAGTATAATCAAATGGAAATTCAAATAACTTAACATGTATTCCATAAAAATAACTTCACAATCATTAACATATAATGAATAATAAATATGTAAAGGTAAACATATAATCACACATTTCACTTAAATAACATCACTTCCATTAATAGATTAGGAATAATCAAAATATAAAGATAAAAAATTGAGAACACATGCCATTTAATCAATAAACTGATAATGAAATGCATCTAGAGATAATATAATTTAGAAAATGTCATATATAATATTATAAGTCATAGTTAATATATAATGGTAAATAACTTAAAACAAATTCCATTAATTCCATATATTAAAATTTAAATTCATCCACAGATAATATCCTTGTGAAAATCTCCTTGATAAAAATAAATTTGTTCATGATAAATGAAATTATTAATCATTTGAAATCATTTTATAAGTCACATGATACATATCTTCTCAAGTCCATTCATAAGATAGTTTAAAAGTATATATAGAATTCAATTTAATTCTAGAACACTGAATCACATAAGGAGACTACCCATTCATCAAGGGACTACATAATTTTAGGCCCCACCAATCTTTGTGTTTCCAAAACATCACTCTTATATCAAATAATCGATTTAATACATGAATAATATTCATTACCATTAAATATATATAATTAAAATATAATATAGTTTATCAATATATCCCTAATAAGTCAAATATATTACAATTTGAATCATAATATGTAGAAATGTGATTAATTTTATTGAATATGTAAATACAAGATAAAAATAATAATCATATTTAGGGGAAATTTAATGTACAATGGTCACAGGAAAGTTAATATTTCAATGGAAAGTTAATGACTACATAAACTAATCTAGAATATGAATGGAAATACATTCCTTCGTCAACATTATTACAACCCATCCATAAAAAATAATAATTACAGGATCAATAAAATATAACCATGATAAAGACTAGGTAAAATAAATGGTTGTTGTATTGATGAATTAAAATTCCATAAAAAGATATTAAAAAATATTCTTGTAGAAAATAAAATTAACTTTTGCAAATTTTCCTTTTAAAATATAAATTTCAAAAAAAATCAAAATAAATATCATTGTAAATAACCTTCGAAACATATAATATATTAGTTAAAACAATTATCGGTCCTGATTTCCGGAAATTATGTGTATTCATTACATTTTAAAATAATGTTTCCATTAAATTTTTACTGTTAAATCAAAACATTAATTGTTTGGAAAAAGGTATTAGGATTCTTTTAAAACAATTTATAAAAAATATAAAATTCATAAAATTTCATTTATAAATCAATTTAAATAATCATAAAAATAATTTTCAATTTTTTTATTAAACAAGGTTTTGGAAGAAATTATATTTTTTACCCGAGTAGAGAAATGAAGTGGGATTTTATCAAAAAAATCCCAAATCATTTTATCATCCAATGAGTAGAAAAAATTATTACAAATTGAAAATTTCATGAATATTCATAGGATAATAAAATTAATGGGATTTATTAGATAATTATCATATAATTTCTTCTAAGGGAAACTTAGGTATAAACATTATCAATTAAAGTTATATTTTTAAATAAACCCTTATAGATATCATAAAGATGAATTGAGAATTAATCAATTAGTCAATTTTATGTGTAAAATTTAAATCAACCCAGAATAATTGGATATAAAAAATAATATAATAAAAAGTATTTACACCCATAATATAGTAATATCAAAGACAATGATGAAGTATTACAACCTTAGGAAAATAAATTGAGTTATGAAATTCATTACCACATAGTAATTTTCAAGTAAAATTACCTTGGGTGAAATAATAAAAATCGAAACATAAAATACCATGATGTGATAATTATTCATGCTATTACATGAAATAAATAATGTATACAACCCGTATAAAATAAATTAGTTGTAAAACATTGTAATATACCCCAATGAAGTGAAATTGAGATGAAGTCTCCTACCTTGAGTCTAAATCATCACATGTGTTCTTTATATTCATAAATAATAGACATATGTTAATTATTTAAATTATTAATAACCTTTTTAAATTTGATTACTTATTTTATTTCTATAATTAATATACAATTATATTATAAATAATGTTTACTTCGCATTTTTCGATGATATTTGACTTTTGTGTTAGAATCAACATTGATAGGAATCAAATAATAATCATGATATAATTATCAAATTTATATATATTTTTTAATTTTAATACCAGTACTGAAATATTTTTTTGATAAATTTTCAATGTTATGATCATGGAGGCAGTAGGTCATATATATTTATGATGAACTTTTCCATTTCCCAATGATAATTATGGAAAGATGGTGAGTAATATTTTTTTAAATGATCATATATTCATAAATACCATATTTTTTCATTAAATGTAGTTATATTTATAATAATTGTAGTGTGGTTATGAAAATATCTTCACATTTCATTGTGAAGGCGATAGTCCACACATATATGAATGACACTATATTCTTTTAATGTTTGAAAAGTGAAGAAAGGACATGATATATTAACACTTATGAATAGAAAATATTTCATTAATATAATAATTATGCAATTTATTTCACATATATTGTTTATTTTTTTCAGTATTACCTTCGATGTAATGTTGTAGTGAGAATAGAATAACATCAATTTGTGAGGCAGCAGTCCTACGTACAAATGAATGACATTATGGTATCCCCTATGGAATGGAAAGTAAAATGTTATATGTGATATAATTAATAAAAAGGTATTATTATTTTATAAATATCTTATATATATATTATATCATCTTGCCCAACTAAGATAGGTGTTAATGAAAAACATGTTACAATGGCTGGTTAGGCAGTATTTTTAAATACACACTAGTGACATTATCATTCACAATTTGAGAGAACAAGAGATGGATATAATTCATAATATTTCTGTAATAACATCCTAGTTTATAGTATATACTGTTTTGTAATATAATTATAAATCAAGTATATTTTAATCATAGGGAAGAAGAAATAAAACAAAATGCATAGTTCATAATTTTACTTATTCTCAGCCCACCTCTTCATGATTATTCCTAAAGTATTCATAGAAGGGATTTATGAAAAAACAAATGATTATATGATGAAGGTGTGTTTTTTGGGATGTTTTTTGGGATGTTATAATCTAAATAAAAATCAATTTAAGGTGTGAATAATATATAAGAGGAGGTGGCCTCTTAAGAGTGTGGTGATTGAAACAATTGTAATTTTTCAAAAGAAAAGTGGTACCCACGTTTTTAACATGCCAAAAGGAACCAAGATCAATTATTATAAATTCACATAAATTATAAGATATATAAATTTCCATAAAATATATTATATACTTTTATTAAGGCCATTTTAACCCTTATTTATTTAGTTTAACACTCACTAAACCCATTTTACCTTTACAGTGATACTTAATTTTAATATTTTAACTATTCATTATGGTAAAAAATTAAGATCAAATTAATGACTATAAATTATGATGATTCAAAATATAGAATCCATTTTACCAAGTTCAATTCATGGATGTGGAATAATTAAATTTAAAAGAAAACCACAGACACAATAAAAAAGAGGGGTTTCAAGAAGAAAATTCTCTATGGTATATAAGGTTTTAGTATCAAAGTTCATTATTAAATTGATCCCAATCAAAATAAAATATTTATAATTATAAATTTTAACCAATTAAATTTATATCTCAGCCTTGTAAATTATTTAAATGAAAAGGATTTTTTTACATCAAAATGGTATTTTTTACTATTTATTGAAAAATGAAATGTTTCATAAATATTAAAAATATTAACACTAAAATAATTTAAAAATTATGGGTTAAAAAATTAAGGTCATTTTATTAAATAAATTTTTTAGTGGTGGTAAAATATAATTTTAAATTATTTTCATAAAGAGATAATAAACCACATTTTATAAAAATAATTTTTTTCAGAAAACATTTCTTTTCCTTTTAAATGATTCTTATTTTATTTATAATAAAAAGATAACTATAATTTTATTAATTTTATATGTAATATTCATACCATTCCAATTAATAGATATTTAATAACTGTATAATATATTATAGTCCATTTATGCAAGTGTTTTCATGTTTCGCAAATCATGGAGAATAAATTTAATATAATATATTTTTTTGGTTGTTTAAGAATAGTGGTGTGGGTTTCATATGAAACCGATTGATATGTTATTATTTTATAATTTTTTATGTTACAGTATCCCCCCATATGTAAATTATAATTTCTCAATTTGATCTTGCACTCAAAATTTATGAGTTTTATATTTTAAAATTCCTTTTTTGATAACCCACATCATTAAAAAAGTTAATAAAAAATCAACTCAACAAGAGAGAAAGGAAGTAAAAGGGTCATATTGAATAAGATAAACAAATATTTTTAATTATTATAATGTTGGTTTCAAGTTAAGATATCTATATGGTAAAAAATAATTATTATTTATAGATATTGATAGAGGTCATCAATTATAAGAAAGTGAATGATCAACTGATATATAAGGATTTCAAAACCATAAAAATATGATTATTTAAAATTCCATTTTAGTAATCATAGTTCAACATTGTAGGATAATCTTTTTTCCAAGATCATTTTTCCCATACTTTTTGAATTTTATTACGATCTAAAAATAAAAGGAAATATTATTAATTAATATATTTCTATTTCATAAGAACAAATTTTATCATATGGTTAGGCTTCAAAAAATTTCCAATTTTTTGATTACTCAAATAAATGAATATAAAAATTGAATATTTTATTCATGACTCCCTAAAATTAACTTTTAACAGATCATAAGTTCCATAAAATAGTGACAAGTCCTTCCATCTATCTATAAAATTTTACATAACAAATTTTGTTAGAAAAATTTACCCAATATAATACATTAATCTCTAAATGAAAAAATTAACACCACAGGTTCATTATTTATATTTTTTTATATAATCATTTAACTAAAAAATGAAGTAATACTACAGACATCATGCAGGCCAATGGTAGCCCTAGAACCCTTATCATGATTACGTTGTGGGTTCAAGCCCTACAGCCTTTCCAGACGTAACGGTTTGTCACATAGTATGTGTGTTTTCCTTTTCCTAAAACCATATTAATATACTTTTAATAATATTCCAATATTATGTTTACCAATAATTAATACAATACCAAAAATAATATAACAATTATGGGTTTCCAATACCATAAATCTTGACTCCAAAAAATGTAATGTCACTCTTCCTTAAAAAACACATTCATATACTAAACTAATGGGTTATATTCCCATAAATATTTTCCAAAAAATATCATTAATGTTTGTAAAAACTCATCACATAACACCCAAAAATGTTTTATTATGACTTTGAACATATGATCAACCTTAATCTCATAATCACATGATGGTATCAATAAATCTTATGTCAAAGGATATATATGTGATTATAAAATATTAATCAATACTAGTTGTTTCATTTTTATTGTTACCAAAATACCCTTTGTAAAAATAATACTATAATTTAATTCTTGAATCCTGATACATAAATACTTCATACAATTTATTTCAACATTGGTAATTCCTTAGTCAAATGGATAAACATTAGAAGAGGGAATTGACATGTATAATTCCAAATTTCCCAACATTTAATTTAATTAAGTATTAATATATATATAGGATTATATTTATTTCCCATCATCACACTCTTCATTTCTCCTCATAAATCCACATAATTTATACAATCATTTCTATGAAATAAACATTTTGTGATTCCACTAGGAAATATTCATGGGTGTCTCTTTCCACGTTTCTTTCCTGGATTAAATTGATCATTTTTGCAGTCATGGTATCCATCACTCTAGCTATTAGAAAACTCCATAATTCTCTTATTTTGGGAGTCTAGGAGTTGGTTAAGATATATTTTTTAAATCATATTTTGGGATAACTGATTTGGAATAATCAATATATCTTTTACTCTTATCATCACCCCATTTTTTCACAACACCACCACAATTTCTATCATATTTTACATTTACAAAATTAATTTAGCTCTCAAACACGGGTTAAAACTAAAATTTATAGTGTGAGTTACAATAATTGTTTTCAGAAACCCATATAATAATTTATTTGATATATAAATCATGACACATTTGTTTTAATCGATGACACCTTAGGTTTAACATAGGCCATTCATTGTCATTTTGTTTTCAAATCCTTCATAATAATTTCTAATGACAATTTGAATTATCCTATGAATATCACATGGGAGTGACAAAATATGTGCACAAAAAGGCTCTTCGTCATTCACCAAGTGATAATCAGTTCATTATCAATCTACCCTTTTGAGTTATTACTCCTAGGTGCGACTATACCAAAACCACTTCCACTTATAGTATCTAGAAAGTGACGAATTTTTAGTAAAATACATATAATCTCATCCTTAAAAAATTCATAGGACCTTATTCTATACATACGATAAATTTATATCCTAGTTTTATGGTCCATAAAATACTTTTTCTTATATATAGTTCCTAATGAATCTACTAAACATCCTCTAATACCAACAGTAAAAACCTTACCCGCAATAACCTTTGGTCTTTTTATACTTTACTATATTATAATAAGATATAAGGAATCACATCTTGAATGATTAAATAGTTTAGTAGTCTTCATAAACTACTTAAATCCATTATTACTATATTATATTTGAATAAAATCATTAAAACATAATTTTTCTTTTAAGAATAAAAAAATCACTCTATAATATCATTTTATATCAACCATAGTAATATTTATGGATTCCAATGAATGGAATAAAAATAATGGTCAGATAATCTTCATAGTAATAGTTATGTACATAGAAATCTATCATGAATCAATAAGAATAATCATGGAAATGTAAATATCAGAAGAAAGGATCCATTTATAAAATTTGAATAGAATAATCAACACTATATGTCAAATAGCTGAACAAACCATCCATTCAAAAAAATTATATCATAAATAGATAAGGAATGATTTACATGGAATGGTAAATAAAATAACACCCTTTCCATTTAAATAACATTGATATCGTGAAGATATAAGGAATAGACAACATTCCTAGGTAAATAACTAAACAAAGAGTTTATTAAACCAACAAACTAAGAATAAAATTCATCAATATATAATATATAAAAATATCTTCGATAATATGATAATTAATAATTAATATGGTAAGTTAAAAAACTAGAAAATATCCATTTAATCAATAATGTAAGAATGAAATACTTCCAGATATAATATCATTGAAAAAAACATCATGGACAGTGTAAACTGAATTTTTATTAAAGGGAATTATTAATCATTGTGTGTAAAGTTCTCAGAATAATAATACCTATATTATTAATACCTATCATCAAACTAGATAAAAAAAATAAAGAAACTTTTCTAATGCTAGATTTTTAATTCCCCTCCTTATAATACTGATGCAATGATAAGCCATATACTTCTAGGCGCCACTAGTTACTGCATGTCCAATTCATTCCTGATATATCAAATTATTAATTTAATTCATGATAAATATGTATTACCATTAAATATCCATATTGTTTAAATAATTGGGGTTATCATTATTTACACATTAAATTAATTTAATTTTAATCTAAAACACCATGTGTAGAAATGAGAATTATTTTATGTGATAAGAATTTCTAGGATAAAAAATGAATATTTAGGAGACATTTAATGTCCAATGACCAAAGGAAAGTTATTATTTCAATGTAAAGTTAGTGAATATAATAATAAATCAATAATATTAATGTTAATACATTCCTTGTTCAGAATTATCATAAGTTAACCATATGAAAATAGAGATGGTATAAATAAAACATACCCTGAGTCGAGTATAATTAAAATAAAGGGTTATTTTAATTGATGAATACAAATTATATAAAAACATCTTTAAAAAAATTCTCGAGGAAAATAACATTTTCATTTTCATAATTTACGTTTAAAAAAAATGTTCCTAAAAAAAATTGAAAATAATTTTCTTTCAAAATAAAATTTGAAACTAATAAATGATGAATTAAATCATTGGGTGTTCATCACGGTAAGAGATTTCCTACATGATGTACCCATGAAAATAATTATCCCATTCTATTTCCTTTGTAAATTACAAGATTTAATTATATAAAAAAATAGTATAAGGATTACATTAAAATAAATGTAAAAAATAAGAAATTTAAAAAATTCATTGATAAATTATTTTACAGAATTTTCATTACATTTATAGATCCATTTTAATAAAACATAGTTTTAAAAGAAAAATAAGTTTCGACCGAATAGAGAAATTAAGTAGGATTTTAATAAAAGAATCCCAATAATTTTATGTACCATAGAGTTGTAAAATAGTATAATTACTTGAAAGAGTCATTAATAACTATATTAGAATAAAAACAAATTATTTTATTAGAAAATTTCAAATAATTTCCTTTAATGGAAACACCATTATAAACAATCATCTTTAAAATGAGACTGTGAAATAAACCATTTCAAATATCATATAGTTTAAGTGAAAATTAATCACTGAATCATTTATCATGGCTAAATATAAATACACCTAAAACAATTGTAAATAAAATAGAATATGATAAATATTAATTCAATACATAATATTATAATATCAAAGACCATGAAGAGGTCATATAACCTAATGAAAATAAATTCTGTTATGAAATTAATTACCACTTGGTAATTTTTGAATTCCAATTCCCCTGTGATGAAATAGTTAAAATTAAAACATAAAATGTCTTTATTAATTATGGATTCAACATATTATATTTTAATATAAAATTATACACACTATAAACTAAATATTATGTGCATAACATTATAATAGACTCAATTAAGGAAAATTGTGATGATGTCTCTTACCTTTAGTCTGACTTGTCATGTATATTATTTATCTCTATTAATAATAAAATTGTTATATTTATTTACATTCATAATAGAATTTTTAATTTTTATTATTCCTTTTATTTCAATTATTAAATTTTTGTATAAAATTATATAATCAATAATGTTTACATCTTGTTTTTTGATGACATTTGACTTATGCATCAAAGATAACTTTGCTACATATTTGAGGGAGGAGGAGATAGATATTTGTATTTACCTTAACATAATAGAAAATAGTTATATTTAAGATTAATTATTTATTATATAATAATAAATTAAGAATATTAGAAGGATGCTAAAGAAGAAATACAAAAATGCATAGTCTGTAATTTTTCCTCTTTAGGGTCCGCATCATTACGATTATACCTGAAGTAATCCTATAATGGATTTGTGAAAAAATAATGGCTTATAGGATTATATTATTGAATTTAAAAATTTATTTTGTACGTTTTGGGTCTAACCGAAATGGATTCAAGGTATGGAGAAGAGATGTGAGGTATGACCTTTTATAAGTGTGGTGAGTGGCACACTTGTGATTTTTTAAATAGAAAATGTATAGTGATGTTTTTCACAATTCTAATGGATAAAAATTCAATATTCTCTTAAAAAACACATTTTAAGACCTTAATATGTCTATATAATAAATTTTTGGAATTTTTTATGTCATTCTAACCCTTATCATTGTTTTTAAACCCACAGGTAAACCCATTTTTTCCTTAACTGTGGAATATAATTTTAATTATTTTCATTATTACTTAAGATAAATAATTATATTTCACTAATTATAAAATATAGATAATTCTTATTCCAAATTTATAATCGTTTTTTATAAATTAAATTCATAAAATTGTAAAATTAAAATTTTAAGAAAAACTCACAAACATGACGAAAAAAGATGGTTTTCTAGATAAAAAATTTCACAAGTTGGGATGGTTTTAATATCAAAATTCAAAATGATATTGATTTAAATAAACTATATTTTATTTATTATAATATAATTAAACTAATTTAAACATAAATCCATTTTAAAATATAGTTTAACCATATATATAATTTAAATTATAATGATGTTATAAAATTAAAATTAGAATTTTTCACTATTCATCGAAAATTGAATCTTCTTTGGAAAATACAAAATATTCATCCAGATATAATTTTTATATGATTGATTTCAAAAATTAAGTTTTCTTTATCAAAAAAAATTATGTTGATGTTAAACATTAATTTTATATTGAATGCTCAAATATCAAATGAACCACATTTTAAATAAATATTGTTTTTTATATAGAATATCTTTTACTTTAATATTCTTTTTAATTTATTTAAAATTTATATATAACGATAATATTCATAATTTTGACGTTACTATTCATTCAATTTAATTTAATGGTTATGTAAAAAAATTTACAATAATAATGTACATTTAGGCTTGTGGTTGGGTTTTCAATAATCAATTAACTAGATTGAATTTAATGAAATATATTTCATGGGGTTTTTAAGCTCAATGTTTTTTTTGCATAGCTATCAAATACATTTTTGCTTCTAGAATCGTGTCATGTAACCCTAGTATTTTCTATTAAATAATGATTTTTATTTAAACATTTTTATTTTCATATTTAGGCAACAATATTTTTAAAATAGTAATTATTTTTTAAATATAAGAATTATTTTTGAACTAATCAAATCAAAATTAACCATTTATGAATTTCACCTAATATTCTAGGACAATCAAATTTTTAGGTAAAATTCAAATATATTATAAACACAATATTTGTATTATAAATTCATAATATATCAAAAGTGATGTAATAATGACTATAAATAGAATTCATGAAAAATATATATTTCTGATTTAAAAAAAATTTATTTTGTTATTGTTTGATTAATTTTACAAATCTATTATGAATCTCCTAGAACCAATTTTTAATTTTAATATTTAAAAAATAATTATCTATTGAAATGACACAATCTTGCATCATCAATGGTTTTTTAAGGATTCTAGTTATTTTCCAACAAAAATATTAATAACCATTCCTCCGTGGCTGAATCCATTGGAGACAAACCTTGGAATGGATTTTGGTTTGGATTATTTTAACACATTGTGTCTAAAACCTATATTTATAAATTAATATATAATTCCCATCTATATTAATAAAATAACCCAAAAACCTCACAATATAATTTTGTCAAAACCCATTGATAAACAATTTTGTCTCCCTCTCCCCCTCTGAATTCCTATTAAGGAATTATAAAGCCCTTATTAGGAACCTACTGAGATTTTATAAGTTCCCTCTTAAGGTGATGGATTCAATAATCATCATTTTTATTTAAGGACATTATTTATATTAAGCCATTATATTTCAAATTATTAATGTTTTAATGTATTTTTATATATCCCTTTATTTTCCTTAAGATTCTCATATAATGATATACCACCTTTAATTCTCGATAAATAATTCAACATGTGATTTTGTAAATTCATTATGATGCCGAAATTATCATGATATTTTCTACGCCAACCTTTTTTGTTTAAATAACCATGACCATTTAAACTCAATGATATTTACATAGTTTTAATTATCCTTATATCATTGTGTAATTCCAGTTATATAACTGACACCCCTTAACCATGGGATTAAAAGTGATTAATGTTATTCTTATGTTGTATGATCTATAAGGAACAAAAATGCATGTACATTCTATTAAGTATATGGGTTGTCCTAGAATTATATAGACCTAAAATTAATTGGATAATTTCTTTATATCATTATATACTAGGTATGGCTAGTGGGATTTTATCATAAATAGATTGTGTCAAAATTTATCAGCAGCTAACCTTGAATTTTTCTTATGATATCATTTTTATGGTGTTTCTTCATTATATTGTTTTCTTGATGTTATTACATTATATAATTCATCAATGTTCATGTTTATGATTCTCACCAACTTATGTAACCATGATATTCCTCTTGAGTCACATGAATTAATCTCGTCATGTAATATTTTTTAATATTCCTTTACAAGGATATATACCTCACCCCTTTCTTATATATGTCCCCTGGTAATCCCCTGAAATTAAGGAAGATAAAAAATATTCGAAGTGCATGTTATGGAATTTAAAATAATTTCATTTGATTTATGTTTCTAGATATTATGATATATACCTAATTACCCAACTACTTTATTCATCTAGATCTTTTGGTATTTTATTTGTGTATCTCTATGTCATAAATCATAAATTATGTTTATAAATTAGACGATTTGTCATAGTTAGTAACAAAGAAATTTAATTTTATGTTTTGGATTAGAAATATAAAAACATAGTGAAATCCTTAATTATAAGAATAAAAATTTGAGAACATCAATAAACTTTATTAAAGTATAGATTTTGTGAATTCCAAGAAACAAAATGCATGGCTTCATACTACCAGTTGATGTGTTTATGGTATAGTTTCAATTGTGGGTAATAATCATGAAAATGTTTCATTGTGTATTAACATAACTATAACCTAGTGCCTGAAAAATAGCCCTTTCTAGAAACCATATTTGAAAATTTTGGTGGATATGCTTCACTAAATTCAGAAGCAATTTATGAACCAATATGAAGAGGAAAAAATTCCCCATGAAATTTTATTTTAATAAATTGATCATGGATAACATAGAAAGAAATATAAAAAATTGAAAGTTAAGGAATATATTTTATTTATCAGTTATCCCTTTAGTGTTTGTGGTTTTGGTTTAATCTATTTAACAGTTTCAAAATTCTCATCCATAATTTTTTCCATTATTTTAGCCGATGGATTCAAATAGTAAGAACTGATTCAATGAATAATGTGATAGTAAATGTGAAGACACACCAAATGAGTCAACCTTCTAGATAAGAGCATGATTTGAGAACTTCCTAATGATATTTACTCAAATAACTTGTGTTTTTAAGAGAAACTATAATCAAGGGGAAACCCAACATCACCCAAAGAAATGGAAATCTTCAATTTAGACATTTATGTGAAAAATGACTCTAATTTTTACAAGATATTATGATCCCATAATCATAGAATAATGGATCAACTACCTTTAAAATATATTCCCCATAGATCAATGATTTTAGAAAGAGATTTGCTTTCCACTTTTTTATCACATGGGGGGGATGTTTTTCAATGTTGGATGTTGATCAATATTATGAAGTATGATAATGAAATTGATGCAATGGAGTAGAAAAAAATTAGGAAAAAAATTCAATATATACTTTCCCCACTATATCTTTCATAAGATAGTGAGTGACCTACTGTGACTTAATAAAAATAATGAAGATTCATGCAGGGTGTATGGGATGAACTACACAAGACATGGGTGTTATACCTCTAGAATTTTCTTTAAAAATAAATGTCAATTTGACAACTTAATTTGTGGGATAATGATGAATATAAAAAAATTATTGATTACTAGAAATGAAATCTTTGAGAACATTTTATAACATTCCCTCAAAGTTTCAATGGGGATGGGATATTCCCAAGACTCTAATGGGTCTAGATATAGAAAGTAGAAAGTAGAATTTAATTCTAGTTTACTGATAGAGAAATATCATGGTGGTATGAATGTTCATCATCCTAATTTTCAATAGTCAAGGTAAAATAATCCCTAAAATTTATTAAATGAGACAATGAAATACTTTAAGTGTGGTATAAAGGTTAAACTAACTAGATAATGTTGAAAAGTGAACCCCAAAAATGTGATGGAAGAAATGAGTTATCTAGTAAACCATCATCCAACATTATAATGTATTAATTACTATTACTGATGAAACAATGCATACCAATGCACTATTAAAATTGTTTTTAATGAGGGTAAATGAAAAAAAAATCATGGTTGAGTGATCAAGGGAATGCATATGTC
This sequence comes from Viscum album, assembly GCA_963277665.1. Lineage (NCBI taxonomy): Eukaryota > Viridiplantae > Streptophyta > Magnoliopsida > Santalales > Viscaceae > Viscum > Viscum album. The sequence continues at coordinate 2,068,798,278 of OY728164.1, read as the reverse complement.
ATCATAACTACTGAGGTGGATCTTCCCAATGATATAGTCACTAGAATTATAGTTATTTATTTATGGATATAAAATATACTATTTGATTCGAGTTCCAATAATTCAAATATATCACCCTTGTTTAGTAGAATTTATCAAATACCACATCAAACCAAGATTTCAAGATTCTAGTGAAAATGTAAAATAGGGAAAACAATTGTATATCAAGAATATAACTTCTCCCATGTAAATATTTTATGGTATAATTTCCCATAAATCCTTTTTATAATCCCTTGAGTGGAATTCAAAACTACTATGGGTATGGATTTTATTTCAATTTATATATTGAACAACCATTACCTTGAGAAGTAAATTATCATTTTTATTATAAATATTCCTTGGATTCCATTAATGTGTAAGGAGGATTATGGATCTTTTTTTTGGAATCATCATGAAATGAATGGATTGTTACTACCTTATGAGAAAGTGTATCTTGATAATATAATTGACACTATCAAAATGATCAACCGTGATTACATTCCCATGATATGAGAATACTATGATGTTTTTCCAAAATAATTTCAATGTTCCTCTAAGATGATATGTTGAGTTTTTTGTTGAACATATACCTTGTAATTTAAAAATATCCCATACTCTTTATAGAATGTCTTCTATAAAACAAGATTTCTTAAATAATAAACGATAAGATAATATGGATAAAGGGATTATATTACAAAGTGTTTCACAATTGGTTATGAAGGATCTTTTCATTAAGAATATATATTAGTCAATGATCCTCTATAATATTTGTCATAAGCTCAAAAATATCATAATAAATAAAAATAATCTTGTACCATGTATTGATAAATTGTTTGACTGGCTATGGGGATCCTTGTACTTATCTAAGGTGAATTATATTTTTGAGATATTATCAAGTAACGGTGAATAAGGATGATATCCCCATGACTTCTTTTTTATATTAATTATGGGAAGTACGTGTTTATAGTGATGCAATTTAAATGCACTAATTCTCTATCTATGTCCATGAACATAGTGAATGAATCCTTTAAAGAATACCTCAACAAATATATGGTAATATTTTTCATAGATATTAATATCTAATCCTAAATAAAGGAGTAACATCAAGATGTTTTTTATATTTTACTAAATACATTGAGAAAATAAACATTGTATTCAATGTATGGTTAATGCATGTTTTGGAAGGAGTAGGTAACATTCATGGGGAATGTTATCACTCTAAGATCAGAAATTTTGGATCCTTCAAAGACTGTGGCAATTGAATAATAGACCATACCATTATAAATAATGTAGATCTATAGTTTTTTGGGATTAGATTGATATTATAATTTTTTGTGAGATAATAATCACAATTTTTAATCCTAATAACTAAGATAAAATTGAATGGAGGAATTTTTTCTCGAATAATGAATTATAGTAATGATTCAAGGAGGTTAATAATAGGAAAATATCTACACATTTGTTTACATTAACCTTCAATGGATAAAGATTTTTTATCTAAAGTGATGTGCCCAAAATGCCTTGGGTCATCAACTAACAAAATATAGAAATGTGATAGCCTATTCCTCTATCCAATTATTAATCCTCAAATATAATTATGAAACTTGTGATCTAGAATTGGATTTAGTGATCTTCACATTGAATATATAGTGACATGATCTCTATGGGAAGAAGGTTGACATAAATATGACTCATAAAAGCCTAATGTATATATTAACATAAAAGGATCCAAATATGTGTCAATGAATTTATTTTAATCTGACCATGTGGTTGGATTTTTCTGTTGATTACCATTCTTTTAATGTGATCAATGTGGAGGATTTGATATCTAGATAAGATCATGCTAACTTGTCCATTATGAGATTAAAAGGGATTCAATATTCTAGGAGATGCATAGGATTGACAAGGGAATCTTAAAATTATTTTCATCCTAACCTTCTCAAATAACTACACATCCATTTATTCATGGGAAGATTAAGGAGGCTTGGAAAGACTATGAGGGGTTATCTATAATGGGAGAGAATATTATGGTGTTCATCTATTATAAGGTCAGAGTTATATGTTATTTAACTCATATTTGTATCCCATCATGATAAAACATTCATATGAATCTTCTAGATGATGTACATAGATGATCTATCATTAATCATCAATTAAATAAAAATATGTATGGAGATTTGAAGAAAAACATAAAAAGGGATGGAATGAAGAGGGATATTATAGAATTTGTATCTAAATTCACGATATTAAAACAATTCAATGATAAGTAAATGAAGTATAATCATATGATGAGCCTATTTCCCATACCTCTATGGAAATTGAAAAAAATACTGATTATTTCATCATAGTACTCCCCATAAAATCTAAATGCTATAACGCCATTTGGGTAGTAGTCTATCACCTTTAAAAATTTGTGTATTTCATTTCTATCAAAAAAAGATTTATATATTGTAAAAAAACCATGATACACATAATTTTAGTGTAAAGACGTCATTGAGTACTATTCTCTATCATATTTGATGAAGATATATATATTTCCTTAAGGTTCTTGGTATCCCTTCCAAAACCATCGGATTCAAACATGAGATTCCATACTACTTATCAATCTCAAATGGAGTTTTGTTATGATATAAGAACCCAAAATATAGATGATATGTTGTGGCCATTTTCATTGAATTTCCAAGGATATTTGTATTAGTAGATTACCCTAATGAAGTCCTGATATAATAAAATTTCCATTCAAGCATTCAAATGGCTCTTTATGAGTCTATATACTGGAATCAGTGTTAGAATCAAATATTTTTGGATTAAGTCATGGAGTGAAATATAATTACCCCTAATATTATATAAGATATTACAAATAATGATCAAACCATTCTATGACATATAAAATCAATGAAAAGTAAAAATATAATCTCTACAGGTATTCTTTGGAGAGACCTAGAGTTTTAAAATAGAGATATAATGTTCCATATAGTTTCTCCATGTAATAAAGTCCTATGGTTTGGGATGAAGGGAAATTATAGTCAACTATGAATCAGTTCTATTGAAATCCTTGAACGTATTAAATCTATAGCCTATCGAGAATCACTCTCATCTAACCTATCTCAGGTAGATGATGTGTTCCATGTATCTATCCTAAAGAAGTACATAACATACGCCCTGCATTTACTAAATCTAGATGTTGTACCCCTAGAGGCTAATCATTAATATAAGAAGAATACAGTGAATATAAAATAACATAGATAAAAACATTTATGAAATAGTATATCAAAACAAATTTAAATAATAAGGATAACCCACAAGTATTTGTAGGATACATGGGAACTAGAAGAGGTGATGAAAATTACCCAAATTTATTTTAGTGAATTAAATGATATTTTATATGTTAAATTTCTTATGGGGGAATAATGTAATGACTGAATCCTTTATAAATTAAATTCACTTTTGAATGAATACGTGTGTTATTAATAAATGTAGTTATAAAAATCACATGAAATGCTTTTCATTTTTTATTTTGGAACATTGTAAAATGTGGACGTAATTTTTCTATCAGGACTAATATTTAGTCAACAATCATAACTGATGATAATATATACATTCTTCATTTATATTTAAAATTTTTATATATTAATGGTTTTGATAAAGACTATTTCACATTGATGAAAAAATTTATGGCCTTAGCCATTAGGATCATCCACTATGAAGACTGTTTATCAACGTATCCAAGGGAGATGACATCACGAGGATTCTTCCTTGACCAATTCAAGGCCAAAACTCAAAAAATAAAACTTGAGGAAAAAATTATAGGATAATTTCAGTCTTATGAAGATCACATCACAAATAATGTCCTTGAAATCTACTAATTAATTTACCACCTTCACATGGATTACCTAAAGGGAATACTCCATGGTAATCAGGGTTATATATCTAGACCTTAATAGTGTGAATTTATATGTAGTATATTTGACAAAATTATGATTATATTTTTCCATTTTTAATTATCATATAACATATATATATATATATGATTAAATGATGAGTATGATAACAATTATAATTTGATATGAAGAATATAAAATGGTATTTTCAGAAAATATGTAGGTTCAATAAAAAAAATATTTTTGATAATTAAAATTATTTTTTGTATGAATGTTATTTTCAAGAAATATTTCTTTTACAAATATTTGTAAAAATATAAATTTTAGCATATTTTATGGAATTGTAATATAATTTTAATAAGGTCTAGAAAGTGGTTAGTGTGAGAATATCTCAAATATTCTAATAAATTTTTATTTTACATTATATATTTTATTTTATTACATATAAAAATATTTTAGAACAATAAATATTATTTTGGAGATCATGGTGTCTAAATTTTATAATTTTTATTTTATTTAAATTTATCGATACTATCAAATATTGAGGTAAAAATAAATATGGTATAAATATATTAAATTTAATACCACATCATAGTTTCCCAAATGGGATGTAATAAATATAATAAATGGTATACATGATAAAAAACCTATTTCCATTATAAAGTATTGTAATTTTGAAGTTATTTTTTTTAATTATATGAACATATAATTGATCATCCAAAACCTATATTATAGTTTTTTATACAATTATTCATGAACATGACTCACATAAACATCAATTTTATGAGTTTGGTTCATTTCCAAATAAAATATATAAAATAACTCTTATTTTGAATAAGGAAAGGGAAAAACCCTTGGTATGGGTTTTAGTTTTAATTATTTTATAACCTACCCTCTAAAACCAATTTTTAGAAATTAATAATGAATTACTCTCTTCTTTAATATAAATACAAACTCATAATACTACTCCTATTCACTCCAAACCCATTGATCTTGAATTTAATCTCCCTCTACCACTTGAAATCCCTCCAAATGGGTTCCATATATCATAATAAGATCCACCTAATCTCTAAGAAGCACCCTCTCAAGGATACCGATTCTGTCGTATTATTTTTTCTTTAAGAACATATTTTGTACAAATTTTTTTATTTCCAATTTTTAATTTTGTAATGTTTTTTCACACATACCATTAAATAATTATATTTAAATGTTTTGAGACACCACATTTCACACTCATTAAAAATTTTTATGAAATTTTATACACGCTCGTTATGGTACAATATTTAGCAAGTGATTTTCAAAATAAAACATTTTGTGGTGAACACCCATTCACATTTCCACTCAAGGGTTTTCACCATGATTTAACACCCCTCCATTGTTTTTGGGATTCTATTTCTAAAACCAACACTCTGTAATATTTGTATTAAAAGTGGTTAAATTCATTTTATTGTGTCTTGATCTATGTGGAACAAAAATTCATGTACATGATATGAATTTTACTAGTGTCCATAATTATATAGACTTCCATTGAATAGGATAATGTTTTTATCTAATGTGATCCCATGTATGGTTAATGAGAGGTTAGTATAAATACACTCTATAATTATTTATTGATATATATCCTTGAAATATTCTTATTATTTCATGGTTTAGGTTTTTCCATTATTTTTATGATATCTATAGGTCTCATATTATATCATGCATCGATGATCATGTTTATGACTCAACCTATTTTATGTCACCTTCATATTTATCTTGATTCACATTTATTAAATTCATCATGTTAATAATTGATTATTACCTTAATTTTCTTTATATATCACCCCCTTTATTATATACATTCAAATTTTTTCTTGTAAAAATTTATAACGTTAGTAAAATTATAAGGCCATGTTAAAGAGTTTAAAATAATTTCCTAGGATCCCTATTTTTAATTATTTTAATATTTATTTTAATTACAAAAAAATCACTAGGTATCACAAAATTTTGGTATTGTAATATCAGTATTATTATGTAATAAATCATTAACTGATGTTTATTAAAGGTATACGTTGTTATATAGACGACCATGGGAAAATTTGGGTTATGAAGAGTGATTTGTCTATCATGAATGATAGTATGTTCTCTATGTGGATATGGATTTATTATTCCCAAAACACATGAAAATAAAATAAAGGGGGTATAATATGATTTTATAGGAAGTATATTCACCAAACATTAATTAGTGAAGAGTTTTAAACTTAAAATGAAATTATTATAGTATTGTTATTTTTCCTTAATAATTCAATATTTATGCATATCGGTGATGATTTTAGGATATTATAAAATTACCTAGATAAGAATGATTATGAAAAAAAATCAAACAACACATTTTCAATCATCAAATAGATGATAATTGTACCACTCAACACATTTTTTTATAACCCAAACTAGTATTTTTCATTGCACAGAAATCCCTTTTTCCCCATAGCGTATTATCTTTATAAAATCAATTATCATAATTAACCCTTTAATTGATACATTGATTGTAATAATTTCCACATTCCTTACAATTTAAAAATTAGATTTTCGGAAGTTAATTATAAGGATCTTTATTTCCATCAATTTAATTAGTGGAAATCTTAATATTTATTTTATTATTCACATCTTGGATGACCTTCACATCCATAAATGAATCATTTAACTATTACTTTAGAGAAATTACCACATTAATTTCATTTTCTTTTGGAATTAATGTGAGTGAATAAAATTCATCCATGAGTTTTATCATTTGACATTCCACAAAACTCAATTTTACCCTAGATGTCCACAAAACCATAAGAAAAACCAGAGTATCCAATTTCCATTACAACATTAAAATCACCTTTAATAGTTTTTTATATTTATCATTTTCTTTTATAGATATAACATTTCAAAGACTTGTTTTTTGCCACTAAAGAAATTATCACTTTTTTTACATTAAAGACAAAAAAAATCTTACCATGAATGTCGTGTGATTTTTTCATGGTGTATTCAAATGGATTCATCCAAATTTTCTTCAACTCAAGGAGTAGTATCCCCATTTTAGTGTGAATGGTTTGGTGAAAATATTCATTAAAAATACCTTCTTAAAAACCCCTCATTCCATGGCCTTTATTTATTAAACATCCAAATGTTCATGATCATGTTCCACCACTAATCTTATTCACCTTTTAAATGATAAAGTTACAAAGACACCATTTAATTTGATGAGTAATGTAAAATGGAAGGTATCATTTTTGTTGGGTTGATCAACTACATAGTACATAGTGAATTGGATGAACCACTAAATGTGGGTGGTAGTTTCCATAATAAGGATTCTATATTGAGCTGACATCTCATTTGGATGTGTTGGTGTTCGACATGGTTGAGTTAGTGTTCACTATTTGATAGATTCATGTGATCATTTCAATAGGATATTTCACTCATTCTTGCATCTCATTTGCTTTTTTATTTGTATAATAATTAAATTTTACATGTATTATATTCATCAGTAATTTCCTCCAAGATTATGACACTGAATAAAACATAAAATTATTATTTGATTATCAAAAACTAATAACACATGACATCAATTATTTGATTTTGGAAATGAATCCTAGATGTCCTAAATTATGAAACTACCACATACATATGTGAAATTTTTTATTCATCCTATATCACTCTTAGATCACCATAAGTATTGTTAAGTTTGAGCCTCTTATTATTCAGAACATATTCTAAAAATATAAAAACCCTAATTTTGATACCATATAAGATGAACCAATATTAAAATATATGCATATTATACCAAATTACAAGAAAAATAATTACATATCATAATAAATCAAACACCAGATCCCAATGGTTTAGTTTCATTGGAGACTAAGAAATAGAAAAAATTACTTTAAAAAATTACTCAATATATCCAATAAATAATATTCATTTTTGTTGTGGTGGGTCCTGATTGGTTAGCCCTATAATCCTGTATTCAAAATACTTGAGCTCAAATCAAAGCATGGGTGAACTTTCAGGAGTGTTTTAATGATTATTCTAAAAGGTAGTATATTATATATTGTATATGTTAGTCTAGGAGTTAGTCTAGAAATATTACTATCCACCAAATTTTCTATATTCAACTTAAAAATTTGGGCCACATGGCCACATATCCTATAGGATAAAATATTCCATCATTTGGTCCACAAGTCATTCAATTTCTTGATTTAGAGGGTCTCCATTATAGGAAGAATATTATGAAATGCATTACGGGAGAAACCCCATGTAGTTATAATAGAGAATAATTTTTCACTAGGATGATCCAACCATACCCAAGACTAATCTATGGATATGGAATATATGACATTGGCCCATACATTAACTTAATATCAATGCAATCTCGTTGAAATACAAGGTGAATGAGATGATGTAAGCTTGATATATATATTTAAAGGGGATAAAAATAAATATTCATCGGTCAATATATTTTACTAGATTTACCATAGGAATTTAGGCCATGTAGTTCAGGATTTATGCCTCTAGCCTATCATGTCATGTAAGCATTCCCACTAAAATGATTTTAAAGGGGAATTATATGAGAATAAAATTAAATAGATCAGTATTTTGGGCCATTCCATTCCATAAATAATATACACACTTCTAAACATATTACATATAATAGGTATATTCATTTATTGTGGAATAGATACATATGAAAATGGTGAAATAGAACAATCAATAGTTGTATATATAAGAGATAATAACTAAATATCATTATTGAGTTGAATATAAAAATGTGGTTATCCGAACATAATGAAGTTGGATGAACCTGACAAAAAATAATCATACAAAATAAATCATGGATCATAAATCAAGTTTAATGATATAAGGATTACAGAATAATGTAATAATTGATTCATAATAATGTTGAAATATGAGTCAATAATCATGACTCATAAAACATGACATAAGGATATTCCAAAACATTGAAATTCGGGGTTATATAAAAATATAAAACTTATTATTCTGTTAAGGATCCCTACTAATACAATCCTCAAATAGTGGAATGAGTCCCATATTGGATTGGTTTATGTCTCGAGTCCCTAAAATTTTAGATCTTGTGATATATGTCTTTACCCTATTTATTGGAGATATATATAATTATAGACTCATCCATCACATTGTGGAAAAACTCCCATAGGGGATTAGGTTGAATCTCATTTCCCTATATCTCATGAAATATAATTACTTACCAAATTAATTAGTTGGATATATATTTATGATACAGAACATTACATATTGAAAACCCATATATTAATATATTTATATATGTTCCACATCTACCCAAAATTAATCATATTTTAATCATTTATAAATTAACCTTGGTGAATAAAGTGTATTTCTAGAAAACTTCCACAATACATGGTAATAGACAGACCAGAGAATGACGATGTATAGTATCATTAGCTTATATCCTTAGCGAAGCAAGGGAAATATTGAAGGATATTGACCTAGGAAAAGGTAATTTTAATATATAATTGAAATATTACATTGATAAATAAAATAATACTCCTTATTTCTTTAATAATTTATATTTTAAGATAAAATAATTTTTAAACCAATGGGAATAAAACATACCATCGAAAAAATGATAAAATTTATAGGAATATTTAAAAAAGAAAACTATAAAAAATGGAGGTAGAAATGTATCATAGTGGAATTAAAAAAATAGTTTCATTCATCTCTTTTGTAATGAAAACCTATATTGGTAAAAAAATTCTTATAATGACAATGTTTTCAAAGAGATTAAAATCACACTTTTCAAACAAAATTCAATATATATAGATAATTTCCTCTTGAAATATTATAAATATAGAGAAATAAATCTATAAAACAATATCAATAAAAAATATTCATCATTGGAAAGGTGGTATAAGTTTGGATCCATTTACTAGAATTATTTTAATTATGTTGTGAACCAAATGGTGTTGAAATGTTTACAGAAGATGTAAATCCAAACAATTACAAAATGAGGGGAAGATAAGTAGATTCCATTTAGGTAAAGAAAATATAATTATCTTTTAATTGAAATTTATTCAAAGGAAATCCTGAATTCCGAGTGATATTGAAAAATAACCCTTATAATGTTGGTAACCTTTAATCCAAATCCCATAAAATATATAACATGAAATGGAACATTTTAAAACATTAAAAAAATATAATTATGATAAAATATTTCAATGTGGAAGTATATTCCAGTTATAAATTAAAATGTGGAAAAAATAAACACATGTATCTGAGAAGATAAATTGAGATGAAATACCCATGAATTGGATTCCTGTCTGTTTTGATATTCTCTAACATCCTAAATAATCAAATTGGGTTTATAATTATTTGGGCCGAAATGGTTTAATATCCTATGAGTTGGGTGAATTAGAGTATAAAAGATTAAATCACTTCAAATTTTTAGATAAATTTTCCTCATTAAACATACCGCCGATATTTTTCATTCCCGTGAAAATGTAGAAATAGAAATTAAAAAATTATATGACATAATAATTTTACTTGGTTCAAAGTTAACTTGTATAATAAAAAGGGTATACAAAAGAAAATGTTATAGAGTACAATAATATACAATAGAGCACCAGACTAATCTCCCCTCCATGTTCACTGCTTGTCACACTTTGAAAGATCAGTATACTCTCATATGAAATGTGAGAATAGTTCCTCTAGAAGATCCATCAATTTATTTGTTGAAATTTTTTTGTTTAAACCTAATTAGGTGTGGAATTAATCAGAAAATTTATCCCCAAGATAAATATATATTTATTAATGGATTTATTGATAATTCTTACTTGTTTGTGCAACATTCACTCTTACAAAACCTTTTCAGAAGAATCATGAAACTATATATGTTTTTCTAATTTTTCTATTTGTTGTGAAAATACCGACTTTCTCAAAACAAAATTCAATCACGAAACTCCCAAAAATCCCAAATGTTCATATTATATCACAACATTAAAATGTTATTATTGAAAAAGTACATGTTTGCCTATATATCTGATAGTCATTTAGCTACACCGCATGAGAAGAACCTTCACACAACTCTTAAATAACATTAGATCACTTCTTTTCTCTAAAGTTTAGAACCTTAAAATTAGTGGTGTGGCAGTCTATATATAGGAATTACTAGCCCTTCACAAAAACATACTCATTCATAGTTATCATTCTATTACTATTTACTTATTCTGTGAACATTAATGAGTTGATGTCATAATTTGAATGAAACTAACATTCATCGGGAATCTTCCATCTAAATTTATCTATTTCTATCCATGAAAGTGTCTTCATAAAAAATTTTTATTTCAAAAAATATAGGACATTAATAAATCACCTTCCCTTACTATATTTTGATGAGGCAGCATTAAAAATTCACCTTCACACAACTTCATGAAACTCTAAAACCTATTCAAGAAACCTTTTAACTTGTGTGAAAATCAATCTTATTCATCAAAAAAATCTTCCCCTCCATATATTTTTTAGACCCCATAAATTTAACAAATAATGTGAAATGATTCCACCTTATATGAGTAACTTCCTGAACCCTCATAAGAGATCCCATAGAATGATTCTCTTCTTTCATAGATAGATTCAAGCCATCTCTCAGAATAGATTCTTCAAGATTCAACAAGACTCTACTATACTAAGTCATTGTAAATTTACTTCTTTGAAAATCACAATATATCTTCATAATTGTCTATTTCAATATTCTTGGTCATAAAACACAACTAACCCAAAAACATTTAATCTCACCTGGATGATTTTTTTCCCTACATTATTCATTCGTATAAAAAAATAATTTCATTTACATTAAATTAGAATATTAATTCATAATTTCTTATTCACCATTTTTAATAATTCTTTTTTAAAATTTAAACATAAGTATTAATTGTCCCATATATTATGTGCTTGATACAGTAATGGAGTTCCCCTTCATGATCCTTTATCATGTGTCCATCACTTGTAGAATGGCCATGGATGCCACATAGGCCTTTTTTCAATTGTTATGATGTCCAATAACACATTTATGGATATTATAATTATTATTCTAATATGACACTAAATATATAGTCCTCTATATGGGTTAGTAACCCTCTATCTTACCATGTTCTCTTCAGTGAGGTATAGATTCTCCATTTCTACTATGACTATCATTGGATACATGTTACACGTGGTCCTTTTTAAACTAGAGATACATGTTTTTTCCACAACCCTTACCCCTTATTTTATGATTCTATGAATAATAAATAAAATATATAATCTTTAGCATTCATCCTATTTCCCTTGATTACTGTAAGATCTTAATTATTGTCTTATTTTTCATGTTTTCTTTTAAAAATGTATCATAGTATATATTAATAATCCAAGACACATTGGTTATATACACAAATATTTTGTTTCCTTGTAGACATAAAATAGTTCTTATATGACATTAAAAGAGGTAGAGCTAGTGGTTGATAGAACCTCATTGTGATAATCTATGAACAAAGAGTGTGGATAGAAAAAATCATTAATGGTACCATTATATACATACATATTGATTACAACAATTGGGCCATCTAAGATTGTTATTATCTCATTCTCTTACCTCAACTTTATTCATTATCACACACATAGTAGGAAATGTATTTACAATGTCCATCATTCAAAATGAAATACAAGTCCATGGTGAATTCAGGAAAGAAACAATGACCACATGACTTACTAGAAACAAACATTGAGTTAAAAATGTGAATCTATATCATTGAAACATGTGCTTCAATGTAATCAATTTTGAAAATTCATTGGGTATTCTTTTCTTGCAGGTGTCTCTCCAACCTTATGATGATTGTTTTTTGATTCAATGTTCTTCCACTTACTCTATTACCTTAAAATAATCTTTCAATAAATAGTAATTCTATTTTTTATTTCATTGGTTCACACATTCTTCATAGGATAATGTATGAGTACTTTCTATCCTTAATTCTTTCCATGAAAATTAGATTACAGAATCTATTTCTTCTTATAAACAACATGGAAAACTTTTCCTATTTTTTTCTTCTACGTAATCTAAAATGGAATTGAATAATACTCTTCTCTTTTCATTTTTATTTAAAATAAAATAATTATTTTGGAAAATATTTTGTAGGAATACATCCTCCCCTTGGAATATAAAAAAATTTCTTAACAAATAGTATCAAACCTCTATTACACCCATATTTTCTGACCTGTAATAATTCATATGACAATAATTATTTTCAAATTTGGTTAATTATTCCAACATTCTTCTAATTCATATCCAATAAAAATTCCATGATAATGACATATTTTTAATTACTAATATTATCGATAATTCAAAACACTTGGATATAATCCTTCAATATCATCCACTAGAATCAAAATATTCATCAGCATATTTTTCTACATTAATATTACAAAAGAGTCAATAATAATTCTCACTTAAATAGAATCATTATCACCAAACATCACATATAATAACTGCACATAATAACTTTTTTTATAATATAGTTACTTCCATAGATTTATAATTCTTCAAAACAACCCTATAAATCCATAATATTTTTTATTCATTTGAAATGCATAAGTATTTGAATGATTCTATGTTAAATGGATACATTGGTTCTCCTTAATTTGTGGCACAATCCTCAAAGAGTTTTATTCCTCATTCCAAACTTTCTCCTTCTTCATCTCTAAATGATGAATATATTTTCATTTATTCCGATCATGTATACAAAAAAAATACTCTTAAAGTGGTGATGAATCCATGTATTCCATAAAAATCCTATCAAACATGAAGACATAAAAAATTCACTAGGTATTGAGGCGTTATACAGAATTCATACACTTATTCACATTCTTATGTTCATGCCTTCATCATTATTACATCTCTAGGGATTTCATACACTCATGATATATTATAATCAAGAATACATACATTAAGAAAAATGGAATTATCATCAACTACAAGTTTCATCTCCCATTCCTTTGCCTTTTTTTAACCACCTATAAATTTATATGGTGTTTATTTTTTAAGTCCATGAAGTCTTTTTCTCAATATTAAAGTTTTATAATCAAATTATTATACATATAGTCTCTTCCACAGAGTCATATACTCTTCCCTAATGATGTTATATCATCATATTCATCTGATCATATTCAAAGAGAGAAAATAAAGATCAATAGGGATGGAAAAACCGTATAAAATCCTTCATCATAGAAATATATAAATGAGTTAATTAGGAATTTCTTTTTCCATTGAACTAAATCCATACAAACAATATTTCCATTAAATAATTTTCCAAATACCCCTTCCAAGAACACCTTAGATATTTCTTTAAACATAATATTCCAATATATGTGATATTCTTGAAACAACATCATGGGTTCTCTTCATCTTCAAAAATATTCTTATTAATATCATACTGACGTCTTTTAGTAGTCATTGCATAATTATAAATATAACACAATAATTGTTGTCTTAATAATCTCCACCATTGTATTTATTAGAATTTCTATGAAAATTATTTTTGAATATGTGTTCTCTTCATTATTACTCTTTTATTTTATCATAAAACATTAATTTAAATTTATCTCCCCATTATATACATGAAATTAAAATAACATGATATAATTTTAGTAATTCAAACTGATGTAATTTTCATTCATCCATTCCACTCTAAGTCAACATGTATAATGATTAATATGGAAAACAAGAGGGTTTTATCAAGATAACAATGTATTATATTTTAAAGTAAACATAATATAAAATAAAATGATAACTCTTAACCATCCTTAAAATATACCAAACTTTTTGGTTTGGATAATACCATCTATTATAGAGATCTATTATAGAATAAATTATTATAAAATCCCTACACTCACTTCAAAAAAATAGGCCAACAAGTTTCAAGGTCAACAAAATATCGATGTTTTCAAACATAGTTCCAAATCTATATCAAAAACAACATTTAATACAATTGATTATGAAACAATTTAACTCCATCTATGTAATTATTTTATTTTATGTTACAATGTATGATAGATTTTCAAAGATATACATTTTCTATAACATGTTCTTGAACAACATACTTTAATAATTAGATGTGTATTAGATGAATAATTAGGGGAAACACTTTTTCATTCATCAATTGTATCCCCATCAAGGAAAAAATTACAATAATTTTTAATGTCCTGAAAAGATATAATTCATGATTACCATGTTGATAAAACACCAAAATGGAATTCCCCTTATGGTTGTCTAGTTTTTAAAAACTCCACATCATCATCAAGGATAATAATCTTTCATGCATGTTTTAAAAAATATGAAATATAATATCAAATTAGGATAGTGTATTCATCATTTTTTATGACCATGGTTTAATATTAAAAAGTAATTAACATCATCATGGATGAACCATTAATTTTGTTTTCAAATATTCTAATTAAGCAATCAATCAAATACATTAAATTTTCATCTCACATATAAATAATTTATATTTATCAATATTACATAGTTCATCCCCATGATAACATTATTCAACATTAATTACCTCTATTTAAATAAAAAATACCCAAAATTTATGGGCATAAGGTAGTAATTTTGGTTCCTCAACATGAACAAAATGGTTGAAGATATTTTTTAAACTAAGTGGATCCACTCTTCATGCTTACCCATATTCTTTACAATACATATTTATCTTGGGAAAACATGTGTCTCATCACACATTCCATTTCATTATGTGAAATGGTTTTTATTTATTTTATCATCAAATAATATGAACCAACAAGTGCATTATTCATTATTTTGATGATTCATTTGTGTCCCATATGTGTTGTTATGAAACATGTTATAGTGTGTAAATCCATATCAAATCTTTCACACATAACTTATTTATCCTAAGAGTTCCTTTGATTTAACAACCTCTAATGAAATTTATAATCATCATGTAGAATCTTCTCTTTTCCTTTTACACTATAATATTCTTTAAAATCATTCATCTTCTTCTTCTTTCCAAATATTTATTCCAAAGTACATATAATTTTTTTATGTTGAAATATTCTAAGTACTTTCCACATGGTTCATTTAGATACAACTTATTTTCATAAAAACATCAATAATTACACTCTTTTTTATCTTATTAGACATTATTTTTACATGGTATTTAATTTAAATTTCATTCCCATTTTTATCCTAGGGTCTCTTGATTTCCTTCTTTGAAATCTGTATATGGTTTTTTTGATATGAAAATTTACCTTTATTATACTCTTATCCCTACGGTGATACTAATATCTTCACCAAACTCTACTGTATTAACTTTCCATTTACATTTTATACATGTTGGGATGAGCATGCACCATTCCTTTGACCAACATTTCGGTATATATCATAGGCATTTTCAATCATTCCAAATAGTGTTATGTATACATTATTTTTTTAATATATATATATGCTTCATCATAATCAATAAATTACCCCCCCATAACATGGAGTTTCATTTCCATTTAAGATTTATAGTATTTCCGCAAAAATACAACGCATAATTTTTGAATTTGTTAGGGAACCAATAAGAACATACAAATCATTATCTTTTCTCTTTGAAGTCTTTCATTCCAGATTTTCATTCAAAATAATTTAGAGTTTTTTATCATAATATGGGGTCAAATTAAGGAACCAATATCCATTATACCTCTTATTACAACCCCAGATTCTTTAGGAATCTTATCAACATTTTTATTCTCCTATACTAATTCATATAGTTTTAAATATTGAACTTTGTAAAAAATTTGGAAAATTATTTACAAAGTTATAAATTTTACATATGTCAATGCTGTCACTTCTGAGAGATCATTGGATTATGTAATTATATTATTTCAAAATTATGAAGTTCATTTTCATTATAAACCTTCATATAACATTATGTGGTAGTAGAATATTTTTCTTTATTTAATGAAGATGTCGTATATCTCTTTTTGAAATTGACTAATTTAACATAAAATTCGAGAAAACTCATACTAAACGTGTTATGTTTATCTTTAGTCCATAAAATTTTATATTTATAACCCTTCATTATGTTTTCAAAATCTTCTTCATGCGTTATGGTACTTTATTATAGTGGGTAGTGAATTTCCATGATCTTATTTCATTTTAAGTCAATATGAGAATCATAAAAATCAATGAAAGTTTTGAGTTTTTTTTCAAGAAAATATATTTTATTATCAAATTCAATATCGGATTCATACCTATTGCATATTTAACTAATACACTAATCATTAAACTCAAATAATAATCCATCAATATTTACATTCTTTTCTTCATTTTAATTGATTTTTCAGGATATATTTATTCATTATAAAATCATTTCATGAAAATCCATCTCTATGTTTTCTACAACATTATATGGTTAGGTGTTTTCCTCCTATATCATTTCAAAAACTCTACACAAGGGTAAAATTTCCTTATTGGGAATTTAGTTTATAATATCTTTCAATCCATTAATTGATATTTATATTTAACATGTATATATAACACCACAACTTAATCTTGGATCTTATTCTAAAGGATAGTTTTTCTAATAAATTTCACATACCTCATTTCAATTTGAATTCATATAGGTAGAGGGTATTTATATCTAATTGAAGGGAAACTGATCAAACTTTTAATCTCTTTCTAACTCATCTCTTTATTCTTTTATAACCTCGTTGGAGATAATTTTTTTAATTAAAATCTATATAATTCATAATAATTCATTTATCACACGTGTCTCTATTCAGTTTGGATTTATTAAAGATTGAGTAAGTATTTGAGGCAATGGTGTCTTTAAAAAAACTAAACATATTTACTAATATAGTAGAGAGACTAAAATCATCCAAAAGAGAACAATATTCAAATGAATAATCCAATATATATCATCCATACATATAATACCAATTGATATGACTACATTGGTATATACTCAACCCCAATAAGGTCGGTAAAATAGTGTTGGTTATTGTAAAGATCAATATATATGTGTATCCATTCTACCTATTTTTCTTGTTAAGATAATTACTCTCTCATTCTATAACCTCATTTTTGTTCTTCAGTACACACACATTCACAAAAGTTTTATATTGAATCAACAAGGTTCACCTTTAAATAATATAGACTAATCCTTGCAGATATTGGGAACCAATCATGACTAAAAGGCCCACTAAAAATAAATAGGGAGTTACTAATTGGAAACATATATCATTGGAACTTATGTCTCCCTATAGTATCTTAGATAATGTTTCAATGCTCCTTTTCATAGAAGTTATTCATACACCTTATGAAGATTGTTAGAGTGATTACTATATCATCTCTTTCTTCACTTACATTTATAGTAGCATGAAATAAACACTTGTTGTTTTTTTAAGAACACTGATACAAAAAAATATTCATAGTGGAATAATTTAGTGTTTCTCATGCCATTTGTTCCTTTTGTGAAAATCAATCTGAAAAATATCTTTTCTTTTTTAGTTTCATAACAAACACAGTTGGTTATTCCTCATTTTATTCCTATAAACAAGAACATAAAAACACTCTTTTCTTCTCTTTCAAAATTTATACACAATAATTCCTTTGAAAAAATGGGGTCTGGACTCTCCTTCTTTCTGAAAAGTGATTTATTTTATCTTATGTAATAGTGTTAACCTCTCTTGAATTATTTCTTCAACATGTAATAATATAAATGAAAAAAATAGTTTCATCATTGGTTACATCTTCCCATGTTATTATCATTCATCTATATTCATAATATCATGAGAATGAAATATTCTGAATTTCTAAGATTATTAATATTTCAAAATCTTATGATCTATTGCTTAATTTTCTTCCACTACATCCACAATATTCATCCATGTTTTCCTCTCATTTAAAATGAATACAAGGATAAAAATTTATTTCTCTAGTTAAAACAAAAATCAATGAAAAAACATCACTTTTAATGACTACACATAATAACCACATTATAATACAGAGTATCTAATTCAGCATCATCATTATTCGAAATAGATCCTTCAATCCATGATAATTTTAGTCAATTTAAAAAAAAATATGAATATGAATGCTTCATTAGTAAATGGATTTTTGTCTCATCCTTAATTTATGGCGCATCACATGACTCCCTTTTTCATCATACCATGAATTATCCTTCTTCAACTCTCCATGTTCAATATGTGTTCCTTTAATCTCATAATGTATACACCTATATATTAATGAAATAATATAGAATTTATGTCTTCCTTATAATTCTTATAAAATCTATGGAAATATCAAATTCACTATATCAAGATGAATTATGAACAAGTGACATGCTTAAACAAAGTCTATGAATAATTCATTTATCAATCATATAGACTTAGTGAAGTTATATTCTTATCAAATGTTCAGATCATGAAGTCATACACAGCATGGTTTCTACTAACTATGTTGCCCAGTTGTTTCCTCTAAGGTCTAGAGCTCAGGGCTCTAAAAAATAACTACAATCTCCCATAATCAAACTTCTATGATTTTTAGTTTTTATAGGGATAAAATAAATGATACATAATAAACATAAATGTATCAGTACCTCATACAAAAACCGGGTTCTAACAGTCTTTCCCCTTAAATGAACTCATCCCCAATTTTCCCTTCCAAGGGTGGTAGAACACTACCTAAGAACAACTCCATTCACTAGGAATATAGGTCATCCTCCCTCCCCCATATATCATACTATAAATGGTCACGATTTCATATCACCCATCAGGAAGGGATAAACCTTCCATATATAGCCTTCATGTTCCAATGAATGATTCAAATGGGGTACACCTTAAAATATGTATCAATAAATAATTCAACAACATTGAGATTGAAAGTATGGGATTGTTCAGTAAGGTAACCGAGAAGATATAAAATGTGGATAATGTTAGGTAAGTAATAATACATTTGATGAAAATGAATCTAATAGATGAATGGAACAACCCCCTCCAATATCTCAAATGTGCTGAAAAAGTGAGGTGAAGGATAACTGCAACTTTTTATCTATATATTCCGAAGATCGGGTTATACCAATTGGAAAATCTAGTCCCTGATCTCAAACTCTAGAGATAAATGACTGAGATCAGGGCAAGATTTAAATTTAGATTAATTAATATACATACACTTTATAAACAACTATTCCATCTCTAAATTCTCTTTCCTAATGTGAGGACCTTGTAGCACAACCACCACTGCCTCAATCCATCACATAGGTGAACAAAACGACTTACCATATAAGAACTCAAAAGGGGGATTCTTATTTTTATACAAATTTTTATTATTATAGGTAAACTCTATGAGAGTGATATGCTTCTCCAAAGAACCACTTGAATCTATGATTCATGCACGAATCAGGTCCAACAACACCTATATAGCTAGTCATGATTGGCCATCTATCTTAGAAAGAACTGATGTATTCAGAGGTACCTATGTATCCAAATATTTCAATAAACATTTTTAGAACGTCAAATTAAATGAGAATCCATATGGGAAATAATAGCATGAGATCCCCATGTAGATATATAATATCATAGATATTTATTTTTCCCATATCATGAACTATGAAAGTCTCTTGGATAGGAAGTTGTATACCTTAGTCCATAGAACCACAACTACCCCCAACCACATTTCAACCATGAGCTGGAATTTGTAATATGACCACATAATTAGTTTAAAATTTTCTTATCTCCATTCAGGGACAAGTAATGGATTTATCAAGCTAGAAATCCTCTAGTGGTCCTTATTCACCTTTTGAAAAGTGTAAAACCTAGTGATAAAACTTTTTATTTTATGTTCCATACCTATACACTAATACTGGTGATGTATATCAAGATATATCCTTGAGATACCTGGATATACTAAAAACTAATAAGAATCAGACTATTTTTTCATCTCCCATCTCATTTATATAGAAAACCAGATTTTTCCAGAAATATGTAGGATTTTCTCTCTATTTATATACCAATTTAAAGGAAAGTGCTCACTAGAAATAATCTCTGTTAAGACAAAACCATCAGGATTAGAGATCTTACTTATCTTAACCCCATCTATGATGGAATAATTAACTGATATTACAACAATAAAAGGCATCTCATGACTCACATGAAGCTCTATATACGTATCATAATAAAGGGACATCAATTTCAATTCATCATTATCTTCCTGAATGGTTTGTTCATGAGTTATCCTACTCAGTTCATTGGCTACTTCATTTACCTTTCTACACTTACAGGAATAATCAAGGCAATATTATTAAAGGTACTCAAACCATATATACTGTATGAGATTCAATTCATACTATGTAAATATAAAATTGAGTATCTTGTGGTCTGTATACACCAAAAAGTGATCACCCATCAGGTAATGCCACAAAAAATGCAAGGAATGAACACTAGATTCTAGATCGAGGTTCTTTATTGGGTAAATACACCAATGAAGTTTTAAATAGTTAGAAATTAATGAAAAACCAATATCTTCATATATCTGTAGAAAACCAATATTGATAACTCATGCCTCATAAATTACTATATATCCTCTCCCTAGCTCTAGAAGAATCAAAATCGTTGCGAAAGTATGCCTTTATTTCATCTCATGAACATCCTTTTCAGATTATTTGAAGCACAAGAATTTCACACCCATCATAGACAAACTAGTAAGTGGTTTGTGGTGGAATGAGAATTCCTATATGAATTTCCTATAATATCCATCCATCCCAAAGAATCTCTATTTATACCTCACATTCTTGGGATGCTCCCAGGAAATGACAACACTCACCTTCTCTGGTAAAATAAATAATCCTAATTCGAAGATAATATTACGCAATATGTGAACCCATTCAATCTAGAAGCTCTACATTGTCATAATAATTGATAAATAATTCTTTATCATTGTATTCAAGATGATATAAATATGCTTGGAATCATAACTTAGTGTATGATAATACACCAAGATGAGGTCCATAAAAATCACGATAAAAGAATCGAAATATTGGTGGAAACCCTATTCATCAAGACTATCAAAATGTTGGTCACATTTTTATGTCTAAATCAAATGAGAGGATACTCATATATATCATACTTAAATTAGAAAGCCATACATGGTATTTTTGAAGGCCAAACATGATCCCAATGATAGCAAGATCTTAGGTCTTTCTTATAAAATAGTCTATATCCTTGGAGCTGGTTGAACAGATCATATTTTTAAGGAAATGGATACCAGTTCTTAATAAAAGCTTGATAAACTATTTTTAAATCATTTATATAATATGGTAACATTCATTTTTCTTGTTGAAAATCATTGGTCAACCATAATATGAATTAATAGGTTGGATAAAACCCTTATATTCTAAATCTTCTAACTGTCTCTTGATCTTCTAGAGATTTGTAATTATATCTTGTATGGAGGGATATAAATTAGGGATACTCTGAGAATGAACTCAATCATAATCTCTACCTCTCTATTATGAGTAAATCCAAAAAAACATGTAGGAAATAAAATCATAAAATAATCCACCAATGAAGGAAAATCGATCACGTGTACTCCCCACTACTCAAGATAAAGGTTATAAATCTGGGCTGTCACTCCACTCATCCTAGGATGCTCTGGTAAATTTATACTTTCTTAAAAATTTAACTCACCCATATAAATATAAATATCAACCTATGGTGTATAAATGATATATTATAGTAATATATGTACACATAAGTTTGATATGGGACTACTTATTCCATCCCTATAAAGAAATAGAATTCCATTATCTCATAGTGTAATATGTACCATAATAAAAAACAACTTCATACCTCAAGGTGATAGTCTTTGCATTGGTGTATCACACTAATTGCACAATAACCAATGTATCCAGGGAAAACACTCCAAAAAAATATTGAATATCTATGCCAAGACTTTTCACAGTTGATAAAGGGAAAAAGGATATTAAACACCCGTATCAAATTAAGAAGTTAAAATATTGGAGGCTATTAGAATAGTTACTCATACAGTACAAGGTCATGCACTTTGATCCTCAGGTATTTACTATAATGAATTTAATTTCCCTGAAATACATCCCCAAGATATAATTTGAATAATGTGAGTGGGGTTACTCTATAAGCAATGATAATTATAAGTGTGGCTACTCTGTCAATGAACTTCTATTCATCTCAATTTTGATTCTATGGGATACATACCATATTCCCTACTTGTGTAACGCACCAACCCTAGTCACCTAGAGTCAGTAAATTATTACATAACATTGGCATGATCACAGAATATCAAGTCTCGAAAGACCGATTAGTTTAGTAGCCTTTGAAATACTAGATATATTCATAAGTCTTACATTACATCATAAAGTGAAAAATAAACTACAACACATATTGTCTTCATATCCCCTCATACATTACCTTTATGTCATTGATAAAATACTTCTTCACATCCTGGGTAAAATTAAAACATTGAAAGGGGTGAGCTTAGATTCTTAGTAAGGATAACAAAATAGCAAAAACTTTCATAAATAAACATAAACATTTAAGTCAATGTATAACTAAAACAGATGACTTTTAAACATGAATTTAAGACTAATATGGAAAAAATAAAATGAATTAATTCCATTTACTTGTTCACGCAGATATTCTACTAGTCGAATAATAACATGCAATATCACTAACCACTTTCATAATGATGGAATGCATAATCCCAGACTATCATAACAACATATTCAAGGCATTGTTCCAAGACTACAAATAAGATTTCTTCAAGGCCGTATGCGAACACATTAGTTTTTCTCATGAGACCGATCGATGCATCGAGGATATATAGCAGTCTCCACCCGTCACTTATTAACTCCAATGTATTCCTCATATGAATAGGTTTAAACATATCATAAACATTCGTATTAAAACGAGCATACAAAATGTCAATAATTTTTTCATAAACCATGAATGGAATAAAAATAACACATCCACAGTCAATCATATCACAAAACCTTCAATTCAATATGAAAGTTTTGTATTATAATAAATAAACTTCAAATAAGCTTAAAATCCATCAAAGGATGTTGACATAGATGAAATCAAAACTATTTGAGAGAAATATCTCTTTTTTTAATTCATTCAAAAGTCACGTAATTATAAAATAAAACATTTACATTGAAAATATTCTTATAATCTTGTAAGGGAAGCTTCAAAGATTATATAATGGCGGAAAATAGCCACACATGCCGTATCAGTTAAAAAAAACATTCTTACCTTAATTCTGTCGAAAAGGTTAAAAAGGACCTTGTTTGGAAAACTACAGAAAGATTCCTTTATAAACATCTTATAAAAAGTAAATAAGTGTATAAGTGACTTTAACCCATAGTCTTTAAAATAGTAACAATGATTTGAAATACATGTTTAAGACACATGGATGTGGATGATAATGAGGTACCAGAAGATAAGTACGTATAAACAACCTCGAATAATGAAGAGATTGGGAAATAAACCCTTACGAAATTGGTAACTTATGAAACATACAACCCATAAAAGTGGTACCATACATTGAATATGTAAATACACATAAATTAAAGTTTATTACACAAAGAATACAATTATGGGAAGTATATACACCACACAAAAGGTAATAGTGGCAATATGGCATGAATTTCACGGGAATAAGGAGTGAGATGAAAACCCCTTACCTTGTAATTTTCCTTGGTCGAGGGTAGGTTAATCTCCATTATAATAGTTAAATCATTTTTATTAAATTATAAAATAATTATATACATAAATATTATATCATATATGATCTTTTAATATTTCTTTGTTAATAATATTTTAGTATTATTGTCGTTTCTGGTGTTTACTTACTCGTTTTCTTTTATATGTTTTGTTACATAAGTTGTTGTTTTTATCCATAGTTTGTATCATATTAATATACATAATGATAACAAGTCCTGAAACATTATTTTTAATCATAAAATTAAAAGTAGTATTGAATAGATACGATGGGGAAGGAATCGCATCACGTTCGTGGAGACGGTAGTCCGTACGTACGCACGAGCGACAATATCATTCTTTTGATATTAAAATAATATATAATTGGATGGTGTATCATATATACAGAATCATTATCATGTTATATTTTTTATTTACATGAATTAAATAGCATTATTATACCCATCCAAATAATAATATATTGAATAACAATTACACTATGAGATGTAGACAGTAAGCCATACATACGCACGTATGGTGACATGTTATTCAAAGAATGGATAGAATATTGAATATGGTCATACCATATTTATAATAACATCACAATATATAGAATATATTGGAGTTATTATTTTATAATCGAAATAACAAAGAAAGAATAAGTTGAAGAATAAAAGAACTTGAAAGAGGGTGGTGAAAACATTACCTCTTCTTCGGGTTCTTCCTTTTGATTTGATCAAAAGGACTCTATAGGATAGATTTCTGATAAAACTAAGGCCTCTAGGTTGAAGTGAGGGAATTTTATAGAATATTTTTGTAGGTTTTTGCTGATCCAAATGGATTTGAAGGTCTGAATTTGAGATAAGGGTGAGTTCCCTTTTATAATATTGGTGAGGGGCACCTTAGGAAAAACATAAAATATTATTTTATAACAAAATCATATTTAGTTTATAATGGCTCCAAATTAATTTATATCGAGGAAAATTTGGGTATGGTTATAAATACACTCAAAAAATAGGTTCTATACGGGTTTGGGTCACATTATTAACCTTATATTTTAGTTTTAACTCATAGTTAATTTGTTTGACTTTTATCATGTCTCTTTGTATTTTTATATTATAAGGTTAATAAACTTACTATAAACTTTGTGGTGACCCCAAAGTGGTCCATTAATGATAAAAATATAATTATATAAGTACTTTTGATTATCCTTAGATTTTTAGGAATAGAATATCAATTAATAATAAAATATTTGTTTTAAAAACTCTTTTTTGTCAATTTTGACACTATTGGGTATTTTTTTTTGATAAATTTATAACAGAATTATTACTTCTAAAAAATAATATAACCTATCCAAATATGTCATATTAACCTAGAAAATTATTTTAATTCATGAAAAGTCTCAAATTACCTATATTTAGATATATATAACATCAATTATTTTAATTTTTCATTAATTATGTAATTAATGCATCACCACTGTGTTATAAATACATTAAATTATTTAATGTCTAAAATTTTTAAATAAAATACCATTATGTAGGAAACATTTTCATCCTTATAATTAATATTTACAATCGAATTTATCATATGTATAACCCTATATTAAAAATCTTTTTGTAATTAAACATTGATTTTAACTCTTTTAACTCTTCTTTGAATTAAATAATAATAAATATCCTAATCTAATCCAAGTGGACCTAAATGATAATATTTTATTCCTGATGTTGTTTTTGGTCGAGATAAACTTGTCCAATAGAATTAGTACATGTGTTAGGGTAATATTAATATCATTTTTACCCTTAATTGCCCTATTTACTTTTAACCGTGGTAAATAAAAGTAAAAAGTTACAATTCACCAAAAATTATTTTCATCTAATTGAACCACATTTTACTCCTTGATATTAACCGTGTCTCCCAGATTTTCTAAATTCCACTCACAGAAGCGATAAAATTAAGTTTTATGTGAATTTGAAAATTCTCCATAGAAGTGGGCAAAAGACAGTGAATAGTTCAATAAAATTTTTATATACCTAAAATTATAATATATTGACTCCAATGAATTACATTGAACTTATATAGGTATTATGTATCTATTTTTTCCCTAATTAAATTTAAATAAAATAAATAATTATTTAAATAAATATTCGGTTTTAAACTATAACTCATTGTAATTTAACTATTCATCAAAAATTGAATGTTTTTAGAAAAATACCAAAAATTCATTGAAACAAAATATTTATGTACCAATTATAAAGAAGGATTTAATTTCATTAAATTGAATATATAATAGTGTCAAATATTGGTTTCAAAAAAGGGTCCTCCATTAAAAGGCAGAAAACCTGTATTTTTCTGAAAAACATTTCTTTTATTGAAAAATTGTATTTTTCTTCATATTATGTCTTTGAAAAAAAATGATGAACGTTAAAATTATATGGGATATATTTATAAAATTAAAAATTTGGTTATTACTACTCATAATCACTTTTAAAACAGCTAGTTTGATAGGTCATGGTGTGCTTGAACACGGTGTTGCGTACATTGCACGTTATCGTACTGTGGAAGCTTGGGGTGTTACATTCTCCCCTCCATCAATAAATTACATCCTTTTAATTTGAAATTTTTATTTGAATATAAAAGGTTGAAAATAGAAAATACCTTTTTGGAAAACCCACATCAGAAATTATGATAATAAAATTTAGTCTTAATAAGAGGAAAATGAAATTGAAAGGGTCACCACCAAATTATGATCTAGATTAGGAGAACATTGGAGGAAAAACGTAAATATTTATAGGTAGTGATTCAGGTCATCAATCACTAACAAGTGTAAAATTGAGGGCCATAAATTCATCAATCTATGATGATTTAAAATACCATCAGTTCAACAAAACATATGATATTAGGATAACACATTTTTTGTTTTAAGATCCCTTCACTAAAGTATAAGAATTAATTTATTCATAGAATAGGAGAAGAATAAAAATATTTACTTGACAAGTAGAGTCCCATCCTTTAACTAATTTCTACCACAAACCCATCTTTCACTCTAAAAGATAATAGAACTTAAAAATAATATTCTATGTATCCCATTAGTAGAGGGTTTCAAAAAAAATGAAATTATAATTTATCTACCAGAATTGTCATTAAAAAAAGACTACATTATTCAATCCAGGACATCACGTGGGCCAATAGTAGGTTATACACCCTTATCGCCCTTTGGTTGTGGGTTCAAGTCTCGCAGCCTTGCCGGACGCGACGGGTTGTAGCCTGACCTCCAGGTTTTCCTTTTATGGAAATAAAAAAATAATCTCAATCTAGAATTATCCAAAATACATCTGTCCAAACTCACAGTCCAAAATTTATAAGCTAAACACAATGAAGATCCTTTTTTCTACTTAATAACATGTGAACACTTTCATCATTTATTCTTTTAAAACACTACAACATATTAAATTACCATAAAACCTTATTAATTACATTCATGATCCCTTATTCCTTATGGAATACTGGATATACTCCTTCTATCAAAACTGTTTGCAAACTCCAACAATGATGGAATATAAAAATCATTAATCGGTTTCAATATAGTCAAGAATATCCAATATAATTTATCCAAATCAATCATGTATTATTCCAAAATCACTACCTCGATAACAGAACCATATTATGGTTTATCTTTCTCTCAACCATATATTTTCTAAAAATTTAACATTCTATGGAGTCAATTTTCTTGGTTCCACACAATCTCGTGTACTTAATAAAATAGTACTACAGTACAATCCTTATATACTCCATAATTATTATAACCAGAAAATCGTTGATACAACACTAAATTGACATAATTCATTAAAAAAACATAAGAACTCTAATTGTTCCTCCTCATCTGTGGTAGTATCATAACTTTATTATTATCCAATAGCATCATTTGGGGCATACTCTGATGATTTGGACATTTGTTCGCATAGTTTCCCAACTCCTTCCAGATGAAGCATTGTCCATTTGAAAACATTTTCTTACCCTTACAGTCACGTACTTGGTGTCCTTTTTCTCCACACTTATAACAAACTCTCATTCCCTTCAGGCAAGTTCCAGGGTGTTTCTTCCCATAGTTATCACATATGGTAAAATTCTTCTTTTCCGTATTCCCTTTATCCATCTTTCTCTCTTCCATCCTTTTATTCTCTTGCTTGCCTTTAATGCCACATGACTCAGAGAATTCATTACTTATCTTATTAACACATGATACTATTTTTTCATATACTGAGATTATTTGGGAGACTATTTCTCTTCTGAATATTGTATTAATACTGTGAAATATATGATCTTTCTTACTCTTTGGATCATACATATTGTTGGAGTTCACATTCCTTCTACTGGGTGACACTTCTATATAATAGCATAAACTAGGTCAGTTTATGAATTACAATAATTCGAAACATGTAAAACACCTAAAATAAATTGAACGGTTTATGGATATAATCCATAATCATAAAGATGTTTTCATTGAGGAATTATATACTCATAAACCATTCATAATGATTTGTAAAGAAAATGGGAATTATCCTAAGCATATCCCTCGGTAGTGTCGTAACCAAGAGTGTATCATAGCCCGTTGTCATGCACCAGTTCCCGTTCGATTCTAGATCAAAGTGGTGCTTTCGGGTTTTACCCCTAGGTACATCTATGACAGAGCCACCTCTACCTGCTCGTATCCATACAGGGATGTATTTTCTTAGACAACTCACAAATTTTCTATATTACCAAAATTCTAGGAATTTCTTCTATACTAATTCTCAAAGTCTATCTAAGGTCTATGTGCTCTAATCAAAGTTTATCTAAATCTAGATTCTAAGGTTATTGAAAAACTTCCTTTGATACCAACTGTAATTCCCGGACCCCAGTTACCCAGATTCGGTGCATTATTAAAAAACATTTGCATGATAACAAAAGATCAAGTCTCTAAAGACCGATTAGTTTAGTAGCTTTGGAAACACTAGATATATTCATAAGTCTTACATTACATAATAAAGTGAAAAAAAACTGCAACACATCTTGTCTATATATCCCCTCATACATTCCCTACAGGTCATTCATAAAATACTTCTTCACATCCTGGGAAAAATAAAAACATTGAAAGGGCTGAGCTCAGATGCTCAGTAAGGATAACAATATAGCGGAAACTTTCATAAATAAACATAAACATTTAAGGAAATGTATAACAAAAACAAAATCCATTTAAACTTGAACTCTAGCCTAATATGGAAAAAGTAAAATGATGTAATGCAATTTACTTGTTCACATGGATATTATATTAGTCGAATAATCTCATGCAATATCACTAACCACTTTCATAATGATGGAATCCATAATACCAAACTTTCACGACCACATAGTCAAGGCCTTATTCCAAGACTAAAAATAAGATTTTTTCATGGACTTGTTCCAAGACACTAGTTTGTCTCATGAGACCTACCGATGCATCGTGGAGCCATAGAGGTCTCCACCCATCACTTATTAAGTCCAATGCGTTCCTCAAATAAACAAGTTTAAACATATCATAAACATTCGTATTAAAACTAGAATACAAAATGTCAATACTTTCTCCATAAACCATGAATGGTATAAAAATAACACATCCACAGTATAACATATCACAAATCCTTCAATACAATATGGATGTTTTGTATCATAATAAATAAACTTCAAATAATCTTAAAATCCATCAAAGGATGTTGACATAGATGAAATAAAAAATGTTTGAGAGAAATATCTCTTTTTTTAAATCATTGAAAAGTCACAAAATTATAAAAGAAAACATATACATTGAAAATACTCTTATAATTTTATAATGGAAGCTTTGATGATTTTATAATAGAGAAAAATAGCCGCACAAATTTTATAAGTTAAAAAAATAGTCTTACCTTAATTTTGTCGAAAAGGTTAAAAATGACCTTGTTTGGAAAACGACGGAAAGATTCATTTATAAACATCTTATAAAACGTTAACAAGGGTATAAGTTAAATTAACTCATAGTCTCTAAAATAGTAAGAATTATTTGAAATAAAGTTTTTAAGAAACATGGATGTGGATGATAAAGAGGTCCCAATAGATAATTATGTATAAACAACCTCGAATAATGAAGAGATTATGAAATAAACCCTTATCAATTTGGTAACATAAGAAACATACACCCCATGAAAAGGTATCATACAATGAATATGTAAATACACATAAATTAGAGTTTATTACAAAAATAATACAATTATGGTCAGTACATACACCACACAAAAGGTATTTGTGGCAATATGGCATGAATCTCACGGGAATAAGGAGTGAGATGAAAACCCCTTACCTTGTAATTTTCCTTGGTCGAGGGTAGTTTTACCTCTTTAATAATAGTTAAATAATTGTTATTAATTAATAAATAATCATGTGAATAAATATGATAACATATATGATCATTTAATATTTCTTTGTTAGTAATATTTTAGTATTATCGTCATTTTGGGTCTTCACTTAATCATTTTCTTTTATATGTTTTGTAACATAAGTCGTGTTTGTTATCCATAGGTTGTATCTTATTCATATCCAGATTTACATCAAGTCCTTAGACATTATTTTTAATCATCAAATGAAAATTATTCTGGAATGGATACGATGGGGAATGAATCTCATCACGTTTGTGGAGACGGTAGTCCGTACGTACGCACGAGGGACAATATCATTCTTTTGATATTTAAATAATATATAATTGGATGGTGTATCATATATAAATAATCCTTATCATGTTATATTTATTATTTACATGAATTACACATCATTATTATACCCATCCAAATAATAATATATTGAATAACAATTACACCATGACGTGGAGACGGTAAGTCGTATGTATGCATGTATGGTAACATGTCATTCAAAGGATGGATAGAATACTGAATATGGTTGTACCATATTTATAATAACATCACATTATATAGAAGATAATGGAGTTGTTATTTTATAATGTAAATAACCAATAAAGAAGATGTTGAAGAAGAAAAGAACTTGAAAGAGGGTGGTGAAAACATTACCTCTTCTTCGGGTTCTTCTTTTTGATTTGATCAAAAGGAATCCATGGGTTGGATTTATAATAATACTAAGGCCTCTAGGTTTAAGTGAGGAATGTTTATAGAATATTTGGGTAGGTTTTGGACGATCCAAAAGGCTTTTAAGGTATTAATTTGAGAGAAGATGGAGTTCCCTTTTATAAGATGGGTGAGGGACACCTTAGGAAAAACATGAATATTATTTTATAATTATATTATATTCGGTTTATAATGGCTCCAAATTGATTTATTTCGATGATAAGGTGGGGATATATTGAAATCCACTCAAAAATTGGTTTTAGACAGGTTTTTTTCACTTTATTAACCATATCTTTTAGTTTTAACTCCTAGTTAATTTGTTTGACATTTACCATGTCTCTTTGTATTTTTTTGTTATATGGTTAATTAACATACTATAAACTTCCAAGAGTCCCCCAAGTGGTCCATTAATGATACACATATCATTATATAAGTACTTTGGCTGAACCATATATTTTTAGGAATAGAATATCAATTCATAGTATAATATATTTTTTTAAAACTCTTTTATCTCAATTTTGACCCTATTGGGTATTTTGATTTGGATAAATTCATAACAGCATGATTACTTCTAAAACAATTCATATAACCAATTATAATAGGTCATATTAACCTATAAAATTATTTGAATTCATAAAAAGTCTAAATTACTTTTATTTGGATTTTTATAAAATCAATTATTTCAATATTTCATTAATTAGGTAATTACTACATCACGATTGTGTCATAAATAAATTAAATTATATAATGTCTAAAAATTATATATAAAATAAAATTATGTAGGAAAACTTTTTATATTTCTAATGAATATTTAGAATAGAATTTATCTTATGTATAACTCTATATTAAAAATATTCTGGTAATTAAACATTGATTTTAACTTTTTTAACACTTCTTTGATTTAAATAATAATAAATATCCTAATTTAATCCAAGTGGACATAA
The DNA here is from genome assembly GCA_963277665.1 of Viscum album. Lineage (NCBI taxonomy): Eukaryota > Viridiplantae > Streptophyta > Magnoliopsida > Santalales > Viscaceae > Viscum > Viscum album. The sequence continues at coordinate 2,068,765,533 of OY728164.1, read as the reverse complement.
ATGATAATAATTTTTTCCTAAGGATTTTTTTGGTGGAGATGAACTTTTACAAAAGAATTAGGATATGTTTTAGGCTAATATTAATATCATTTTTACCCTCAATTACAATATTTACTTTTAACCATGGTAAATAAAAGTAAAAAGTTACTCTTCACCAAAAAAATATTTTTATCTCATTGAACCAAATTTTACTCCTTCATATTAACCATTTCTATCGGATTTTCGAAATTCCACTCATAAAAGTGGTAAAATTCTATTTTATGTTAATTTTCAAATTCTCCTAGGAGGTTGGTAAAAGACGGTGAAAAGTTCAATAATATTTTTATATATCTAAAATTATTCTACACTAACTCCAATTAATTACATTGAACATATATATTTATTATGTATCTATTTTAACCTTAAATAAATTTAAATAAAATAAATAATTATTCAAATAAAAATTTGGTTTTATACTATATCTCAGTGTTTTTCACTATTCATCAAAAATTGAATGTTTCAAGAAAAATACCAAAAATTCATTGAAACTAAATTTTTATGTACCAATTCTAATGAAGGATTTTATTTCATTAAATATAATATATAAAAGTTTCCAATATTGGTTTTAAAAAAAGTGTTTTCCATTAAAAGGCTAAAAACTGTATTTTTTTGAAAAACAATTCTTTTATTGAAAAATTGAATTTATCATCATATTATGTCTTTGAAACAAAAACAATGAATGTTAAAATTATATTGGATATATATATATAATTCAAAATGTGGTTATTAATATTCATAAACACTTTTAAAATGACTAGTTTGATAGGTCATGGTGTGCTTGAACACGATGTTGCGTACATCGCAGGTTATCGTACCGTGGAATCTTGGGTTGTTACAACATGTTTTTGTTATATGATTTATATAATGTGCAGGAATGTATTTTATGATTATAATCATGAATATTATGGGTACATACATATCCATAAATTCTTATCTCTTTCTTTAGGATTTGGTTTTAAAGCTACCAATGTTTTAAGGGTTTTATGTTACAATCTTGTTATTTATCACGATTGTTTATGGTCAAGCATCTGATGATGAAATATTTTTATATGGATCTAAAAAAGACCTTCAATTTTCTTCTGAATGGTTTATTTCGTTATATTAATCTATTTTCTTTCATTTTCCACCCATTATGAAATCAAGAGACTAAAATAATGTTTTTAAAAAAAATCTACATTATTTCACCCTTCAGATGAAGATAATTTTTATTATTTACTCATATTTTATAAAAAATGTCTTCATAAATTATTTTAATATTATTCTATGATTATTGAAAGTCATTTTTAACCATGATTTAATTTTTAAATCACAGTTTAAATGAAATAATTTTTTCAATTTCTGAATGAGGTACCATTTTGAATTTTTACAAAATTGTGAAAGGGGTGTTTTTTTATATTATATGACACGAAAAAAATTCCCACCATCATGACCACTAAATTAATTGATACCTACATACTAAATATTTAGTGTTTTTTTTTAAAATAATGTTTTCTTAAACATTTGGGATATTTTTAGATTTCAAATAAATGATTTTAAAGTAAGAAAGTTAATGTTCACCATGAAATACTCTAAGGGGTCTTTAAAAAGAATTCCCCATCTAGGATTACATCTTTTAATGATAAAAACCTTTTATTAGGCATATAAACCAATTATATCAACCTTATTATTTTTATAGATTTTTATTATTATGTTGAAAATATTTTTTTGAAAACAATTCATTTTCCACTGGTTATGCCATGATGAAATTCTTATGAAACACATTCATTTTCATGGGTTATAATTTGATTAATATGATCTTGAATAACACATTTGTATTATTTTCATTATGTGATGGGTAGGACCAAAATAATATATCCCTCTAAAGCATTGCGTATATATAAATATATATATCATGAAATAAATATGACTCAAATGGGGTGTGAACCATGTTCATTGAGGGACTCTATCCACTATAGTAGCCTTGGGGATAAACCTTGTCAACTATGATAGATTGGTGATTGGTCCTAATATACTTTGATATTATTTGTATTTAATCTTGACTAAAAATTAAATTATTGTGTATTATAATTTTTATTCCACAAACTTGGGTTTTAGGATAATGTTATACTCTCATGGATCTTGCTTTTTGATTCAGTTAGGATACATATTTTATGGGCTTCCAATATTTATGACATAAATCATGATTATGATATATTTTGTATATGGTATATTTTAAAATTTCGTGATCATTTTCTCATATCCATAAACACAAATCATGTTTTTTTTTCATTGATATCTCCTTTCTTTACCCTTACTATGCATTTCATCTCACCATTTGTTATATTTATTCACCCTATGTAATGAAGAAATATATTATTTATAATACTTCAAAGAAGGGTATTCGTTGTCAAGAACAAAATTGAAGATGTTGTATCACCCTTATAAACCATTTATTTATGTACGTAATTTTCCATAGTCATTAGACCTATAATATTCTATCATAGACTGTTATGTTAAATAATGAATATGAATCTATTAACAATATATATCTATGTGTGGAAAGTATGGGTCACTATTTTTTTAAACTCAAAATTCCTAAAAACCAATCATTTTATTATAGTTAATCTTCCTAGACACAATATTATTTAATAAGTATATTAGACGGGTTATATTTTCAATGATAAATCCCAAAAAACTCAACACATATAATTTGGAAGACCATGCACCCTAGAAACCATGTTGATCTACACTTAACTCAAGTTCTAGTTACAATATTATGAGTTTGGTGATAAAATAGTATTTTGGAATAGAATTCATAAATACTAAATAAGAATGAATAATCAAAATACAATCCAAAGTTATAAAAATACTAAGAATAGTATTGTTTGAACTTAGTTGTTGTATAAGAGAGAAAACAAATATACTATCAGTAATGATAAAAAATAATTACAAGGGACCATATCCTTGGACCAGAATATTAAATGAAATAGTCCAAGAAATTCTAAAATAAAGAACTCATTCCATAAGGTCGTTTATGTAGAGTCATCAATCAAGGGAACCATCTACTCCACCACCCCTTCTAGATCAACTATCAAAATATCATGTCAAATTTTATCTCCAAAAAACTATGATCACATACCACATATTTATAGAAGTTATTTATAGACACCTTCATTTTCAATATGTTACACTACCATCCATACATGATATATAAATATATTTTCTATCAAGGAAACCAAAAAAGAACCAACACCTCAATAGTTTAACCCAATGAATAGTGAAATCATTGTAATCTCCACTACTCGTATCACAATTACAGTCCCAAATCTAGAACTATAACCTCTACCTTATTCACTCAATACAACATTTAGGATCATCCTTCATATCCTAGATTAATAATCTATAACTCTTAAAATTAATATGTTCCGATCCTTGAAAACCCAAAGATACTCTATCAAAAAAAAATTTCTTCTAATCTAGTCACCACCTCCTAAATCATTTGACTACATAAATAACAATACTCTTTCATCAGAAGTCATGTGATAAGTTAGGAACATCCATTAATGTCATTTCCTCGATAAGTGGATTGTTCTTCCATAATCATTATCCTACAAATTGATTCTCTTTGTTAATTATGAACATTTATAACCTCATTGAAAAAATTAAAATTCGACAAATAAATTTGTTACAAATTCCATCACATAACAATACATTTTTTCTCATCAAAACCCATCATATTCAATCCAATGAAATGAAAATTTTCATCATCATTTATTTTAATCTAATTATAATTATTCACATTTTCATGATTAAGTTTTTAATAATATATTTCAAGAATCTATTTATCAATCATATTATTTTTCAATTGTACTATATCATCCCTTGGAAAAAAATAAGACTGAATAAATACTTTATGAGAAATATTTAATTTGAACTATTAACTTTGAAAGATCTACATAATCCATCTGGTAAGATATAATAATAATAATTGATATAAATAAGTGTAAATATATTAGAAATTTAATGTTATAATGTAGGTTTCACTTTTCAATTTCTCTATAAAAGTATCCCTAAATTCAAATAAAGCGCCAAGAACTCATAATTATTTTCATGTTGTTAATAGTGAATCAAGTTCACCAATTTATAGGTCATAATATGTGCCTCAATACCTTAATATCTGAATAAACCATTTATTTATTCAATAAAATTCATATAATGCATTAAAATGTTAATGAAAATAACCCTCTATAAATAACTATCCTTGTAATATAAAATATTATAAATGAAATTAATGAAAAATAATTACATCAGGAGGTATAATTTCTAGTAAGACTATATTCCATGACAATTGGGAACTGTAGCGGCGGTACTGTAGCGGGTACTATAGCAGTCGGGTTACTATTCACAGAATAGGAATTTGGCAAAAAATTTGGGCCTACGGGCTATGTAATGGGCTACAAGCCCACTGGGCCTTCGGTCTATATAATGGGTCTCCCTCTACCCAGTTAAAAGAGGTCTTTAAATTGCTTTATTAATAAAAAATGAGTCTTCGGCCCCAACCTTAAAAAAAACATAATTATCCCTCACATATGACATATCACCAATAATATTTATCTACCCCTCACTATAGTAGTTAATTCATGTTTTTTATGGTATTTAATATTGGTAGTTTAAAACCTGGTAAAAGGGTAAGAGTAATAGATTAATTTTAAGAATTTGTATAAGACAAGGTAGAAAATATTTAAAGTATACCATGAAATACCTTAGGTCCCTATAACTCATCGACATCAAAATATTTAAGATATCAACACCCAACAACATTTACTTATACAAAATTGTGTCTACCATTTTCTCACAACTTGTCAAAAGGTATCCCATTATGTTATATTGTATCATATTTTCGGATAGTATCACTTGCATCTAGAATGGGGTGTTTAACTGTTCATTAATCCTGCTTCTGCTAGATTTTCAACTGAATTTTCTTTAATGTTACCTAAAATGTGTTGGGTATTTTAGAAATCATCATACAAATTAAATATTTTTCTATGTAAAGAAAACCATCATAGAATTGAACTTTTTTACTACACATATATCATAATTAATCCTATAATATTTAATATGGTTGAGAGTTATACATGTCTCATACATGTTTTTTGTTCTTATATTAAACCCATGTTCTATCTTACTCTTTATGATCTAGGAGGAAAAAATCTATTATTATTATATATGATAACATAATACCATTAATCTCTCCTAATTATCATCAAACGAATACATTTTAATTAGCATCCTCCCAATTCCTAAAACCTATGAAAATGATGAAAATCTATGGGATGTAACACACATGAGTCTCAGCCCGGTTGGTGAGGACACATCAACTACATCCACATGACCTAGGATCAAATCTAGATGGAGGCATATTTTTAGGATACTATAACAGTACTGTAGAGGATACATTATCAAGTAATATAGTAGTTGAAACTATTCACCTTCAGGCCACTAGTTTGGTCCTGGAGTTTTCAGGACTTCCATCCTTCGGGTCTGTAAGGATTTTGGTCAACCATATGTCCTTAGAGTCAAATCAAGGCCTTTGGGCCACCACAAGGCCTTTAGGCCACCTTAAGGCCTTTTGGACACATGATATGCAGATGCAGACTATACAGATTCTATAATGAACCAGCTCCATATGAGGATTTTGAGTAGGTGCGTTCACCAAAGCGTAGCTATTGGAATTTGTAGAATGGGAGGGAATTGAATTTTTCATCAGTACCATGAATTTGAATCTCTTTATGGGAAATCTAGAAAAACACCCAAGCTAAGGTGGAAAATTGATCACAATGCAGCTGCTAGGGAGGGTGAGTTCAAAGTATTTATAGTGTAGGATTAATTCCTTTATGAACATCAGGTCATGTAATGTCATGAATCCTATGATCCATATAAGGGTTCCCCTCCAACCCTTAAAATGGGACTATAAAAAATAAATAAAAATTCTAGGCCATTTGGACATTCACATAAGGAATGTAACATTTCATAGAATCCCATTTCAAAGAGATAAATTATAATTTTTATCCCTTAAGACTTCATCTATAACAAATATAGAATAATAATGAATATCATTTATTAATCATAATTGAAACTTTAACATAGATGATTTCCCATAATATGAATCATGATAATTAAATAACATTATAAACATATTTTCATATAATGATCAAATTCCATAAAAAACATGAAAAATAATTACAAATATTTATACTAGTATATATAAAAATAAAATATTTGAAATTAATCTCTTATAAAAAATTCTTCAAGAGTCTAAGATAAAAAAACAAATTTCTACACTAATATTAATACAAAAGTGTGAAAAATAATATATATAAATATCAATATATTTAAATTTATTTACCTAAATAGTGGGAGCTAGGTAGAGTAAAAAAAATAGATAATAATTCCCCCACCATTATTTATGTTTTATCATAGTGAATAGTTAAAATTAAAACATCCATGAAATAATGTGAAAAAATAATAATAACTACTACATTCCCCGAGTACACCCATATATTACCATAAACACCCAAACTAAAAATTCCATTTTTCCCACTCACATGATGATAAATTTTTACTAACTAAAAAATTTGTTTATTATATGAAAACATATAAATTATAACACTAGTACTCCTAATCAGTTACATTTTATATCTCACTCAAATATGGTAATTAAGGAATGTAAAGGGATGTACTGCTCAGTTAACCATCAAATAGACCAATTCCTATTATATTGTTGGTCTCACGTAGTCTTGAAATTTAAGCATATAAGAATATTTTCGACCAAAAAAATATTATCTATTTTACTCATCCCAAATCTAGTTATGATAGAGTGGAGATAGATGTACCACTTACATGTCCATCTAACAATCAGTTTTCCACAAGAGAAAATTTTTTGTGGGACATCCTTTGGTATTAGTTTTATAGAAAATAATGGGTTTGTATCACCACTTAAATAACATAAATAGAAAAATAGTACACACATTTTCATCCCAATTCATTAAGAAATCCCCATTTCATTTCTATATCATATAACAAAGAACTATTTTTACTCATAATATGCCTAATATGAATTATCAACATTGTTGAAAATCATAACTCTTTCTCATGATTGTATAGAATCATTATGGAATTTTTTTCATCATATTACTCATGTGATTACATTAAATTAATTATTACCATCGTAAAAACAATTATATACCACATTATACCTTTCTATTTACCTTTATATATACATTAACATCAATATTCAATTTTATTTCTCATTTATTTAGAAAATAAATTCCTTAGAATCATCATTAATTTCAGTTTTCTAATAGTTAACTAGAACTATATCCACCGTTTATAATTACCTCTCCCTTATAATTACCTATATTAAAATACTATATGTTATACCATAACATTCTTTTGTTAATATTTAATCAAAGGTTTAGTAAATTTCATCTTAATTTAACTCTACCCATATATAATCATATTGAAATAAAAGTTAACACATATGTTATACGATACTCATGTTATTTTTTCATGTTACCAAAATAAGTTAGAATATACCTTGGAAAATTGACAAAAATACCTTATAACTCTCTAGACTTGGGCACGTACAACTAGTATATTTTATAAACCCCTTGGAAACTTACAAAACCATCATATAGTGTCTTTATTTGATCATATTATAACTAATCCTTAGTGTTTCATCCATTAGAAAATTTAATGTCCAAAAAACCATATGAAAATTCCCATTGAAAAAATCAAAAATATGATAATTATACCTTATAATAAAAGTTATCAAAATTAAAAAATTAAAACAAATTCTATTCCACAATGTAAGTGAAATGATATTCTAGTAAAATTATTACATATTAAAATCATTACATAGTATCATCATGATTCAATTTATAATCCTAAATTATCAAAAAAAATTGAAATAAATCAATAAATATCATCACATAATATTTATAAACTATATTTTAATATTCCCAAAAATATAAACAAAAATTTATTTATATTAGTAATTCTAATCAAATAATTTACGAATAAAAAAATATTTTATAAAAAAATCAATAAATAAAGAAATGGATGCACTTACCTCCAGTCAATTAAGATACATTTTCCTCCATATCATGTTTTTTATTTTTTATATCTGATCCACATCCTCGTGACTAAACATTAAATCTATTTAAAGATATAGGGAAATGTATTTTATTTAAAATAATCATTTCATATAAAATTACTCTTTATATAGAGATGATTTAATCCCTATTAATCAATTCCATATTTCAAATGGTTCACAGATGCAGCCACTTCGACATTGATCACTGGAATTATTACTCAATAAATATTAAAATAATTTATTTAATAACTATTATTACATCACATTTAAACTGATGACTAACGAAATAATCCTTACATAATTTATATATAATCACTAAATACAAATAATTAAAAAACATATATGGATTTCTAAATGAATCATTCAATATAACCCCAATTTTTTCATAGAATAATTTAATCTCTAATTTTCATCGAACATGCTCTATATGTTAAACACCTTAATTGAAATAAAATTATGCACTCAAAAAGTTATATAGTAACATAAAAAATTTCATTTTGATGATATATATAAAAAATATAGAACATCCATCATGAAATATAATGATAATAGGATTACAAATGTGGGTCTTCATATATACATATTCCATTAATATTTGACATTAATTATATAGAATGATTTTCTGAGAATGTATATTTTACAATGATTAAATTATTTATGTTTTAAGCAGCATTTAGATTTTAATATTACAAAATGGTTATTATTTAAAAAATATATTTTATTGAACAGATCACATGAAGATGGTTTATATTAAAGAGTCTCTCAATGGTCATCTAATGGAATTTATTGGTTTTTAGAAAACATCATTTTAATGTTATGAAAAGATCCATGCGAGTTATACTAGACCTTTACTTTTCTATATAATTAAATATACATAAACATTTTATTATATTATTATAATTAATAAATATTTTTCTTTAATATACATGATTTATAATTCTAATGTCTTTCAGAAGCATTCAGGTTTCATTAAATAAAATTAATCAAAAATTTAATTTTGTAAAATTTTTTACTTTTTAAATATATTATAATTATTTTACCTCTTACTCCTCATTAACTTCTTATTTTTCATGGAAAATGGAAAAGGTAGGAGTCCTTTTATAATCTAAAATATTATTATCAAGGTATGATTAGTGTCTCAAGAAATATAGCGTCATAAAACACGAATTAGATCAAACTATAGTCCAGAGATGGATTATCAATGATTGTGATGGTTAAATAATTTTTGTATCATTGTTGATCATAATTTATCAACGTGGATTAAAAGGTATCATTATAGAATAAAATATATCATCAGAGAACAATAGAAAACATCCTATGATATAAGATATCATCATGGAAAATATGAAATAAATTAATAGTTATTGTGTTATATCAAGACAACATAACCATTTTGTCATGGATATTTACACTTATATCATAATTATATTACCAAGACTCATCATAATAGATCCACAACAATCATACAATTCTTCATCCTTAGATAATAATAAACTTATTACTTTGGAACATCATCATAGTATCATTTAGTCAGGGAAAACTGTCATGACTTCCTACTGTTTCTAAATATAAATAATAACCAAATTTATTGATGGTCAATATAATAATGGACCAACTATTAAATTTTCTAGAATATCAACATAATAATGTAAATACATACATGATTGAGTAACATAAAACATCAATATCATGTGGTAAATCATTAAAGTTAGCCCATTATTAAGTAATATGGTTGTGAATCTAATCAATCCAATGTAAATCTAATGAAATAGATATTGCCATAAATATATATCAATAATGTGATGAAGTATATGTTATAAAAATTAAATGATTCATGGTAAAGGTAAACCTCATTGACAAGTATTCTTTTAATGATTATTAATGGGTTCATAAGGAAGGGTATTGGAAGAAAAATAACATTGTGATGGGATGGTTTTTTATAAATAATTATAATAAATTAAGATAATTTTATTGAAAGGTAAATTCCCAATTAAATATTTATATTGGATTAAATTTCATTCATATAAGGGGTATAAAAAAGATTTTGACATGAACTAGGTATGAATTAATAATTTTAAAATGGAATACATTAAATGATTATAAATATTTCAATGGAATATATCGTTATAGAAGAATAATCAAAATAAAAAATCCAAACGAGGTCATGACGGAAAATATATAAGATATTTGATTATTTCTCGTAATTAGATATAGTTTTATTATCCCATAAGTAACTTGAATTACCTTTTCTTAAAAAATTCCCTCCACATCCCTTTATAACGAGGTTAAATAATTTTGATGGAAAATGATATTCTTCATATAAAGGGACTATATCATTATGAGATGGGTAAAAATTGGTAATAAAAACTAAAATTGAAAACAAATTGATTGATGTAAAAAAAATTAGTAAAAATAAAATAAAATAATTATTAGAATATTAATTTGAAATCAAAAATAAAAAGAGATTTTGACCTATACCTTTTATTAATATTTCTTATAATTTGTAGAGGAACCCACATATAAAGAAAAAATCATGTACAAAGATACTATAAAGATATTATGAGAGGGGAAATATTCTTGAATTATTTATGGTAAGGGGATGTGGGTGGAGGGGGTTTTATATATAGTGATACATGGAAAGTAATAATGTAATTATAGGTTGAAGGTTTTCAATATTAATATAAAAAGATACTTAAATGAAAATTATAAAATGGCTTCCCAACCATGTATTGTTTACTTCTAAAATAATACATTTGATAAATAATTTTTATTAAATTTTAAAAACCTTCCAAATCTAAATAGAATTATTTTAATAGTTTGTAAATATATAAAATCAAAAATAAAAATTAAATAGAATGAATTATGTTCTATGATTTTAAAATTCATGTTATGGTTGGTTGTTGAGTAAAGATATTTTAAAAAGTAATTCGACAAATAATAAAAATATTATGTCATGTAAATGAAAAAACAATCTACCACTCTTACATCATAATACACATTAATATATTGTCATATATTTATTTTGTAATAAAATGTCTGAATAAAAACTAATTGTATCTATAAAATATAAAAATTATACCATTTTCTAATTTTTACAATATAATTACAAATTTGATATCTATTCTATAAAAATCCATCTTTATCTGTAACAGAATAAATTATTAAATAAATTCTATAGAAGTGGGTTTCAGTATAGTTGATGTAATCTATATATGATAAATTAATATTTGAACATCCACATTGAATTTATAAATGAAAAATAATACATTTAAAACTAATATACCATAGAGAAAATCCCATAATTATTTCTAAAAATTCCATAAATTATCAATATACATATCATTTTAGTTTCATTTATCAAAATATATATTTAACTGTATATAAAATTTTCCTTTTTAATATGATCATTATTGAATAATAAAATCTTGGTGAATTGATTAATTTTGTTATTATATTTATCAATATTTACTCTTAGTTATTAATATTATTTTTTTATATTACATTCCACTGAATATAGACACGATATAGTGTTTACAGTCACTTTTTTATTTATTTACTTACTTATATATAATGAATTCCTTTATTTTATCATGAAATAATATAAAATTATAATAATTATTAGTTCTCAAAATCTCTCCCCATAAACAATTATCCTTTAAATTAAATTCAAAACTTGATATTAGAATAATTATGGGTTCTTTCCATTGAATAATTCTTCTGGATCACTTTATATAACTTTTAACTTTTTATTTCATTAAAGAATTAACTAATTAAGTCATACGGTTTCATAATAATGTCTCCATTTTATCAAGGATATGGACCAATTACCATCTATATCATAGAACTTTTTCTACTTAAACACCATTACAATTCATTATATGTGATAGGGTTGATATATACAACCTCATTAGGGAATTATACAAAACAAAATTAAAATGAATAATTATCGATGTTGGGTACAACCGAAGTAATATACTTAATTTTTTATGAAGTATGAATGCATTTATTCGAATTATAAATCTATATTTTATTATTTATAATATTATATAACGGAAGAATGAAGGTTTTTGGATCATCTTTAGATTTCTTGGAGCCCTGAGGATGAGTTTTTTGAGATATATGTGAGGCACACAGTTAGGGAATGGGTATGGTTAACCACACACCTGAACAATGTAGTCCGGAAGTTGTGTCATGTGGTACCTTTAAAATCTTATGGAGGGACATATTTCCATCAGAAACCAGAAAAAAATATGTATGCTGATCATTTTCCATGCACATTTTGTCAAATAATGCACCTAGTTGTAGGAGGGGTGTCTCCTTGTACTGTGAGTACACAGGGGTTGTGAAATGTATTTCTAACTATGTACTAATCCCATATGGGGTTTAATATGAGGTATTATCTCAGTAAACTATTTGGAAACCCATATGGTAAATCCCTACACCACTCTCAAAAGAGTAAAGTGATGATTTTTCCCTTTCTCCATGAAACATTCCTCTACATTTTTCCTTTTCTGTTCATGTACAAATTCTCCTCCAACGGTTGGTGTAGTTCCCCAAACATATCATATAAGAGTATTAATTATTTTTTTATAAATATTTATTATATTATATAGATACATGCTTGAGGACCATAATAGTTTACTGCCTTTGGAAACCTTTATAAAAATCTTTTTAATTAATGAAATATCATCAATGTCTCCCATAAATTTATTCCCATTATTACTTATATGTAAAACCTTCATTCCTAACATGGGGAAATAAGACATTAGAAATGGTGAACTAAGATTCTTAGTAAAGGTAAAGATGGAAATATATAAGAATATCATGAAAATATGTATAAGATAACATGAGAATTACATTTTAAAACTATACCCTTCATATAAAAGATAATAATCATGAGGCATGGAATAAATATTAGCAGTTTATACAAAATGAATCAAAAGATAAACAAAGACCATAATCAGTTATTGAATAAAACTGGAATAAGAAAAAGAATTGTGAAATACACATAATCATAGAAAATAATTTCCTTAGAACTCAAGGTTTATTTTAAAACATATAAGGTAAATCTATGGCCATCTACACCTCTTCGGTGACACACAGAACCATCACAAATGGAATCCAATTCTGCATAGTGCAATGTGTACACTTCCCAAACCATTATATAAGTCAAGGTTCACACCCCAGACCATTCGAGCTGACAAGGTGCCTTTTTGAACCCTGATAACTCCTCATTACATCAATTTCTATCTCATGATATATAAATTATTACCCAATATAATATCAGGACATATAATTCCAACATGTGTTTAGTTATAATGTAACCCCCATCCATGGTAGTAAGGTGACCACCATCCTTGGAAATAACATAAAAACTATCAAAAAATAAAAAACATAAATATGTTTGACACAATATAATAAAACATTCATCATATCACAACCCATTAAATTAAAATGTATTCATAAACTTTAAATCATATCATAACTTGTGGAAAAGAGGCTGGTTTCAAAATCATTTCATCATTTCATTAAAGAATATATTGTAAAAAGAAGAGATTTTCATAAGATTTATATCCGGATATAACCCAAGGAATAGAAATGGGTTTCAAAAACATCTTTTCATTATAAATATAAAACATTCAAATAAATAAAAATACAGTTATTCTTGGTTCAAATCCCCATTAAAGAATAAATTATATCAAAGGATGCCATCTTAGATGGAGAAGGATTTTGAATGATAACTTGGAATAATTCAAAATGAAAAATACCTTTCATTGTAAATCATTTTTGAGATGTAAAACATATTTTAATTCATTTTCTCTAAAAATATCATTGAACACTTATAAATAAAGATAAAAAATAATTTAAAACATTTATGGTGGAAAATATCCTTTCATATTAACAAAATATTATTAAAGATAAAACATTTTGAAAATAAATTTACTCAAAAATAATTTTGAAACATTATAATTTAATCATCAATTAAAACAGTATTCATGTGGATGCGAAATTATTTTCATGTTTTATACATTAAAAATAATTTTTCGTTTCACATTTTTAGTCAAATTCATCCAAGCATTATTTTGGAAAATGTCATTAACATCACTTTTAGAAAATTTTATAAAAATTCAAACATGGTTGAAATTATCTTTAATAAAAAATTTTGAATAAATGATATAAATTTTTTTGAAAACATTTTTATAAAAGATGATTTTGGATGAAATTTATTTTTGATAGAAAAAACTTTTTTTCTTAAAATAGTCTTTTTAAACTAAAAAATAAATAAATAAATTAAAAGGATGGTAAAATATGTTTTCTTAGGACATAACTATATAAGATTAAATATTACTTGTTTCTTTAAATATGGAATATATTTTTTTATCATTGGGTAAATAATCATAAGAAATCCTGATAAACAATGAGATTGTTGCATAAAATATTTACCACTTTAGTAACATTTAAATGTAAAACCCATGAAGGTTTATCATTAAATGAAGAATAAAATATCTTGAGAATAACTTAATTCATGATATTACATTTCAAAAGGGAGGTATATGCAACTCATAAAAGAAGATAGATGCATGACATAAACAAATGTCTCAAAGAGGGGAAATTGAGATAAAAATCCCTTACTACATTGGTTAATTCCGAAGTGGAAAGATCATGAAAGAGAGATACAAAAATAGATATATAAATACCCATAAATTTAATGATAATAATTATAAAATAAATTCAACAGACTAATATACACCACAAAAAGAAACGCATGTCTAATATGTCATGGTCTCATAGAAAAATAAAAGCGAGGAAGAAATTGCTTTCTGCTATTATAATATTTTGAATCATAATAAATAATAAATAATAACATCATATGAAACATTATATATCCTTATAATATTTATATTAATTATATAACATGTAAATGGGTCATAATTAATAGAATAAAAAATAAATGTGTTGATAATTTGAATACATCTCCCAAAAATAATGGGCAGACTAGATGTCCCTTATTTTATTTTGTGAATTCCATCGTACGCGTTCAAACATCCTGTATAATTAATATAATTTTATTATAAATATATTTCCAAAAAATATATATGTATATCATACCATATATTATATTCTTATAACTATTTATAACGTTTTTTATAAAAATTCCATGTTAAAGTTACATTTCATGTAATAACTGATTTTCTTAACGTATATGTTTCCATTTTTTACTTTTATTTATATAAGTGTGATAATTATTTTATCATGTATATAATTCTAACCATTATATAAATATAATATATATTCATTATACACATAATTATTTTAATCTATAATATTTGGTGATGGAAAATGAAATACATTGTTCATGGATATGGTAAGTCGTATGTACATATGAATGTTGATTCCATTTTATTTTTTGATATAAATAAATAAATTTAATTTCTATATTACCATTGAAAAATAATTTTTATTTCACACATATCCCATATATTAATTAAAAACGTCTTTTAACCTTTTATGTAAAGTGTGAACAAATAATAACGCTTCGTTGGATGGTTGTCCGCAGTTGACACGATCGACAATATGATATTACCAAAAAATTAAAACATTGAAGACATGTGTGATATAATAATTATATAAGAATAATAATATAAAAATAATAAATTCATCAGTGTATTCATATGTGAGAGATGATAATGGAAAAACGAATAACATCGGTTCGTGAGGCGGTTGTTTGTCAGACACATGACTAATGATTTCATAACCCCTTTGATGGAAGTGGATATTGTCGAAGGACATTAAATTATTTTAAAAAATATTATTATATATAATATTTGGATTTTATTATATCATAATGTTTTAAAAAATATTTATGGTGGTGTAGGGATAAATAAAACAAAAGGTCTTGTCAATGAACGTTACCTCTTCTTCAGGTATCCTCCATAGGTTTTCCCCAAAATCCTTCCTATGTATTTTTTTTTCCACAAATAAGGCATATATTATGTTAGTATGTATGATTAAATGTAATTTTGGGTAGTTATTCATAGAAAACAAGGGCATTATGGTGTGAGCATGAGAGGAGAAGGCGTGGCCTTTTAAAAGTATGGGGAGTGGCACACTTGTAAATTTTTCATAGAAACAATTACACCCACATTGTATCATGTCACAGGGCTCCAATAATGGAAATGTATCAATAATATATGGTATAAGGATGAATTATTTCTATAAAATGGGTGTTTTATTATTTTTGGGATCTTTTAAGCCCTTATGTTTTTAGTTTCACCCATAGTAAAACCATTTTTACAAAAATCATAGTAAATAATATTTACTATTTTGAATATTAATTATTGTCAATAATTAATTTGATAGTATTGGATATTATACAAAATATTTATTAAATTTATTCTATCCATTTTTGGAAATTACAATCAAAGATGTTGAAAAATTAAAATTAAAATTAATCAACCACACACGATGAAAAAGCAGGTTTTCGAGGAGTAATTGTTTAAATGATTAAAGAGTTTTTTACAAATAATTTTAAAATTAAATTGCTTAAAATTACATAATTTGGATTAATAGATATGTACTTGGAATGATTTTACTTTAAAACCCATTTATATTATAATTTAACTTTTTAAAGGATTTAAATGAAATGGTTGTTTTTAATTAATATTAAGTATTTTTTACTATTCTTTAAAATAAAAAACATTTCAAAAAACAAGAAAAAAAACCTCCTAAGATGAATTTTAAATTCTAAATTAAAAAATGTATTTTATTTTATCAATAAAATTAATAAAAAAACTTATACAAATTAAATTTAAAACAAAACCCAATGAAGCAATGAAAGTGCATGTTTTTTTGAAATGAATTGTTTTCATGTAAAATGTGATTTTATATTAACTCTATATAATAATAATCATTGTATGTATATAAATTAAAAATAATTTATACATAACTACTAATTTTTATTTAAAAAATTCATTAGGGGTTATTTTATTTATTTAAAATGAAGAAACATTATACACAGTAAAACAATTTTCAGCAGAAAAAAATATTATTTAAAGTTAAAATAATCTTATATGAAAATACAATATAATAGTGATTAAAAATTATTATTTTCATTAAATAATAATATATTCTACATATGTTACTTGAGAATAGAATTTTTAAGTTAAATTATAATATTTATAGAAAACATTTTATT
Organism: Viscum album; assembly: GCA_963277665.1. NCBI lineage: Eukaryota > Viridiplantae > Streptophyta > Magnoliopsida > Santalales > Viscaceae > Viscum > Viscum album. The sequence goes on along the minus strand of OY728164.1, from coordinate 2,068,748,164 downwards.
ATTACATAAATCTATATTTTACACTATTCACTGAAAAATCAATATTTTCTTGAAAATACATAAAATTAACATTAGTTAATTTTTATACGATAATTTAAAAAAGATAATTTCATTTTATCAATAAATTTTTCTAAAAGTTCCATAAATTAATTATAATTTTTTTTATAAAAACAAATAAAAACATTTTGGAAGAAAACATATTTGGATAAATATAATTACTTTATTAAAATTATATTGATTCTTTAATAATAATTTATAAATAAATTTATAATGATTGGGAAATATATGTGTATATTTCCTAAAGTGGTTATTACTATTAATACCCTCTTATTTAATGGATATGATAGAAGTTTCATATTTATAAAATCATTATTTCATGGTTTATTATGTATTAGGGTTACATGTCATGAATTCTCTTGAAGAAACTCATTTTTGTTTGTAACAAAATCTAAACATGGTGTTATGCATACCACAATTTATATTTAGTTTTATGTTAAATACAATATTTATACAAGATTAAATACAATTGAAAAAATATATTTCACAAAATCTCAGGGTGTTATGTTTTACCCCCCCTAAATTAAATTTATCTCTCAAAATTCATCTCAACTATTATAGGTTTAACATTTCAAAATTACTTCATAAAAACCCACATTAAAAAATAGTTAATAAAACATCATCTTGAAAAAGATATTGTGATATGTTAAGGTCATATTGAATAATTCATACCAATATTCCAAATGTGAGTCCATAGGTGGGAAGTGAAAACATAATCATAGAAGAGAAAACTAACTATGAAAAAATATGAAGTAGAGTGATATAGACAATTGACCATCATAAATTCGGTGGTCAAGAGAATGTTAATGACCACAAATCCCTAAAAAGAGGCATGAAAATTTACAATGATATCATAAATAATGATGATAACAGGACAAAATTTTATTTCAATATACTTTTTATAATACTAATAATATTCACGTGAAGATGTACTTACTTGATATCATTCTATTTCATAAGAACTACCTCACCCTTTGGTTGTTACTTGATCAGTTTCCACTTCATATCTTACTCCATGAAATGATGATTAATTTTTAATTACAACTTCACCATGTGATCATAAGATCCACAAATAATGAAAATTCAATCCTTCTATGTCTAGGTACAATAAAAACAAGATGGTTGTCATAGGTAATCCCAGATAAATGAATCATTATATATAGAAATAATACATTAATCTATAAACAATCATTCAAATTTAAACATAAATAATTTTATAAATGGTTAACCTTTTCACCCATAAAAAATATTAAAATCCAAAAAATTACAAAAAACATAAATAATTTCAAAACAAAACTTATAATCAATCCCCTAAACACCATCAAATAACCTTTACTAGTCATATACCAAACATGTGAATGCCTTCATCATGTAATTTGTTGAATCTGATTTTACAATAAAAACATATTAAAAATATAAATGCTTCATCATTCATTATGTAAAAAAGATTATAGGATATATTTCCCAAAATCTAAAAATTATTTTAACTCTATCAGTGATAGAATAAACCACTTCTTCTACAAATCATTAATTATTTTTATGTAGTTTTGTATTATCCAATATAATTTATCCAAGTCAATCAATTGTTTATCCCAGTATCGCTATCTCAATATTAAAAACATAGTAAGGGTTATCTTCAAAATATCACTTTACCATTAAATAATTTTTCCACTCCATCAGCACCATTCAATATATTTTTCTTGTTCTTAATGAAATAATTTTACTAAACAATACTTATATACTTTATGATTCATTTTACATAAAAATATTGTTCTAAAACATAGATACTTTTTTAAATTTACTTCTTAAACCATTAACAATGCCTCATCATCTTACTCTTTAATACATATTTCCTTTCATATGTCATTTGTAGCCTCTTCATAATTATAAATATAAACATTAATAGAAAATAAATGATGATTTTATTTATAATCCTTCCCTTTAGGACATAAATTTACATATTTCACAAACATTCATCATTTAAATCATTTAATAGTAAATGATATCACAGGGATACCATTATTTTCATCCATTACATCAAACTAACTTTTTTCCCTTTATAGTTACATTTTTTGTTTCCATCATTTACATAGTCAAAACATCATCTTGTTCTTCAAATATATCTCCATAGGCCTTTTTTCCCACATTCTCATAACCTAGTAAACTAAATCTCCTTTCCTCCATGGTCTTCACAACACTAACTCCGACTAAACTCTTTCCTTCTTTTATTTGTTGATTCTAACAGATGGTTAAGGTACACATTATTAATTCTTGTTCTATAAAACTGATTTGGAATGACCATAATGTCCTTCACTCTGGTCATCATCCCATTTGGATCCTAATAAAAAAATTTCTTATCACATTAAATTTTTACCAAGTTTCTTATATTTCACACCATTGAATAAAAAAAATATTGTGTAAGATACACTAATCATAGTGAAAAATCATAAAATCATAAAAAATAACGACTTTTGGGATGTTTAAGTCATTAAGACTTTTTTTTAATTGATGATACTGAAGGTTTATTCTAGTTCATTCATATCCATATTCTATATAAATCTGTCTTGATTATTTTTAAAGGGGTTTTTATGTTTCATAGAATATTCCCTCGGGGTTTCAAATGAGGTTTTAGAAATGGACTATTGTCATGCACCTGGTGATGATTGAGTCCATCAGAAAGACCCCTTCTCAGAGTTATTCCCCCTAGGTATTTCTATACAACTGCCACATCCACTTGTAGTATCACTACATGGATGTAATTTCATTGAAACCACTTTCACTATCCTCTACCAAAATTCCTGGATATTTTCATATACATTCACCCATCCTTATACTTATCCTATTGACAAACCTAGACTTTACATTATAAATATTTGTATGGGATATCACTAAATTTTTCTCAACCTAGTTTAAAATTGTTTACTAAACCTTTCTTATGATACCAACTATAACCACCAAGGCATCTCATACATGGGTATTACATCTATTAAAATTAGTATTTCATTCATTATAGAAACACATCCCTGAGTACTGTAATAATTTTTTGCCTTTATAACCATGGAATACAATATACTTAATTAATAAAATATCATTGGATCCTCCCATAAAGATCTTCCCTATTATTACTCATACATAAATCCATTCTACACAACCTGGGTAAAGGATATCCTCAGTAAGGGTAAATTTACGATCTCGAATCTCTCTTAAGGCATATTTTTTTTATGTTCAGTATGACTTCTTTATTTTGGTAAAATTTTTTGTTTTCCCATGTTCATGTGATGACTTGGGGGTGTTCTAAGGGTTCAGAACATAAATGAGGAAGAAAAGGGGGGGTTGTTCATGCTACACAGTTTTCACACTATTAGTAAAAACCATTCATAAATAACAGATAACCATACAAGGGGATATTTTTGGATAGTAGCATATGACTAAATTCAAGGTAACCATAAGAGGGGGTATTTTTGGACATTATCATATACATGGTTTTCACACGTTTTGGAATCCTATATTCGTAAACCATGCATCCAAGTAACATTGACAGTTTAATATTTAGGTAAGTCTAATCTCCTCTTTGTTTCTCTTTTTCAGTAAGGGTTCTCACATTTTATTCATATCCTTCCAAATCTATAAAACCATCTCCTTTAAGTGAATTTTATGTTGATTCTTAGTGTTGTTGAATCGGGATCCAAGACCTTGATTCAGAGTGTGTTTTACAAAAAAGTCAAGTAAGGTGGTCTACAAGTTATATCTCATTTTTTATATATTTTTTCATATAGGGTTTCATTTGTGCTTCATTATTGATGTGTTATTAATTTCATTAGAAAGATGTGGTGTATTGGGGTCCAAATAAATAATTTAACCCCTCTTGATCCCCATGTGATGAAAGGATGATTATTTGAACAAATTAGGTCCACTCATGGGGTGTGATGGCCTCTGAAAGCACTAACGGAAATGTAAGGTGTGCAATTGACTCTGAATGGTGTAGAGACTCAATGAGTAGGTTAATTAGTCTATGTCATGATTTATAATGGATGGTGGATAGTTGTGTCTTGTGTGGTTAAAGGCTAAAGGGTATGTGATATAAATGATGAATGCTTTAATGGATTGAGTAATAATGTTAATTTCCCATTTATTGATATTGTGTTGATATTGAAGATGATATTGGTTATGTATGTTGTGATGTGGTTAATTATGAGAATGAAAAATAAGCATGTGCGCACGGATTGGTAGAGTGGGGTACAAGCCTGAGGTTCTATACCCATGGGTCGAAGGGGACATAATTTTATTCCCCTAATGATTAAAATTCTCCCAGAATGAGGCTTTAAGGTGAGGATTGTGATAATGGTATAATTTGATGCCTAGTAGGATATGACTTGATTTATATTACCATATTATTTAGAATATTGAACATTCTTAATCCATTGAACACATGAAAAATTTATATTAAACAATGTGATTCCTAAGTAGTGAACCTTGATTAAATGGAATCATAGTTTAAAGGAACATAGACATGAATGGTCCATTTACCTGTTTACTTTTAAATTCCTTTATTTATCACTTCCATACACTATCTACTTTTATTATTTATTTTAAAAACATTTTTGGTGGTGGCCTACTAATTTATACTCCCACCCTGCTCGAGTTTCCCTTGGGTACCTGAGTGGATTTCATGCTTGCTGGTTAGGAAGAGGGCATGAGCCCTTTGTTTGGGAGTTGTGTTGGACATGGGATATATAATGATGAGGTCCCAGACATGGATTCTGGACCATTTTGGGGATTCTGATTCTTGTCTTTCTTTTTTGGGATTTGTTCACATTTAACTATAGAATGGAATGACATATTTACAGTTGTATGTGGTTATTCCCAATTTGGGAGTTGGTTATTTTTTAATATTATTAATTATTTCTTATTATGTCTCTATTTAATTTTTTTGTGTCTTACTCTGGTAATGAGTGTACAATCTCTCCACATGACATATTAGACCCTCATTGCAAGTTTTAAACCTTTGGAATATGGGAAGTCATGGCTGAGGTGACGTAGTGGTCTTGCTCAGGGAAACATTTTAGTGGCTTCCAGGTTAGGGATGTTAAAAGGTTGAAATATAGGAGTTAATTTTCTCTTTCTTGCTATTTGGGAATGGTATGAAAGAGGCTAGGTAGTTTCCGGGCCTTGGTAATGAGGTCGTTCTTGGGAGTAGCTAACCTGTGTACGAGGGAGAACCAAAGTCACCCAAGGAGGGTATGGTTTCTATTACTGTGTTTTGTTATATTTGATGATATTTCACCATTAGGTGATGCACTTGTTGTGTGATTTGATAGTTTTTGTGATATTTATCTAAATTAAATAAGGGTATAAGGTAGTACACTCAGGAATAATTCTATGTACTTATATAGATAAGTGAATTTTTTTATGATAGACACACACATGTGATGGGAATGCAGGATATAGAAGTTAGGATGCATTGTTTTGTTTAAATGTAATGAAATTGTGCTTAATGGGATGGTATGAATGGGTAAAAAGGATAGTGAAAATGGTAAATAATAATTAAAAAATTGTTCTTAATAAAAAATAAAAATTGTATTAACATGTTTTAAGATTATGTGGCATGTGGAAACTGTTTTTAATTGGGTAAAAGATAAGGCGTGTGACCATGTTAATTAGATACCCACATTAGAAATGACCATTGGAGGGATGTTCAATGGTTTTGATCCATTTATGGGTTGGATTTTTTTTGTAGTGTGTGTAAACTGGTATGGTGGAAAGTGACCAGACAACCTATATCTTTTTCCTTTTCATAAAAGTGTTATTGTTGTGTAATGAATCTCATGTATGAAATTGTAGAGAAATGAAACTTGGAAGTAATTTTCCTATTTAGAGACATGAGGATAATATCGATAACACTCCTATAGTAGTGAATCAATAGAATGTGGTGATTCGAGGAGAGAGAAAAGAGTAGTTCTCTAAGAACATTTCTCATTTTATGCAGATGATGGAAGGAGACCCAGGGTGGGATGCATCGAGTATGTTTGAGATGGACAGTGATTTTCAAGTTTACCACCCTCCGAACTTTACTGGAGAGGGTGGTCCAGAGCCAAGAGATTATTAGACAGATTCCATCAAAATAGTTTGTGACTATATTGAGATTCCTCTCAAGAATTGAGTCAAGTTAGTATCTTATATGCTGAGAGGTCGGGAAAAGTGTTGGTGGGACATGATGGTTAAGAGAGCTCATGTTGAAGGAATTATGTGGAATTATTTTTAGGAGAAGATTCATTAGCACTTCTACCCAGAAACCATGAGGATAGACATTCTATGGATTTTTTGAGGCCCACTCAGGGGAAAAATTTGGTAATAGAATATGATAGTCATTTCACTGATTTGAGATACTTCATTTCAACGTTGACAAGAGAAGAGGAATCCATTGAGAAATATTTACAGGATGGGATGAGACTCATGATTAAGTATTAGGTGAATATATTTCTTCTAAAAAAGTTTTCTAGAGTGGTGGGTCAAGACCTTATCTCAAAGTGGATCCTAAAGCATGATTCAAGTATTGAACTCATGTTGCCAACTAGGTGAGAAAGTGGTCTGAGTTCCAATATTAGGAAGGAATATTTTTGAATTATTTAGCAAGGTGGAAGTGCATAGATTAGTCAAAAGAGGGTGTCCTCTTCTCAAGGTGGGTAAAAGACCATCTATAATTAGTGTAGTAGGTCTGGGCCCAAGCGTGACCAATGTCCATGCTCACCGGTCAAGTTCCAAGTGTGTTGTATGATAGGCCATGTCCAGTGGTTCTACAAGAACTTGTGATAGTCAGGGAATGAGATAACCTAGTGGTAGATTTAGAATGTATTTAGTAGGTCGGTTTCCCTGTATCAAATAGGAAATTTGGAACACCATGGGTCGAACTTGTAGAGGCGGAGGACGTGGGACTCCGGGGTGTGATAATCCGTACCAACATAGAAGTGCAGTGCAAGGTACTCAGTCTGGAGCCTAAGAGAAAGGGGATGGTCATATCCATGAAATTCAGACTACACCTGGCGGTGGTTAAGGAGGAAAATCTACTATTCAAGGTATTATTCTAGTAACTTCCACATTTACTAGTACTTTTTTGATACAAGTTCTACGGATTACTTCAATTCTAATCAGTTCGTAGTTTTTTTGGACTTAATCATGGAGGCTGCAACTGGGTTAAGGTTTCTTGGTTTTCTACTTGGGGTATGAGTTTATCACTTCATGTTCTATGTGGTTTGTGCTCCAGAGGTTGGTGGGTATTGTTTATTGTGGGATCTATTTTTCATAGAGATGTCATGTTTTTACCTAATCTCGGGGATGGATTGGTTGGTATTATATCAAGACCATATTGATTGTTTCCAATGTCAGATAATGATTACATATCTCTGTGGAAGAACTTATGTCTTTTGTGGTGAGTGGGATAATCGAGTAGGCCACATAGGGCCACTATGCCAACAGTTGGGAGAACTCATAGACCTAGTGTCATACCTTATTCAAGATGATGGGGAGAAAGTGTAGTTGTTCTTCCATTTTGTTGATGACCTGTTTCGTGATGTTTTTCCTCAGTAATTATCAGGGTTACCACCCAAGAGAGATGTTGAGTTCTCAATTGAGTTTTTACCGAGAGAAGAGCAAGATTATATTCCAGCATATATAATGGTACCAGAAGAGCTCCAAGAACTGAAGATTCATCTAGATGAGTTAGATAATATTAGGATTATCCATCCTTGTACATAACCTTAGGGATTAACTATGTTTTTTCTAATAAGGATGATGGATCACTAAGGCTATGTGTCGATTATAGGAAGATGAACCAGATGAGAGTTAAGAACAAATACCCTCTTCCTAGAATCGATTACCTATTTATCATATCAGAGGTGCCTCATTGTTTTCCAAGATTTATTTGAGATAAGGATACTATCAATTGAATGTGAGACCTTATGAAACACCCCAATCAATTTTTCAAAGTAGGTATGGGTTGTAAGAATTTTTGGTGATGTCATTTGGTTTGGCCAAAGCATTGGCTGTGTTCACGGCCTTGATGAATAGAATATTTAACCCGTATCTGGATCAGTTCATAATTTTATTCATTGAGGATATCTTAGTGTACTCCAAAACCCATTAAGATCATGTGAAACACATTGAAATTATATTAAGTACACTAAGATAGCACCTGATTTACACCAAGATATCAAAATTTCAATTCTGGAATTATGAGGTGCACATTCTAGGACACATCATTTCTGAGTCAGGTGTATCGGTGGATCCAAAAAAGGGCAAGCTTGGGTGTCTTATAAGCATCCCATGAACCTCTCTTATCTTTGTATTTTTTTTAATAAAAGTGACTTCAGTGGCTCTTAAATTGAGAAAAAAATAAAAGATTTATACAATATGAAAAGAGGGTAATTTACATTTGTCCCAAATAATAAGAGACACCATTTCATCAGGAACATTGTTGAGCGTTATGCAATTCACTTCCAAGACGCATTTTTTTTAAAGTTCATCCGCAATTTTGTTCACTTCCCAGAAGGTATGTGTGATGAGATGATTCACGGAGGAGATCTTTTTAATGAAATTTAACCATTTTCCTGTTAGCGTCGATGAGAGGTATTTTTTGACCAGCTCTAATGGCATGTAAAATACCCACTGAGTTGCATCCCAGCCATATATTGCCCAAACCTCATTTGTGAATAGTATCCACTCCCTTAATAACAGATATCATTTCATATTTGAGGGATGTGGACCTTCCACAAGATCTATAGCTGCATTCCACCACTTCCCCCTGGTGATTCCTAAAGATAACCCCTAATCCCACTGGTCCAGGATTTCCCCTAGACACACCATCCGTGTTGAATTTCAACCATCATATAAAGGGAGTTATGTTTTATTGGTAATAGGATTTTGAAAATGATTTTCTATATTTGAATAATTGGTTGACTACCACAACGATTTTGGTCTTACCCGAACTAGGTAAGATTTGCACCTTGTTTTGAGATGTGTTCGGCAATGGAAATTGGGTGGTGTTGATGCATAATTATCATGTCGTAACTTATGTTTCAATGTAGTTCAGACGACATGAAAGGAATTACCCTAATAATGATCTTGAGCTAACTATTTTGGTTCATTACTTTATGTCTATGAGGAACTACTTGTTCAGATAACGTTTCACTATGTTTACCGACAATAATAGTCTCAAATACATCATCATTCTACAGAATTTGAATCTATAACAGTGAATGTGGGTTGAGTACCTGAAACCGTTTTATTTTGAGTTAAGGAACACACCAGGGAAAGGGAATTGTGTTGATGATTCTCTGAGATGGAAGTCTCAAAATCAAGTGGTTCAAGAATCCATTTTAGAATGGAAGATGATGGAATTTTTGGCTGATATGAATTAGGAAGTATATGATGGGCATAGTTATATGACCCTTGCATCTATAGTAGTTGAGTCTGCACTTTTGAGTTGAGTCAAAGAGATTCAGTTGGTCGATCTAGAGTGTTTTGAAGTGAATTAAAGTCTTAAAGGTGGGGATTCACCTTCTGGTTGGACATTTGGGGATGATAGAGTTGCATATGTTCACGGTCGGCTTGTGGTGCCAGCAGATGTACATGAGGAGTTAATACGCGAGTTTCACGCATTAAAGGAGGAAGTGCACTCAGGCTTGACTAAGATGTACAGTAATACACATAGGTAGTTCTACTGGCTAGTAATGGGGATAGAAGTTGCGAGTTTTGTGGCATGATTCCTTTCATGTCAGTAGGTGAAGGATGAACATCAGCATATGGGTGGGTTATTGTGGTCATTTCTTATTCCAGAGTTGAAATCGAACATATTAATGATGGAAATCATAGTGGGTATTCTAAGGACACCAAAAATTAATTATTCAATTTGGGTGGTGGCATATTGGCAGACAAATGTGGATCAATTATCGCTGATCCTGGAGACCTGGACAATTGACCTGTTGAGAGAATTATATGTTCAAGAAATAGTATAGTTTCATGGTGTTCTTAGAACAATTTTCTCTTTTCATGATCCATTGTTCACCTCGGCATTATAAAAGGGACTACAGAAGCCACATGGTACCCAAGGGTTTTTTAGTAAAACCTACCACACACAGACTGACGAGCAGTCCGAACATACGATTTATGTATAAGAAGACATGTTGAGAGCTTGTGTTCTAGATTTTTGAGGTCCAAGAGTGAAACAATTTTCACTCATTTTGTTTTACTGTAATAATAATTTTCTTTCCACTATTCATATAGAACCATTTGGGGCACTCTATGGGAGACTATGTAGATCTCCACTATGTTGGTTAGAGGCTGGGGAGTCTTAGTTGTTAGTATCCATTCTGGTGCTATATATGTTAGAGAAGGATTGATCGATTTAGAATAATATGAAAATAGACCTATGTAAGAAAAAGTAATATTATCATTTTAATCCTAGACCTCCTAAGTTTATGGTGGGTGATAGTGTGTTTCTTCAGGTTTTCCCAACTTTGGGTCACCGCTGTATCCAATAAAAGGTCATGTTGTCACTTAGGTATATAGGGCTATTTGAGATTATGGAGAGGGTCAGACATGTGGCAGAATTTTTAGTTCTCACACAACATTATATTTGGATGCATGATATTTTCCATGTTTCACAACTCCAACAGAATCATCGAGATCCATTTCATATGATAAATGCTGAGGATGTTGATCTTGAGGGTGATGTGTCCTTTGATGAGCACACAGTTCGTATTGTGGATCATTGTGATATGGTTTTTTGGTGATAGGTGGTGCCTTTGGTTTGTTTAAAATAGAAATATAGAGACTTTTAGGATGAAACATGGGAGAGAGAATTAGATATGCTGGTCTAGTGGCCTAATCTCTTTTCTTTGGGAAATCAGGGATGGTCAGGAAGAGAGGCTTTGGGACGATCCATCACAATATGGGGAGGTTATAAGATCCTGGATCTCCATTAAGGTATGTTTTGATTACATTCAGTTTAAGTTCTTTATTTTGGTTAAATAAGTTTTTTCCAAGTTCATGGGAACACACGGGGGTGTTCTGGGGGTTCAGAACATGAAATATGAAGAAATGGAGGGGGGGGGGGGTTCAGGCTTCTTACATGGTTTTTACATGGTTCATGCAAACCGTACTGAAATCATAGATAACACTATGAGGGGGGGTGTTTCTAGATAGTAACATCTGCATGTTTGTTAGACACATAGGAAAACTGTGATGTTAAACCATGCATCCACTTAAATTTGAGAAAAATACAAAAAATCGATTATTGGGTTTTAAGATACAACTCAGGATTTTCAACCTCCTCTCATCTTGAAACACTAGGAATGAACCAACGCTCTCAATATATTTAAAGGGTGGTTCTCCCTCAACTCTATGTCATTTGGAGTGTCATAGTTTACATATTATAGATCCTAGTAAGTCTAATCTCATCCTTATTTCTCTTTTTGGGTAAGGGTTCACACATTTTCTCCACCTCATTAAAAATTTATAAAACACTCACTTTTTGGTGAGTTTTAGGTTTCAGCATAAAAGGTTGGTCAAACAACGATCCAAGACCTCTATTGAGATTGTTTTCACCAACAATTTCAATATAGGTGGTCTACAATTTATATCCCATAGTTTATACATAGATTTGTGCATGTAGGGTTTAATTCGTGGTTCCTTCTTGATGTATTCTTGATACAATTAGCATGATGTGTTGTATTGGGCATCTAAATTTTTTATTGAACCCCTATTGATCCCTATAAGGTGAAATGTGGTTAACTTGACCAAATTAGGGCAACCTATGGGGTGTGTCCACCCTCTCGAATGGGCTAATAGAAATATAAGTTGTGAAATTGACTCATATTGATGTAGAGACATACCTATTAGGGTTATTGGTCTATGTAATGAATTAAAATGTATGGTGTCTTGTGGTTTCTATTTTGGTTAAAGGCTAAGGGATTGTTTGGTTGAAATTGAAATATGTTAAATGGGATCAATGGGAATATGAAGAGGAATTATGTTTACACTTGATTATGCTTAGTGAGATAGGTATGGGAAATGGGAAATGGGGATAAAAGGAAAACTGACATAAATGATGAATGTGTCAATGGATCGATTCATAATTTTAATTTCTGATTTATTGATATTGGGGTGATGTTGAAAGTGATATTGGTTATGCCTATTGCGATGTTGATAATTGTGAGAATCATAAATAAGCATGTGCACATGACTTGGTAGAGTGGGTTATTAACTTGAGGTTCTATGTACACATGTTGAGTTTGGATGAGGTTCTAACTCCTCCCCCAAATGCATGGGATAGGGAAGGGGATGGAGTTCTATTCCCCTGATGGTTTTATTCCACCCAGACTGAGGCTTTGAGGTGAGGATTATGAAATTTTTATAATGTGATGCCTAGAGGGATAGGACATGATTTTTATACCCATATGATTGAGAATATTGAATATTCCTGATCCTTCAAACACTTAAAAGAGTGATATTAAACCATGGGATTCCTAAGTAGTGAACCTTGATTAAATGGAAGAATAGTTTAATGGAACATAGTCTTGAATGACTTATTGAACTTTTTAGATTTACTTGCCTTTATTTATCACTTGTATTCACTATCTACTTTTACTGGATATTTTGTGGACATGGTTGGTATCATCCAACTAAGTTATAATCACACCTTGATCATGCTGCAATAGGGTACCCGAGAAAATTTCATGCATGCAGATCAGGACAAGGGAAAGGGCCCTATGTTATGGAGTTGAGTTGGACATGAGGCATTTAGAGGTGAGGTCCCAAACTTGGAGTCCATTCCATTTTGGGGATTCTACTATTTTTTCATTCTTTTGGGGTTTTTTCACTTGGAACTTTAGAATGTAATGGCATATTTACTATTATATGTGGTTTTAGCAAGTTTGGGAGTCGGTTATTTATGCATGTTATTAATTGTTTCTGATTATTATGTTATTTAATTTGTGTTCTATTGTGGATAACTTTGGTAATAAGGGTACAGTCTCCCCATGTGACCTATTAAACCCTCGTTGCTAGTCGGCAACCTCTGGCAAATGGGGAGGCATTCTTCAGTTCATGTTGTGGCCTGACATGGGGGACCAGTTTAGTATATTCAGGGTCTGGGATGTTACAAAAACAAAGGAGATATGTATTCATAACATGATCATAAGTTTATGATAACAAGAGCATAACATTTGAAATTTATATCATGTATATCAAAGATCATATTCCTTACTCATGTAATAAATATTGGATGTTTATAATACATGAATAATAAGATAATCAGTGAACAATATCCATGAGAGCCTTAAATTGGAATAATTAAGAGAATTGGGAAATGCACATTAGCATAAAAAATCATTTCCTCTGTAGTCAAGGATCAATACCTAAACTTATAAGGGTAGATTGTGGGTGGATAAACCTACTGGGATGGAAATTCCACCATCCCTAGTGCCATCCATTTCATCATAGTAAAATGGATTGATTTCCCAGTCCATCATAGTAGTCAACTTCCACACCCAAGACAATCATAGAGGAAAAATTCACTTACACAACTGATTTCACTCCCCATTCATGTACTTTCTATATCAAGAGATATAAATCATTAACTCATTTAACGGAGGTATATATTGGTTCCACTGATATTTATTTATAATGTAACCACCATCCTTCAGTATAACATAACAAACATCCATGGTTATAAAATTACCTCCATCACATAATTAAATTCAAACATTTTTATTCCATAAGATCACATAACATTCATCATATCATAACCCATGAAATTTAAATGGATTTATAATCATTTATTCATATAATATCTTGTGGAAAAGATCCATGTTTCAAAATAATTCCATCATTTCATCATAGTATAACCTATGAAAAGAACAGGGTTTTATAATAGTTTTATCACGATATAATGGAAGATAAATTGATTTCATAAAACCATTTCACCATATATGAAAAAAAAAATCAGATAAGGAATAAGAATGGTATACTTGATTCATATCATTAGTAAATAATAAATTATATCAAAGGATTTCCACTTAGATGGGGAAGGATTTGGAAAGATCATATAGAAAATATCTTAAGAAAATAATATTTCTCTGAAAATAACTTTTTGAAGTGAAAAACATTATCAATATCCTTTTAATTGAAATGGAATTTAAAACTTATAATGGTATCATTAAAAATCATTCAAAATTTTTCTTGATGAAAATATCATTTCTTGTTTAGGAACACATTTTGAAACATAAAATATATTTGAAATATATTTATTTGAAAATAAACATGAAAACATATAAATGATTCTTTAATGAAAATAATAGACATAAAGGTGGGAAACTCCATTCATTCAATACGTGTTAAAAACAAATATTCCTCTCACATTTTTGGTAAAATAAAGACAGAGAATGGTTTTAAAAATGACATGAATATCCATTTTAATTTTTTTGAATAAATTAAAACAGGGTAAAGATAAATTAAATAAATAATTTTAATTAATTATTAAAAACATTTTTTAAATCATTTTTAGAAAACATTGTTTTGGAAAAAATAGTGTTTTTCATAGAGAATTTTATTTTTAATAGAAAAATTATATTAAAAATAGTTATTAAATAAATGTAGAACAATTGTGGGAAACATATTTTCTCATTATATAACTATAATAGGAGAAACATAGTGCTTTTTTTAAAGATGTATCATAATATTTTATCATTGAAAAAATAATCATAAACAATCATGATAAATGATAAGATTATAACATAAAATATTTACCACTTTTGTAACATGGAAACATAGGCCCCTTGGAAGAATATAATTATATTAATCTTAAAATTTCATGAAGATAATTCAATTCGGTATATTTCATGTCAAGGGGTTGTATTTTCACCTTATAAAAGAAGATAGGTTCATAACAGAAACATTTGTCTCAAAGAATGTAAATTGTAGAAAACCCCCTTACCGCATTGGTAAATTTTGAAATATAAACCCATTGAAATATATTTCCTCAAATTAATATTTAATCTCCATGAAATTAATGTTATGAATAAAAAATTACATTCATGTTAATTATATACACCACATAAATGAAATATATGGTGAATATACCATGTATCTCATAGAAAAATAAAAGTCAGATGATAATATCATTCATATTTAGTAAACTTTTGAATTTTAATACATAATAAATAATAACATTAAATACCGTGAAAAAATATCATTTAGATAAATGAACCATCCTTACAATCATGGAGATGATAGGTCATATGTACGCTTGAGTAATGTTCCTATTTTTCAATGATCATTATGAAAAGAAGGAATATAACATTATATATTTACATAATGATAATTATATAATAAATAACATGTTATTTAATCATATTAAATTATTTTTATAATTATTTTTTTTGTAGAAGGAATCTCATCATGTTAAGTTGGTGGTAGTCTAAACATTTCCGACCTACGTTATCACTTTTTATTGTGTGAAAAGGGTAATAAATAAAATAACATATTATATTTAAATAAATTTAATTTTGTCATTAATAACATATATATTGGATTTATGTCCAATATTTTTTATTAAAATCATTCATTATAATTTTCATGTAACACATGAATGAATCATGTCGCTTTTAAGAGGAGGTAGTCCACACTTCCACAAATGATGTTATCATATTCCTAAAAAAATTGAAAGCATGAAGTTATATTTTATATAAAAATTAAAGATATATAAAAAAAATTATATATATCATATAAAAAAATTATTTCCATAAAGATTCCAAACAATTAAATTTGGTAGAGGAAAAAATGAATGAAAATGTTTTTTGAGGTGGTAGTTCATCGTATACAAAAACGGTAATTTTGTTAACAATTTGATGGAAGTGTGTTTAGGTGTAGGTTAAACCCTTAAAATAAAACAACTCTATATATTTTTTATAATTTATTAAAAATTTATTCATTTGATAACAATATATTAGGTTATGAATAATAAAATTTGAATAAAAGAGCTTGAGGAATGATGTTACCTCTTCTTTAGGTAACTCCTTTTGGTTTTCACTAAAGAAATGCATTGGGTGGATTTCATCCCAATGTGATGTTTATAGGATTATTGGATAGAATTTTACTATCTATTTGGTAAGATCATGGTTTATCCAAAGTATATTGAGGTTAGTAATGATGTGTGATGCTTCAATGGCTTTTTATAGTGGGGGATGAGTGCAATTATTTTAAATATAGGAAAAGAAAATTCTAGCCATGTTTTTCAATTATCATGTGGTTCCAATATTGTATAAAATATATTAAAATGTACTGTATAGTATAAATATTAACATAAAATGGATTTTGGACATGTTTTTATGTCATTTTTTGTGTTATTCTTATGGATTAGTCTCTCGATAAGGTAAATTTCTTATTTATCGCTGTAACTAATTTTAAATAGTTTCACTAATATTTTTGGGAAAAAATACGTTATGAATGTCAGAAATTATTTAATATTATAATTCCAAATATATAATCCATTTTCCAAATGATAATCATATAACTGGGACAATTTACTTTAAAATTAATCTCACAGACACGATCACAATGTGGGTTTAAAAATTAAATAATAGTCAAACAGTTTATATATTTTTATATCCAATATAAAATTCAAATTGATTCAAATAACATAAATTAGATTAAATGTTATATAATTTTTCTAATTTTTATTTAAAATTAAATTAAAATATAATTTAACCATATAAATAGTTTCTACAAAAAAATTAGTTTTTGAATTGAAATTCAATATTTTTCACTATTCAGCAAAAAAAAATGAAACATCATAGAAAATTGCAAAAAAAAAAATCCAACCCTAATTTTAAAGTATTTATTTCAGATATGATGATTATTTTGACAGAAAAAAATATATAAAATTTCTAAAAATTGGATTTAAAATAGGTTCCCCATTAAAAGAAAGTAAGTGTGCCTTTATCAAAATATGGCTGTTTATGATTAGTACTGGTTTTATTTCAATATTTTGTATCTAAATTTTATTTCATGAATAAAAAAATAAATTATTTAATATATAAAAAATATATTTCAATAATAAAATTCTTGTATTAAAATTATTTATATTTATTAATACAAAAGTTCATTTAGGGGCATAAAATAAAAAAAATTACCTTTATATTCAATTGGTTTATATTGTTGTTTCTAATTAATTGGAAACCAATTGATTGAAATTATATTTTTATAAAACATTTATTTTTATAGGATACTTAATTTCATTTGTAACCACTAATTTATCATGTAGGTTATTTCTATTTATTTAAAATAATTATATTTTAAATAATATATTATGTTTTGGTAAGACTTGGTCATTAGTGTTACACAAGACATTGAGGAAAGTCAGTATTGCATGTAATGAAAGATAATCTCGGTGTTTTGGGTAGATAAAATTATAATTTATGTTATGTGTTAGATAATATTAACATTTTGTCTCATATAAATCAATCTATGGGAAAATAAATAAATTTATTCTAAATGGAAAATATTGTAGTGTATTGGTGTGTTACGTTCTCCCTGCCTTAAATAAATTGTGTCCTCTTAATTCAAAAATAATCTCTATAACCAAGGGATTGATATTTGAAAATAAAATATTTTATAAAAACCCACATAGTGAATATGGTTAGTAAAAAATCTTCTTAAAAAGAGATAATTGGATTTATAATTATGATGTAAATATATTCCCTAGAAGGAGAACATATATGAGAAATAAAAACACGGACAAAAAAATAACAATCTAATAATCATGTTCTGAGGGAGAGTACTTGAGAACATGTTCATATGAAAGTTGTTGAATACAAATAATTAAACCACTATTATTAAAAGTTCATTGATATCATCAAAAATATTGATAATAGGAAAACATATTTTTATTCATGACCATTTTACCAATTATTGTGGAATTTTTTAACTCTATATGAATATAAGTAAATATATGATTCTATTTCATAAAATAAATCTAATCCTTTGGTTCTTTCTTGAACTATTTCTACTTTATATATTATCAAAGGTTTCCTAATTTGGTTATGTAATACATTAACCTTTATAATCTCATCCAAAGATCAACTTAAACAATTTCATAAATGGATAAATTTTCTAAAAGATTAAGATCCAAAAACTTTATATTGAAGGTCACTAAATTTACAAAATAAATATATCGAATAACATTAATTGTCTTTTAATCATCACATAAAACAAAATTTGAATATTGCAATAACATTAATTACCAAGAAAACATATTGAAAACATGAATTATTATTATTTATTAAATATAATAGAGATTATTGTATTTATTACTTAAATCAAACAATTATGTAAACTCCATAAATGATATCATAAACCACTTTGTTGAAAAATCATTACTCTGTTCCAAGGTAGTCATCACTTATTCAATTTACATTATCTAAAACAATCATTTCATTTTCCAAACATCATTTTCTTAATATTAGAAATATATTAAGGGTTATATTTCCCTAAACCATGTGTTTTCCAAAAAAACACTTTCTATTGAATAAATTTTGATGGTACCATTCATCATATGATCTCAAATCCTTAACAATAAATTACTGCTATATATTCCTCATATATTACATAATTCTTCTAACTAGTACATCAATGATAAAATACTCAAATGGAATAATTATTGAATCCAAAAATTATAAAATTAATCATTCCTCTAATTTTTTGGTTGTAGAATAATCTTTACCCTAATTAAATATCCAATTTTGGGATATATTCCTTTAACACGTGAGACATTGATTTCTTTAGTGTCCCATATCCTTATATTGATATTATTTCACATTAAAATTTTATTTCTTTACCTTGAAATCATGCACTTGGTGGCCTTTTTCTCTATACTTATAAGAAACTCTCATTCACTTTAAGAAAATTCTTGTGTGTTTTCTTCCACAATTTTTATAATTGTTAAAATACATATTTCCCCTTTTCCTTTTATATATATATGTATATATTCAACTTCCATCTTCTTCTTTTCTTTATTTCATTCAAAGTAATGTTCCTTGTATAATTTATTACCAATATATTTATCACACGATATTATGTCCTCATATGATGAGAATGATTGGGTGATTATTTCTCTTTTAAATATAGGCCAAATTATATACAAGATATGATCCTTCTTACACTTTTGATCAAGTACATTGGTGAGGTTCACATTCCATCTACTATGTGTCATTTATAAATGAAAAGATAAGAAAAATTAGTTCATATAATTATAAAACATAATGTATAATCCCAAATATGTTCTAACACATTACATAAATTTAGGCATCATAATTCTTAGAGTAAAAAACTCCAGTTTCTTTTGGGGACATAATTACTCATAAATCTTTCGTAAACGTGTATAGATAAAAAGATTATTAATAAATGAATATCCCACAACAATGTCAAACTAGGTGCACATAAAGGTCAATTGTCAAGTACCAGATTATTTTGAGTAAGTCCCAACCCACCCTGTCAGATTTGTTACCTATGTGTATATACGTTCCAGAACCACAACCAATTATTGTATCATGATATGGATGTCTTTCTAGGAAGTCCCAAATAATCTCTAACATAATAAATTTCTAGGCTGTTCTTCCATACTAGTCTTAATAGTCTATCTTATGGTTATCTTCCATGACCTTTTTTCTAAATCTAGTTTCCATGGTTACTACTAAACATAGCTCTAATACCAATTGTAACACCCTGACCCTAGAATACCAATAATGTTGAATTTGTTTAATACATTGGTATTGATACAGGCTTAAACTTCCAAGGGATTGAATATTTTATTAGTTTCAAAAAACCATGTTATGTATATGATACCCATAATACATTGTGAAAATAAAATGAAAACAAGATACATAATAAAGGGAAATAAACAGAATCCTTGAAACTCATTAAATGGAATAGTCTACCTAATCTGGGGAAAGTAATAACAATAAGGGTGATCTCAAATTCCTAGTAAAGTTATATAATATGGAAACAATAATGATCTTTTGAGAGGAAATCATTATGGATTCATAAATAACCAATAACAAATGCCATTAAAATAACTAAATAATGCATAATCAATATAGAAAGATAAGAAACTGAAAATACATGTCATCTAATCAATGAATTTAAATTGAAATTAATACATAGATATTTCAATCTAAATTCTCACAGAAAAATAATAACTAAAACTGTATAATGTAAATTCTTACTTATTGGACACCATGTTTCCTATGTACATGGTACCTTTAACCTCAAGATTTTTTCTCAATATTATTTAAACAATTCTAATTCTACAAATGATTATTCTAAAGAGTGTAATGATTCTTTTGGATGATACCTATAATCTATCCCCACCCATGTTATACCTATCCAAATCATTCCAAATATATCATGTAAAAGATTTAATTCATGAAAATATGACTTATCAAATATTTTTATTGAATAGAATATATGGATTTATCAATAATTCACCAGTGTATGATAAGTAACAATAGATTTTATTAATTATAATGAATGGAAATAACGTTAAAACATCTTCAACATCATTCTGGAGAAAAATATTATTTAAATATTTTATATTGTCCGGTAAAAAATTGAGACATTTGAATCAAAATGACTATGAAATAATAATATTAAATGAATCAAATAATATAAATAGAATAATTATATTCATAATATAACATCGAAAAGATAAATATATACACTATATAAATGTGAATT
Organism: Viscum album; assembly: GCA_963277665.1. Classification (NCBI taxonomy): domain Eukaryota; kingdom Viridiplantae; phylum Streptophyta; class Magnoliopsida; order Santalales; family Viscaceae; genus Viscum; species Viscum album. Next base: position 2,068,727,320 of record OY728164.1, on the reverse strand, counting down.
GGTGAATAATTCAAAATTTGACAATATGGAATGTAAATTGAAATGAAATCCCTAACCTTGAGTTTGACTTATCATGCATCTCATTATAATAATTAATAATTGAATTTTTTTAGTTATAGAATTTTTTAAAACCTTTAATATTTTATCACTACATTAATTTCACTTATTATAGTGTTGTAAACAAATACTTTAAATTAATATGTTTGCATCAGATGTTTTGACAAAATTTGTTTCATGTGTCAAACATGACTTTATTATGTCAACTGTAGTTGAAGGCGTTATTAAATAAACATGTACAAAAGAATAATCGTGATAAAATAATTATATTAATAAATTAATTAAACTTTTAAAACCAATTATAAAATACAGTTATGATAAATTTACCAATGTTACAATCATGCAGATGGTAATTCGTATGTACGCATTAGTAACGTTCCTATTTTTCAAGTATCCTTATGTGAAGAAGGTATGTAACATTATATCATTACATAATTATAATTATTTCTGAAATACCATTTTATTTAATCATATATTCATATAAATAACTATAATGTTGTAAAAGTAATCACACCGTGTCGAGGAGTTGGTAGTCCACACAATCATGATAGACATTATCAAATTTTAGCATGTGAAAAGGGAAATAAAGAAAATGATCTATTATAATTTCATAAAAGGTAATTCATTCATTTATATAATATATTTTTAGTTACATGAAATAATTTTAATTAAAACCATCATTTTTACATTCCATGGATCACATTAATGAATCACATTGCTTTTAGGAGGCGGTGGTCCACACTTCCACAAACGATGTTATCGTATTCCAACAAAATGGAAAGCATAATGGATTGTTCTGTATAAAAATTATAGAATCATAAATAAATTATAAATATCATATATATCATATGTAAATAGCTTCAACATTATAATACTCAACCATGAAAGCCAGTAATGTAAAAAATATGACATCGTTTAGGGAGGTGGTAGTACATCGTACGCATAAAATATATGTTTGTTACCCATTTGGTAGAAGTGTTTGTAGGTGTAGGATTAACCCTTAAACTAAAATCATCTCATTATATTTATTATAAATGATTTATTATGTATTAATTTAATAATTGGATCTATGTGATGGAGAGAGAAAATAAAACAAAAGATCTTGAGGAACGATGTTACCTCTTAATTAGGTAACTCCTTCAGGTATTCATTAATTGGTAATTATATGGATTTACTAACAATTTATGGATTCTAGGATTATATTATGGATATTTAAGATCTATTTGGGTAGATCATTTTTGATAAATAGTGGAATTAGAGGTGGGATTAAGTGGGAGAGGTGAGTTTCTTTTTATAGTGGAGGGGGAGTGGCGTTCTTATAAATTTTGGAAAAGAGAATTCCACCCACATTTTTGCTATATAATTGGCCCCAAAAATGTTCCAATGATGATAAAAGTGAGGATATAGTCTTATTATGAACATCCAAATGAATTTTGAAACGTTTATAGGTCATTTTAGGCATTCTGATTAAAGTTTAGTCCCTTATTAAGCTAAATTTCATATTAATCATTGTAATTAATTTTTATTACCTTCACTAATGATTTTTTAAAATAAATTGACATTTTTAGAAATTATAAATTTATATAATTCAAAATATGGTTTCTGTTTTTCCAAATTACATTCAAAAAAGGTTTTGAAATTTCTGTAAAATTAATCTCACAAAGGGTATGACATTTTGGGTTTTAAAAGTATACCTCTTCAATAGTTTTATATGTTTTTATATCAAATTTTAAAGTGAAATTGATTGCAATGAATAAAACCTGATTAAATCATATATAATTTATTTAAATAATCTTTAAAACCAATTAAATATATAATTTTAATGTAAAAATAAATTATACTCAAAATCATTGTTGAATAAAAATTTAGTATTTTTTATTATTCATTGAAAAATAAAACATCACTGAAAAGTACCAAAAATTAATAATAACCTAATTTTGATGTTACAATTTAAAAAATGATGTTTATTTTGACAAAAAATATATTTATTAAAGTTTCAAAATTGTATTTAGAATAGTTTCTTCATTAAAAGGTCGTAAAAGTTTCTTTATAAAAACATGGTCATGCATGTTATACAAGCCATCGAGGAATGTATGACTTCCATATAATGCAAGATAAACTCTATGTTCCTAGTAGAGAAATAAAATCTTTATGTTTTGTGTAACAAAATCATTACTTAGTGTTTCATATAAATATATCTATGAACAGAATTTTAATTTAATATGAATTTAAAATATTTTAATGTCTTAGGGTGTTACATTCTCCCCACCTTAAATAAATGTTGTCCTCAAAATTAAAAATTGATCTTGGTACTAAAAGGATTGATATTAAAAAATAAACTTTTGATGAAAAATAACCAATATTAATAGTGTTAATAACATAACTTATTAATAAGAGTTAAAGGGAAGTAGAATGGGCATTTAACTAGGTTCCCTATTAGGAGAACAGAGGTGGGAAATTGAAAACATGGATACGAGATAAAAATATAACAACCATGTTATGATAGAGATTTCAAGAGAAAATTTTTAGATGAATGTTTATGACCATTAATCCCTATACCTATATTATGAAAATTTCATTCATATCATCAAAAATGGAGATAATAGGAAAAAAATTTGTTTCAAGATTGTTTTTTATATATTTTAGGAATTCTTTCACTAGATATGAATATAAGTAAATATAAATTTATATTTCATAAAAAACAATCTTATCCTTTGATTGTTCCTAGAAGTATTTCTAATTCAATTATTAGCGTAGTTATCATCATGGGTTGATGCAATACATTAACCTGTAAAACATCATCCAATGATAAAAAAATAATTTCATCAACGGTTAACTTTAAAAAAAATTAACTCCAACATTTTAGAAGGAAGGTCACCAAATTTCTATAATGAACATATAAAATAACATGAAGGGTATTTTAATCATCACATACCAAATATTTGAACACGGTAACAACATCAATTACCATAAAACCATACAGGAAAAATTTATTATTCTTATTCCTCAAATAGAATATAGATTATTGGATACATTCCTTAAATCCAAAAATGATGTAAACTCACTGAATGATATCACAATACACTTTTTCAAAAAATCATTACCCATTTCCAAGGTAGTCCGGACTAATTGGATTACATATTCCAAACCTATAATTTCATCATCCAAACATTTTTTTCATAACTTCAGGAACCTATTAAGGGTTATATTTCCTCAAACCATGTGTTTTCCAAAAAGGTTTAATTTCTACTGAATAACCATTCTTTGATCCATTCAGTATATGATCGCAAATTCCTAATAAAAATGTAAGGGAGGCCAATTCCCATTTATTAAAAAATTTAAATAACAATAAACCTTTTATAAAATACTCAAATGTCATAATTAATTAATCCAAACATAAAGAAATTAATCCTTCCTTATCATCGATGGTAGTAGAAAAATTTGGACCATGGTTCATTATCCTCATTCAGGATATATTCCATTGACCCATTAGAAATTTATTTTCCTAGTGTCTCATCTTCTTGTAGTAAAAGAATTTCAAATTGTAATTTTATTTCATTCCCTTGAAATCATGAACATGGTGACCTTTTTCTTCACTCATTTAACAAACTCGAATTCCCTTCAAGAAATAACTTGGGTATTTATTTCTACAATTATAACAAGTGGGAAAATATTTCTTTCCCTTCACCCCTTTATACATCTTTTGATAAATCATCCTCTTTTTGTCTTTCTTTCCCAGAAGCCAAAGGACATGGATAATTGCGTACCCATCTTCTTAATCACCTGATGGGACTTGTCATTGGATTATAATTTTTAGGAGATTATTTTCCTTTGAAATATTGTCCTAATTCTATAATATATACGATACTTATTATTCTTTGGATTATGTATATTTGTGAGGTTAACATTAATTTTTATATGTACCATTTTTAAATGAAGACATACACTAAATTAGTTCATATATTTATAAAAAAAGATTGTATAATCCTGAATTTGGTATAGCTCATAAAATAAATTTAGGCATCATATGTTTTATAATCATAAACTCTAGTTCCATTGGGATATATTTACATGTAAATCCATCATAATTGTTTGTAATTAAAATTAATATTTTCCTAAGGTATCACTTGATAGTGTCAAAATAGGTGCAATGTATTCCCCATTTTCATGTACCAGGTTACATTGATATAGGGTAGATTCACCTTAGTGAGTTGTTACCCCTAGGTACAACTATGCCATGACTACTTCCACTTATAGTATCCAGATAGAGATATATTTCTATAAAGACCCACATAATCTCTATTGTACCAATATTCAAGGATATTAATATATACTTATCCTCAAATATAATACTAGGATTGTGTTCCCTAATCTAGGTTCTCTAAATCTAGTGTCTAAGGTTACTGTTAAACTAGTATTTAATACAAACTATAACACCTGGATACTCGATGTTTGAATTTGGTGCATTACTTTATTTAATTAGTATAGATACGTGCTTCAAATCCCGAGATACCAAAGAGTTAATCATTTTTGTAAAACAATATTACCTTCATGATACCCATAATATATTGGTAAAATAATATAAAAACAAGATACATAATAAAATTAAATAAATAGAATCCTTGAAACTCATTTAATGGAATCATCATCATAACTTGGGGAAAGGAAACATAGTAAGGGTGAGCTCAAATGCTCAGTAAGGGTATATAAAGTGGAAGTAATAAAGAATTTATGGGAGTAAAAAAACATGGAAATTTAAATAACTGATATAAGATTCCATGAAAATAACTTTATAATGAATAATCAATATGTCATGGTAAGAAATTAAAAACATGCAATTTATTCAATGAACTGAGAATGAAAATGAACTATAGGTATGTCGATGAAAAATATCATTGAAAAAAAAATACCTGAACATAAATGAGGGAAATGATTAATTATTATACACTATATTTAAAATGTACAAGTTGCATTTACCAAAAAGATTTATTCTCAAGTGAGTTTGAACAATTTTTATTGGTCCAAATGATTTTCTCTTGAGGCTACGGTTGCATCAAGGGGGTATCTATAACTGGGACCCACCTGTGGCATGGCTATCTATAGAATTCCTCATATATCAATTAATATATTTAATCCATGAAAAATATTCCTTATCAAATATTCATATTTAATAGATGATAAGTATTTACCTATAATTTTCCATTATTTGTTTAGTAACAACTAGGTTTGCCGATATTGATGAACTGAAATTGAAACGAATCCCATTCCATGTGTAAGATTTATCACATGTGTCTTTGTATCCATGGATAATAGATTTATATTAATTATTTACATAATTTTTAAACTTTTTATTTCCGATCATTACATTTTTATCACTTATTACAATTTTATAAACAACTACATTAAACTATTATGTTTTTGTCTGGTGTTTTCACCAAATTTGGTTCGCGTGTCAAAAATGACATTGGCAGGTTAACTATGGTCAAAGGGGTCATTATATAAAAATATCCTGAATTATAATAATGAAATAATTGTAATATTTATACATCCATTAAACAATTTAAACCATCTATGAAATATAGTTAGGAAAAATGAACCAATGTTACAATCATGGGGATGGTTGGTCGTACGTATGCATGAGTAAAGTTTCCATTTTTCAAAGATTGTTATGGAAAGAATGTATGTAACATTATATAATTCCATATTTATAATTATATCATAAATAAAATTTTATTTAATCATATATATGTATGTTTATATTTTGTGATTTAAAAGTTATCACATCCTGTCATGGAGGCAGTAGTCCATACGCCCACAACCAACATTATCACTTTTTAGTGTGCAAAAAGTGTAATAAAGATAATAATATATTATATCACCGTAAAGGTAATTATGTCGTGAATGACATATATATATAATTAATTTAAAACATTTTTTATTAAAACCATCATTTATACATTCCATGTATCATAGGAATAATTCACATCGATTTTAGGAGGTGGTAAGGACACTTCCACAAATGATGTTTTGGAATTACCACAAAATAGAATGAATAAAGGTATGTTATATATAAAAATTAAATAAGTATATAATATATTATTAATATAATATATATAATATATAAATTTTTTTTCCCTCATAATTCCCAAACATTAAAGCTGGTAAAGGAAAAACAAATGACACTGTTTCATGAGGCAGTAGTTTGTCGTACACATAAACAGTAAGTTTGTTATCCATTTAATGGATGTGTGTATATGTGTAGGTAAAAAAATTAACATAAAAAATTTAATTATTTTTATTTTGTTCATTGTATCATTTATTAATAGAATAATAATATTTTAGGGGTTGGATAATGAAAATAAAACAAAAGATCTTAAGGAAGGATGTTATCTCTTAATTGGGTATCTCCTTTTAGTTTGCATGGATTTGATTCCCTGGGTATCATTATTATAATTCTGATTCTTATAATATTATATGATGTATTTTTGGATATGTTTGGGATGTTATTAGATGAGTCAATCTATCTTGTGAGTTTGGAAGAGGTGGTAGGGTTGAGTTCCTTTTATATTAGATGAGGAGTGGCATTCTTGTAAGCCTTGGAAAAGAGACTTCCGCCCACATTTTTCCAATGTAATGTTGCTCCAATAATAGATAAAATTCTATAAAAGGGATTATAGAGTTTAAATATGAAAATAAATTTGATTTTTTAAAAGGTTATAGGTCAGTTTGGGCCTTATTCTTAATGTTTGCTAACTGGTTAAGCTAAATTTCCTCTTAGACGTTGTAATTAATTTTAATTACATTTAGTAATATTTTTCATAAAAAATATTTTGACATTATTAAAAATTAGAAATTATAATGATTCCAAAAATGGAATCCATTTTTCAAAATTCCAATCACATAAGTTGTAGAAATTAAATTAAAATTAATCCTAAGACAGGACGACAATGTAGGTTTTTGAAGTAAAAATATTCAAAATCATGCAATGTTTTTATATTAAATTTAAAAGTGGAATTTACTCCAAAGACCTAAATTATATTAATTTCAATATAATTGATCTTATTAGGTGTTAAAAACAATTAAAATATAATTTTACGATATAAGTAAATTAGATGAAAGCGAAGATTTTAATTAAAATTCTGTATTTTTCATTATTCATCAAAAAATAAAAGTATACAGAAAATTACCAAAAATTCACCCTAACACTGTATTGATGATTATATTTTAATTATGAAGTTTATTTTGACATATAAATTTTTAAAAGTTCTAAAAACATTATTTAATATAGGTTCTCTATGAAAATGAGGTCAAAGTGCCTTTATAAAAATATTGCCTTATGTGTAATACCGGGTTTTTTATTATATTATTCCTATAAAATATATTGGATGAATAAAAAATATATTTTATTGAAAAAATAATATATATATTTCATTAATACCCTTCATTAATTTTAGTTAATTTAATTTATTACAAAAATTATCTTTTGATAGTATAAAATAAAAAAATTTCTTTTATATTCAATTGGTTTATATTTTCATTTATAATTAATTAGAAACCAGTTAATGAATTTTATATTTGTATAAACCATATATCTTCATAATTTTGTCAATAAAATTTCAAACCACTAATTTAATGCACATATTATATCTTATTATAATAAATAATAACATTTTTAATAATAAATTATTATTTAGTAAAAATTGGTTTTGTGTGTTACACAAGCCATCAAGGAAATTTATTATTATGTATAATGAAAGATATATTTTGTGATAAATTTAAAGGAATCTAAAGATTACATTGCATATAACGTAATATTAACATAGTAATTCATATAAACAAATTAGTGAAAAAAATTAAATTTATTCTAAAATGAAAAGGTTGTAAAATCCGGGGGTGTTACAGTTTCTATCATAGATTGTGAATGCCTAATCTTGTCACTGAGTGTTCACCCATATTTACAAAATATAAATTTAATAATATTGATAATGCTCATTTTCTTGGAATATATGATATTTATATGCGTGTAAAATTCTTTAGAATCCTTTCAACTCTCACATTGATACTACCTAGGAAATGTTCTTAGGGCTCCTGCAGAATGTTTTCCCTTATGGAGAATTTCTAAGGGTACACCACTATGGGTTTTACGGTGTTTATATACTGAATTTCAATTAAAATTGTGTAATATTCTATTATTATCACTATATATAGATGTATTGGGTTTATACCTTAGGTTCTGGGATTATAGAAATAAATTAAATTATAAAATTCACAAAGGCATGTCCAGCATAGGTCTAATTATGTATCATCGGATTCCTACCCCATGTGCAACATACCCCAGCATGGTTTGTATATTACTTTTATTATTTATACCTACACACTACTCATTAAATATTCAAATAGTGGATAGTGTTAGACACTATTTTTGGTGTCCTAATGAGGGTTACTTACCCATTATTCATACTATCAATCAGTACCCCCACAGACTTCATGGATGTATATAGGGATAAATGGAATATCCTAGATATAGATGGATGATAATATGTACTAAGATAGTGTACTGGAGAAGACGATCATGCTTGTGGTTACTATTCTACTAGATATAGATTATGACTTTTTTTATATTTTATCACATGTTCACATCATATTTATTTTACCATGATTACCTTTACTCCCCCCATTTTTTGTATAGCATCATGCATCATTAATTTTTTTATGAAACTAGTGATTATTTATTTCTTTCATTGTTATCAAGATTATTCAAATAAATTATGTCCTTTATTGTGTTATTTATACATATGCATTATTGACCACAATGTTCCACTCTGATAAGGTGTTTATCGTATCCCACCATACCATAATAGACCCTTCCCTATATCCAGTTTTCTTTAATGAGCACAGAGGCACACATGAGGCCTTCGGGACAATCGGTTTTAGTTACTTATGATTAACTAGGTCCAGGCCAACCTATAGTGGTATCAGAGATTTATTTTCGTTGTATTACTATTTTCGTTAGGTATACAGGATACATGGAAGTGTAAGAATTTGTGTTTATCATATTCCTCGGTATAGAAAACCCTTGTATAGGTAAAAATTTCACGTTTCTTGGGATTCTACTTGTTGTTATGGTTTTTCCCTATTATAGATGTATTGATTCCACTGTAGGGTGACACACATGATGTATTATGTTTCTTATAATTATGGATTTTCTTTTACCCCTGTGCAAGTAATAAGATGAATCATCATTCATGAATCATTATGGGCACCATAGGATTAACATGTCAAGTATATTTTGTACCAATATATTTTATGCAATTTAATGCCTACAAAATAATGTATGTTCCTTGATTTCAACATTTTTTAATTTTACTACTATTTTTTATAGTAAAAGGATAAATAATTGGATTATTTACATGTATGAATCAACCTAAAGGGTGTTTCCCATATATCATGATGGTGTCACCTGGTTAACCAATTATCACATGTTTGAGCTATGTAACCATGGTTACACAATATTAAATGTTATCAGATTGTGATTAAATGGATTCCAATTGTTTAATATAAATTTTATATTACTATAAATTGGTAAAAAAATATTTATAATTTAATTTTCATATATGGAGTATTATATCCTTATATGGGATGGAATAGGTCTCGTTGTAGTTAAATGAAATACCAATTGTAATTTATAAAATGTAAGACATTATAAAGTTGGTATAGAAACTAATCTAAAAATAAAATTATATAAATATTTGAATATTTAATTAATAATCTCTAGAAAAGTGGAATGAAATTTTTTCAATTATATGGGAAAAAAATGTAACTTAAAGAGATTTTCCCAATATAACATTAAATTGACACTCCATATATCGGGAAATATATTATATCATATGAGTCCATAACCTAGAATAAACATTAGTAGGCGTGGTTGACATGTCTTTTGTACATCTACATGATCTATTCTATTATAATAACTAATTTTGGGGTATGTTCATGGTATTTTATATATATATCTCTTTGAAAACCATTGTTTGAATGTAATAAGGGTAGTGATGACCAAGATCTCGAAGGTGTGGGAACTAATCCATCGGTATTAACTCTTATAAGGAAATCTAATGTACCTCAGGTTATACATGATCTAGCTAATGATACTCAAATATTTGTGGTTTTAAAATAGTAAGTATAGTCCACACAAGAATCACCACTCCCTGTATCAATTATGTCATAGTTGACGTAAGGGATCCAACTACAACACCCTATTACAATTTTAAGGAAAGTATTCCCTGGGCTGTGGAACCTTGGCTAGAGACCAAGCTATCTATATTTGGTAATATTTAGATACATAAATAATGAGAGTTAATCTTGCAAAAATATATTTTGAGGGTCTTCCATGAAATATCGAGATGTTTTGACCAAGGCTGATCAGCATTGGGTTATGGTTTGGAGGGGGTTTTACACACCTTCTAGGATTATTTCTATCATAATACATTGAGGTCTGATTGAGCTATATATTATACCAAACTATAAGATGAATATTTATTATTTATGAACTAATTTTATTTTTTTTATATAGATTTATCATTTCATTCCTATTCTACATCGTGAATAGTTGTCCATGTATAGGTTATTTGGGTTTGGACTCATTTATGCCATATAATACCAAGTGAACATATTTTTTTGACTACACACACCGAGATAGTGAACCATAAACACTTCTTAACCATATCATAAGGGAGGATAATTGTGTGGGAGTATTTTTTCATTACCCCAAAAGTGAATTAGTTCATTTGGCAGTAGGAACCACCATTTTTAATCCTCTCATGGTGGAAACCATATTCAATGTGTGCTCTTAGGTGGTGAAGTGATATTTTACCAATGTTGTAGTTCGGGATACATGAGGCCCCAATATTTTAAATACCCAGTTGATTTTCAATCTTCAGTAATGATGGGACATGTTCAATGGTTTTTTATAACCTTTTCTCTAGTGCACTATGGGATGGGGTCTACTCCGCCTTTAGGTATTTCAGTTGGATTAGCAGCTCTATGTCTGGTAGGGATATGGAATACTACCAACCGATTAGTATAAAGAGGTATCTATGGTAAAGGAAAATAACAAAAAATGATCATATCTAGAAAATCATACCTATTTTGGGTAGTAAGGTTGTAGTTTAGTGTCATGGATCATGCTACTTATTTGTAGTATAGCTGACACCAGAGGATAAAAGTGATAATACATCTACGGTTTGATGTAATATTATAGTATTCTAGAATTTAGTGTCTACTAAATTTGAAATTGGTGATTCCCACTCTTTTATATCTTTTTATATCATGGAAATTATTAGTCTTAGGTTTTAGTATTTTATAGGAGTTATGACACTTGACACTCCATTATTAATATGATCAAAAAATTTATGCCTATGAAAGGAGATACCACTCAAGTATGGTAGTTATCGATTCTTATAGAAATTTTTCATACTCAATATGATAGGTTTTGATATCATTATTTGGATGTATTGGATTTTTCCCTATCATTCCTATATTGATTTTCATCACCTGAGGGTGTCCTTATCATCAGTGAAGGGTGGAAACTATATTCAAAATGGGGAATAAGATGTCCAAGAAAAGGGATAATGACATGATCATCATGGGATTGGTGTAGTGACTTCCTAGATTATAAGTATATTTCTAAGGGATCTAGGAATATGTTCTAAAAATATCCACCGTATGGTGGATTGTTTTCGGGATATTTTCTAATATGATTTTTCAAGATTACCTCAAAGAAGAGTGGTACAGTTTATTATTGATCTAGTCCCAATAATATCATTAGAAACTATTAATCATTATAATATGTCTCTTAATGATATTCAAAATAGAATATATTTCTAGAGAACTATTTATGATGCTTTCTGTAGGGCATGCCACATCATGTCATCATTCATGGTTATCGATGGCCGACGGTCCCGTGGTTTCCACACATTCCCGCTTTCAAAAGGTGGGTGGCATCTGTTGCCTCTTCGAGGACATTTAATCCTTGATCAAAATGGGAATATGGGTTTTCAGTTCCTACACATTTGGACTCCCCCTTAGAACTTATCCCATATTCTGGGTCTACCTTAAAGATTAATACATTGTTCTTGAATCTCTCTCTTAGTTCCATATCATTATGGACAATAGTTAATTAAATTACAGATATTATTCAAATCTAATTGGTCCTGTCAGGGTAGTAACCATTAGTCAGGGAAAAGTCATGATAAGGCATCAGTGGAATGTCTTGATACTGAAACATTGGAACACATGTATCTTTCTTATCATAGGGAATATAAAGGTCCCAAGAAAACTAATTCTTCCCACATATATCATGGGGTGTCTTATTTCAGACACATGTCTCCATTTTTTTCCTTGGATACCCATGTTTAAAATGTTGTATTCCACGAGTTTGGAATCTTGCGAAGATATATAAGACTAATTTTAAATCTAACAAGAGCGTTTCAAATGCGTAAATCCCTAGGATGGAGAACCTAGAAGGTTTTCCAAATGGATGAATCAGAATGACCAATGTGGGAGGACCCTAGATGGTGTGTCCCACAAAGGGGGAGGTTTCATATTCTAAAGACTGATCTGGACACTACAATGGGAGGATTAGGGACGAGTGGGTCCCAGAAAAGGGGACACTGAGGTTTACCATTAGCAGTAATTGAACCACAAGGTGGCTTCCTTTTTACCATTCATAGAAGATAGGGATCAAAACCCATGTAGTTCAAAGTGTGGTTCTGGGATTACACAAGGAAAGTTTCCAAAATTCGTCAAAAAAGAAAAAATGGGATAGAAGAGGTATTATTCATGGTTATTAGCTCATCTAAATGGAATGATCCCAATGGGATGTGGCGGCCTAGGTAATAATCAGGATGGATGATGGAGGGTTGGGTGAAGTTTATAGAATGAATGAAATGACAGTATGGTAAAGTGGTTGTGTTTGGTTTTAACTTTAGGTTAGTTTCCTACATATCTCTATGGTAAGGAACCAATTCCCACATAGTTCTGAAATGGGGTGATGAGACATATAAGGAGTCAACTTGTAATAATTTTTTGCATGGATTGGGACCCGATTGAAGTGGAACATGTTGATTGGGGAATGACCTTCTAGAAACACAAAGGCTCAAGGGAGAGACCTGGATGAGACATGGGTGGTGGTTTTGAACCTCGGGGAGGCTTCCTATGTAACCATGTTTCACAGAATAAAAGTACATGTAATTCATGATGGGGTATAGAATTGGGGTGTAGACAAAGTAAAATTACCTAGAGACATGATTGGGATTACACATTGTTAAATCCCATGGAAAGAGGGACACTCTTGGTTGGAGGTGTATAGTGAAGTGTGTGTGGATTACTTATTGTTAGATTCCAAGGGAAATGGGATATTTGGTTTGTTATTAGGCATGGTTAGTGGCCCTATGGGAATGATCAAAACACCTTGGTGAGGTGTATCATGGTGATGTTTCCCAAAAAGGGAAGATTTCAGATCATGAGGGTACATCCCTAGGAAGGAGAACCATAGTTTTCCATTGATCTGGGTAGAATCTCAAAGAGGTGTCATACATACCTTATGTTAAAGATAGTGATAAATACCAATGTAGTTTGAAAGAACTTATATTTTATAATCTTGTAGGATGAATGGGAATTGACATTTATTGGTCAGGATTGATGGGAGACGGTAATTGAGTGGATTTAACATCAAAGAGGCTTCCTACGTACACTGTATAGAAGGTATGGATAAAATTCCATGTAGTTTATCAAGATGGGGGATGAGGCTTGTGCATGGATAGTGGCCTAAAGAGGATGTCATGGTAGATTCTTACTGTAAGTCCATGTGATTCATTCTCAGTGTGAGAAAGAATAGGTAGCACCAGACCTGATGATTGTTTGATGAGTGCTCAGAACACAAGGGATGATAGAGAATGGGACTTACTCCATGAGGTAATCCTGAGGATTGATTCATGGTTTACTAGGAATATATGAAAATCATACATAGAACACCCTATCAAGGGGTGTTTTGGATTATGTATATAAGGACCAAATAATTCACGGTGAAAAAGACCAAAGGGAAAGAGAAGGAGGAAGTGTAATGATGCTCATTCTGCCTCGAATCCTTCGAGACCATTCACACTTGTGGTAATCATAGTTTAACGTCATGTGTTAAGGATGTTTGGTGCTTCATAGTTTAATTTCATATGTCTAGGATGATGAGGACTCACTCCTCACCCAATGGACTAACAAAACTTGTACCAACCCACAAATGGGGAATTTAAGGAACATGAAATTCTATACGGGGGTTAGGTGGAGGAGTGCTCACTTGAGGGGCTTGTGTTAACATAAAAATTCCAAGATGAAATATCCATTAGCATGCCTATGTGAAGAAGAAGAATGTAGGGAAACATAGCATGAAACACCACTCGATGAACCATAAAATCAATTGGCAAAAACCATGCAGGAAAGGGGTTTGTGAGGCTAGGAGCCCGATAAGAGAAGCTTCGCGAAGTAAAGGAGCTTCGAGAATGAATAGTAATTTGTGAAGGAGTGGGGTTTCACAGAGGAATGGGGATTTTTGAAGGAATATTGATCTATAATGTAAGGGTTATCTATGAAGGAAGGGTTTCATTATATGTAGAGACCCGTAGCTTAACGTATATGGACATTACATTACTTTTTCTGAATACATTGTACATAACAAAAACACACACTCAAGGACCATAATAGTTTAGTGTCTTTGGAAACTCGGAATATAATCTTATAATCGTGGTGAAAGATCTTCAACATCTCCCAAAAAGATCTTCCATTTTTTTCTTACCTAAAACCTTTCTTTATATCCTGGGGAAAATAAAACATTAAAGGGTGAGCTCAAATGCTTAGTAAGGTTAAACAAAAGAAATATCAATCACATCATATTCATAAGAATATAACATTTTGGAAATCTTAACCTGCAAAAAAGATCATAATATCATAACATGGAATAAATCGTAGTAGTGAAATGTAATCACAATAATCATAACATAAAACATGAAACTTTTTGGCATACACACATAATCATAGAGAATCATTTCTTATTAGTCAAGAATCATTTCCAAGACAATCTTAGTGGACAAAGTCCCTTTCTGAACCGAGTTCACTCCTCATTTCAGTCCTGTTTCACTGAACCGGTTTAACCTACCGTTCCATCCATGTCTATCTCATGAGATATAAAATCGTTACCCAATGCATTGGAGGGAGATATAGGTCCCACCCATATCATATTGATACAATTCTTTTGTGCGCCCCAAAATCATAAACCATACATCATAGCATAACCCATGTAATAAAAATGGGAATCTTAAACATCATGACATCATAAAACAATTCATATAAAATAAAAGAATTCATAAAAATATTTACATCACAACATAATCAAATAAATGTAATAATAGGGATAGAAACAGAACCCTTTATTATCTTAGATGGAAAATAATTTTGATAAAACACTTGAACTCCATTCTTGAGGAAAATATCCTTTCTACTTCATAAACACTTTTCATTTCTTAACATGTCGTACAATTCTAAACTAAAATAATTTGATTAAAAATAAACATGAAAACTTGTAAAGTAATCTTCTTGAAAATAATGTTTTAAAAATCCATTCATGCCGTATAAGATAAAAAAACATTCTTCGTACTTTTTTCGGCGAAGTCAAAAAGTACCTCGTACAAAAAATGACAAAAGATTCCATTCATATCCTTTACTAAAAAACTCACCGAAGGGTAAAATTGGATTTTAAAAATTTTAGGTGGATGGAAATAATATTACATATTGAGGAAACATGGATGTGGATGATAAAATACACCCCAGTAAATGCCAAATTATAATCAATCTCGGATAAAAATGAGATTGTTATATTTCCCTTACCTTAGGTCCGATTTTCCTTGTAATTGTCCAAACTTCCTGTATAATGATTTAAATAATATTATTGACATATTAAAAAATCATAATTATTGTTATGATATCATATATGGTCATATCCTTAGCTTCTTATTAGTAATACTTCATTACAACTTGTTATTCGGGTGTTTATTACTTTTTGTTCTTATGCGTGTTTTATCGAATAAATTATTATTCTTCTCTTTAGGTTATAGATACCTCATTTAAAGAATTTTATTAGTGAAATATATATCATATTAATTCATTAAATTCATTTATATAATCATTATGCAATGAAGATCACGTAGAATGAGTCGCATCACATCGTGGAGACGGTATTCCGTACGTACGCACGAGCGATGATATCGTTCCCATGATCATGGAATTGTATTGGAGTGTATGTATACTATTTAAGAATAAATATCACTTTACAATAATTATATATATTCATTATTTACACCATTATACCCATCCAAGTAAGGTGGTGGTGGAAAGTAGATTACACCACGGTGTGGAGATGGTATTCCTTACGTACGCACGCGTGGTGATTTCGTTTTCCGTAGGATGGATAGATGATGAAATAGGGGTGTTTTATAATTATAATAACATATCAGTATATTATTGATACTGATGTTATTACTTCATAATGAAACAACCTAATAAGAAGAAGTGTAATAAGAAATAAAGTTGAAAGAATCGTTAACGGACATTACCTCTTCTTTGAAGCGCCTCTTTGAGTCCTCCTCTTAGGGTACTAAAATTGGTCTTTAAAGAAGACCAGGACCTCTAGTATGTTGTTAGGGAAGTGGAGAAGAGAATTTTTCAGGGTTTGGACGAGCTTGAAGGCTCAAATTGGTGTGATGAATAGAGGGAGGAGGTGCCCTTTTATAAGGAAGGAGAGGGGCACCTTTGGAATAACTAAAATTATTATTTTATTATAAAGCCAAATTCGATTTTAAATAGCTCCAAATTGATTTATTTCAAAGATAAGGTGGTTATGGGTTTATATCCTCTCATCCAGTATAATTTAGACAAGTTTAAGTTCCTATTTTAACCTTATCATTTATATTTAACTTTAAGATAGATAATTTTACTTTTACCGTGTCTTTTTGTGTTCTTACACTATAAGGTTAATAAACTTACTATAAGAATCCAAAAGAACCCCATGTTGTTTATGATTAATATATATAACCTTATCTAAGTCATTTTCACGATCCTTAGATTTTTAGGAATAAGATAACAATTAATAATATAATATTTTTTTTTAAAAACTATTTTATGTAAATTTTGACACTATTTAGTAATTGATTTTTTTGAAACTCATAACAGAATTATTAGTTCAAAAAAAGTTAATTAAATCAATAATAACATGTCATATTAACATATAAAATTAGTGTAATTCATAAAAAGTATCAAATTTCATTTATTTTTGTATTTATAACATCAATTATGTCAATATTTCATTAATAAGATAATTATTGCATCATATTTGTGTCATAAATAAATTAAATTATTTAATGTCTAAAAATTACAAATAAAATACCATTATGTAGGAAATCTTTTTATATTTCTGATAATATTTATAGTCGATTTTATATTATGTATAACCCTATATTAAAAATTATTTACTTATTAACTTTTGATTTTATCTATTTTAACCCCTCTTTAAATAAATTAATAATAAATGTCCTCATCTAATCCAAGTGGGCCTAAATGGTCATATTTTATTCCTAAGGTTGTTTTTGGTCGAATTACTCTTATCCAATAGAATTAGGACATATGTTTGGGTAATAATAATATCATTTTTACCCTTAATTACCCTATTTACTTTTAACAGTGGTTAAAAAAGTAAAAAGTTACTATTCACCAAAAATTATTTTCATCTCATTGAACCACATTTTACTTATTGACATCAACCGTGTCTCTAGGAGTTTTGAAATTCCACTCACAAAAGCGGTAAAATTATGTTTTATGAAAAAATTATTTTTTTTAACTACCACTTAGTGGTTTCACTGTTCATCAAAAAATGAAAGTTTCCAGAAAAATACCAAAAATTAGGCTTCAGATATATTTGATATTATGAACTAAAAAATGATGTCTATTTTAACAAATTCAAAACATATCAGTTGCATTAATTAATTTAAAAATTAATTCCTGTCGTCAAAACATATAGCTTGTTCTTAAGAGATAATAACTATCAAAAGATTGACATTTGTTTATGTCTGGTTTAAATGTGAAATTACATCCAATGACCAACATTGTATTAAATTGTAAAAATATAATCTAAATATACTTTAAAACCACTCAAATTAATAATTTATCACTATTAATTATTTCGATTAAAAAGGTTGTTTTTAATTAAAATTTAATAATTTTCACTATTCATCAGAAAATGAAAGTTATCCGAAAAGTTCCAAAATTTCACCCTAAGCTAATTTCGATATTTTGAATCCAAAAAATGAAGTCCATTTTGAAAAATAAAATTTAAAAAATTTCAGAAAGTGCTTATTACTATTCATAATGGCTAGTTTTAATAATATTTTAATGGCATATCGTTGTTTAGTGAAACTCGGTATTGCGTACTACACACGCTATCGAGGAAGGTCGTGATTGCGTGTAATGCAAGGAAAGTCAATGATGTGTGTTGTGCAAGCTCCTTTTAGTGTATCATACAACAAAAGACATTAATGAAATTAAAATGAATTTTTTTCTTAAAATATCGGGGTGTTACATTCTACCCCCCTTAAAATGAATTTCGCCCTCGAAATTCGTCGGGGTTATAAATGGTTTACTCCTCGAAAGTTTCTTTAATAGAAACCCACATCGTAAAAAGGAATACAAAAACCAATCTTTAAAAACAAAATTATGAAACGTAACGGTTGCCCAAATAAACTAATCACTGGGTTTCCACATAGATGAAAATATGGATATGGAAGAGAAATCTAACCATCATGTTCTGATGGAGAGTGGTAGAGAACATGGCTATGGAAAATCCAACAATCACAAATCCATAGATTTGTGATGATCTAAGGTACCATCTGATTCATCGGATATAAGGGCACTACGACAACATTTTTGGTTTTCAAGATCATTTCCCTAAAGTTGATGAATTAAAAGAAATACTTACATGATTTTGGTACAATCTCACTATTGTTTGTTAATCGAACAATTTCCACTTCATCCCTTAATGAAATGAAGTTGAATTTGTTTTTCGTGATTTTTTAGTAGATCATGTGATAGAATGATGGGTCATTCCATCTGTCTCAAACAAAAGGTTATAAAAGTTATCAAAAATACATAAGTCCATCTATAGTGAGATTAATCATATATGGTTCCTAAAATGGACTTATACTTCATATATCATAATATAATAAAACCATTTTCTACTAAACAGGGACTTCTTGTAGGCCAGTGGTAGGTGATAAAGGCCAGTCGAACTTCGGTTGTGGGTTCGATTCCCACAGCCTTGTCCAAGGCGATGGGTTGTCGCCAGTCCTGCAGGTTGTCCTTTTTCTAAAGCTATATTATTATAAAATCCCATCAATAATATCGAAAAAAGTTTTATCCTAACTTATGTCCAACATAATCCATTCCAATATTTAGGCTTATCTAAAATACTTCGGTACAAGCTCATAGTATAAAGAAAATGATTACTTGAAATGTCACATAACAATCACGTGAATGCCATCATTTATGCCCCTTATATCATAATATATATCTTGTTGGTCAAATTACAAACATGTTAATACCTTAATCATGTATTCTCTTGAATAATGAATACCCATTGAACCTTAATGAAAAAATGAATGCAGTTAAAAGTTAACACTTTCCACAAACCAAAATCCTCAAAATTCTTTATACTCAAACCATGATATCACTTAGTCCTTATATCAATCATGAGCTCATGAATACTGTCAAACATTTCATTTTCTCCTTATCCCTTCATTATGCGCATATCATCTATATTCCAAAAATATCTGAATAACCTTTAATGGATACTGGTACCATTAATCATACACTTTCAAAACCCAAGGAAAGACAACAGTGTAACAATCCTTAGATGTCTCTTTATTCCATAGTACCATGAGATTACTTATAAAACATTACACCTGATAAACATGTAATCATTCCACTACCTTCTTAAACCATTTACCAATATTCAACAATTCTTTCATCTTACATATCATTTGTAGTATCTTCATCATCGTCAACATAAATACTACCCATACGGCCGTACTGATTCTCTTCATGAGACTTTCCCTTAGGGAATTGGTTTGCATAATGCCTGTACATTCCACATTTAAAACATTTAACCATTGTTGATGTCATAGCAATACCATTATCCTCATCCATGGTGTTAACTGAACCTTTTCCTTTGCACTTACTGGCATTGTGTCCTTCTTTTCCACACCCAAATCACCTTCCAGTTACTTTGATACATTCTCCTTGATGCCTCTTCCTACATGATTTACATAGGGGAAAATTGAACTTTCTTTCCTCTATGATCATCATGAAACTCCATCATTCTCTTATTAGCTGAGTCAGGAAACATACCAAATTTTAGTTTATTGATCATATTATGAGATTGCTGATTCGGCATAATAATGATGTTTGGACTTCCAAATCCCATTTCATTTGGTTTCTCATGAAGAATATCATTCCATTGTCCATCATATCCTCCATTATCGTGAATCATCTTGTTTCCAGCCATTTTCTAAAACCCAAAAAGAATAGTGTTAGAGGCAAAAATCATGCTAGGAAAAATAACATAGTAAAGGGAAAGCACCCTGAATAGATAACATCTTAGGTTAAATTCTAAGGTCATTACCATAGTTCTAGGACTATATCCTATATATATACTTTTAGGGACATCCCTAGACATACCTTAGAAATATCTCTAGGGATCTCACTAACGTTTCTGCATCCTAGTTTCCAAAGTATGACTAAACCTTTCCTCTGATACCAACTGTAGAGACCCGAAGCTTAACATACATGTACATTACATTACTTTTGTGTAATACTTAGTACATAACAAAAACACACACACAAGGACCGTAATAGTTTAGTGTCTTTGGAAACTCCGAATATAATCTTATAATCGTAGTGAAAGATCTTCAACATCTCCCATAAATATCTTCCCATTTTTTTCTTACCTAAAAACTTTCTTTATATATTGGGGAAGAGAAAACATAAATGGGTGAGCTCAAATGCTCAATAAGGGTAATCAAAAGAAATATCAATCACATCATATTCATAAGACATATCATTTTGGAAATCTTAACCTGCAAAAAAGATCATAATATCATAACATGGAATAAATCATAGTAGTGAAATGTAATCCCAATAATCATAAAATAAAACATGAAACTTTGTGGCATACACGCATAATCATAGAGAATCATTTTTTATTAGTCAAGACTCATTTCCAAGACTATCTTAGTTGAAAAAGTCCCTTTCTGTACCGAGTTCACTCCTCGTTTCAGTCTTGTTTCACTGAACCGGTTTAACCTGCCGTTCCAGCCATGTCTATCTCATGAGAAATAAAATCTTTACCCAATGCATTGGAGGGAGATATAGGTCCCACCCATCTCATAATGATACAATTATTATGTGTGCCACAAAATCAGAAACCATACATCATAGCATAACCCATGTAATAAAAATAGGAATCTTAAACATCATGACATCATAAAACAATTCATATAAGATAAAAGAATTCATAAAAATATTTCCATCACAACATAATCAAATAAATGTAATAATAGGGATAGAAACATAACACTTTATTATCTTAGATGGAAAATAATTTTGATAAAACACTTGAACTCCATTCTTGAGAAAAATATCCTTTGTGCATCAAAAAAACTTTTCCTTTATTAATATGTCATACAATTGTAAACTAAAAGAAGTTGATTAAAAATAAACATGAAAACTTGTAAAGGAGGCTTCTTGGAAATAATGTTTTAAAAATCCAATCATGTCGTATAAGTTAAAAAAACATTCTTCGTAATTTTTTCGGAAAAGTCAAAAAGTACCTCGTACGAAAAATGACAAAAGATTCCTTTCTTATCCATTACTAAAAACACACCGAAGGGTAAAATTGGATTTAAAAAATTTTAGGTGGATGGAAATAATATTACATATTGAGGAAACATGGATGTGGATGATAAAATACACCCAATTAAATGCCAAAGTATAAAAAATCTCGTATAAAAATGAGATTGTGATATTTCCCTTAACTTAGGTCCGATTTGCCTCGTAAGTGTCCGAAACTCCTATATAATGATTTAAATAATGTTATTGACTTATTCCAGAATCATAATTATTGTTATGATATCATATATGGTCATATTTCTAGCTTCTTATTAGTAATATTTCATTACAACTTGTTATTCGAGTGTTTATTACTTTTTCTTCTTATGCGTGTTTTGTCGAATAAATTCTTATTGTTATCTTTAGGTTAT
Organism: Viscum album; assembly: GCA_963277665.1. Lineage (NCBI taxonomy): Eukaryota > Viridiplantae > Streptophyta > Magnoliopsida > Santalales > Viscaceae > Viscum > Viscum album. The sequence continues at coordinate 2,068,704,857 of OY728164.1, read as the reverse complement.
AGATACCTCATTTCCTGAATGTTATTAGTGTAATATATATCATATTGATTCATTCAATTCATTTATATAATCATTATGCAATGAATATCATGTAGAACGAGTCGCATCACATCGTGGAGACGGTATTCCGTACGTACGCACGAGCGATGATATCGTTCCAATGATCATGGAATTGTATTGGAGTGTATGTATACTATTTCAGAATCAATATCACTTTAAAATAATCATATACAGTCATTATTTACACCATTATACCTGTCCAAGTAAGGTGGTGGTGGAAAGTAGATTACACCACGGCGTGGAGACGGTATTCCGTAAGTACGCACGCGCGGTGATTTCATTTTCCGTAGGATGGATAGATGGTGAAATAGGGTTGTTTCATACTTATAATAACATATAAATATATTATTGATACTGATGTTATTACTTCAAAATGAAACAACCTAAGAAGAAGTGGAAGAAGAAATAAAGATGAAAGAATCGGTAACAGACATTACCTCTTCTTTGAAGCGCCTCTTTGTGCCCTCCTCTTAGGTTACTAAAATTGGTCTTTGAAGAAGACCAGGACCTATAGGATGTTGTTAGGGACTTGGATAAGTAAATTTGGCAGGGTTTGGCCGAGCATTAAGGCTCAAATTGGTGTGAGGAAGAGAGGGAGGAGGTTCCCTTTTATAAGGGAGGAGAGGGGCACCTTTGGAATAACTAAAAATATTATTTTATTATAAAGCCAAATTCGGTTTTAAATAGCTCCAAATTGATTTATTTCGAATCTAAGGTAGGGATGGGTCTCAATCCTCTCACCCAATATAATTTAGACAAATTTAGGTTCATATTTTAACCTTATCATTTATATTTAACTTTATGTTAGATAATTTTACTTTTACTATGTCTTTTTGTGTTCTTACACTATAAGGTAAATGAACTTTCTATAAGAATCCAAACGAACCCCAAGTTGTTTAATATTAATATATATAAACTTATATAAGTCATTTTTTCGAACATTAGATTTTTAAGAATAAAATAACCATTAATAATATAATATTTGTTTTAAAAACTATTTTTTGTCAATTTTGACACTATTTAGTAATTGATTTTTTTGAAACTCATAACAGAATTATTAGTTCGAAAAAATTTAATTAAATCAATAATAACATGTCATATTAACCAATAAAATTAGTGGAATTCATAAAAAGTATCAAATTACATTTATTTTGGTATTTATAACATCAATTATGTCAATATTTTATTAATAAGATAATTACTGCATCATCTTTGTGTCGTAAATAAATTAACTTATATAATGTATAAAAATTACAAATAAAATACCATTATGTAGGAAATCTATTTATCTCTCTAATTAATATTTATAGACGAATTTATCTTATGTATAACCCTATATTAAAAATTATTTACTTATTAAACATTGATTTTAACTATTTTAACCCTTCTTTAAATAAATTAATAATATATGTCCTAATCTAATCCAAGTGGGCCTAAATGGTCATATTTTATTCTTAAGGTTGTTTTTGGTCGAATTAAACTTATCCAATAGAATTAGGACATGTTTTTGGGTAATAATAATATCATATTTACCTTTAATTACCCTATTTACTTTTAACCGTGGTAAAAAAAAGTAAAAAGTTGCTATTCACCAAAAATTATTTTCATCTCATTGAACCACATTTTACTTACTGACATCAATCGTGTGTCTCGGATTTTTGAAATTTCACTCACAGAAGCAGTAAAATTGTGTTTTATAAAATATTCATTTTTTTAACTACCACTTAGTGGTTTCACTATTCATCAAAAAATGAAAGTTTCCAGAGAAATACCAAAAATTAGGCATAAGCTATATCTGATATTATGAACTCAAAAATGATGTCTATTTTAAAAAATTCAAAACATATCAGTAGCATTAATTAATTTAAAATTTAATTTCCATTGTCAAAACATATAGCGTGTTCTTAAGAGATAATAACTACCAAAATATTGACATTTGTTTATGTGTGGTTTAAATGTGAAATTACATCCAATGCCCAACATTGTATTAAATTGTAAAACTATACTCTAAATATACTTTAAAACCAATCAAATTAATAATTTATCACTATTAATTATTTCAATTAAAAATGTTGTTTTTAATTAAAATTTAGTAATTTTCACTATTCATCAGAAAATGAAAGTTATCCGAAAAGTACCAAAATTTCACCCTAAGCTAATTTCGATATTCCAAATCCAAAAAATGAAGTCCATTTTGAAAACTAAAATTTAAAAAATTTCAAAAAGTGGTTATTACTATTCATAACGGTTAGTTTTAATAATATTTTAATAGCAAATCGTTGTTTAGTGAAACTCGGTATTGCGTACTACACACACTATCGAGGAAGGTCGTGATTGCGTGTAATGCAAGGAAAGTCAATGATGCGTGTTGTGCAAGATCCTTTTGGTGTAGCGTAAAACACAAGACATTAATGAAATTAAAAAGAATATTTTTCTTAAAATCCCGGGGTGTTACATTATACCAACGTTTCACCTTAACAAACAGCTCTTTGTTTGCGGAGTTCTTTATTAAGTCATAATGTGTTGCATAGCCATGAGTGACCTGAAGGGGATAATTCCTTTGTAATGTGTTAAAATATTCACAATGGGAATCCCTAACAGAGATAGGGGCCATAAAGAACAACATGAGGCATGGCTATCAATCCTCAAGTACCTTGCATGATCCATATTTGGGGTTCATGAAGATATTTATAAAATTGTGCGGGTAAGGTGAAAGGTTGAAGTAACAATGGTTTGAAGGGGCTGATCCTTCTCTTTATAGGACATGGATGTTAGAGGGTTTTGTAGGGCTCACCACTGAGAACAACAGGGGATCCATGTAGAAAAAATGATGTTGTAAAGGACATCCCTTCATGTCCTGGTGGGTGAAAGTAATGGGAAGCCATGTAGGATATATTTTCACATTCAAATCTGGGAAGGAAAACTAATTTCATAGAGGATATACATTCATGGTCTGATATTTGAAGGAAATGTGATGACGTGGAGAATATACATTTGTGATCGGATCCAAGAAGAAAAAGTGAAGTTGCGGTTTAGATATTTTTACAATATGATCCATGAAGGAAAGGTAACGTTGTAGAGGATATACGTTCACAGTTGGATCCACAAAGTAAAATTAATGTCGTAGATGGGATATATTCATGGTTTCATCTACAAAGGAAAAGTGATGTCATGGAGCATGAGGTCGTCGTTGCACTACATCAGACACAATGAAGTTCTCTCATGGTCTTCATAACCATGTTGGAGTGGGAACTATGTGGAATACCTTCATGAATCAGACCCATTTGATGACTTTTGATGAATTCTATAGACATTCGTGTCCACATTTAACATCAAACCAGCCATGAATTTGTTCATACCACCAGTAGAATGATTTTAGTGCCAATAAGGACCTTGAATCTAAGGTTTTTGTATGACCAAGAACATCACCATTGGGTTTACTCATTCTTTTCTTTGAGTATTTGAATGGTGAACTATGTTTATCCTAGGATTACCATGAATTGAATCATCATATGTTTAATAACTAGTATTTGTTACCTCACATCGATGTTCTCTTCGACTAGATCTGAGGAACTAATATCTTATTTAAGATTGATTGGAGATCAGGCTATCATCATGTATTACATGGGCCCTCATTTATACCTCTTATAGATTTATGAATTAGATATCTCCTTTATGAGTATTTGGAAATATTCTTAAGTATTATGAATAATGTTCATGTTTTTTATGGCCCTGATGTATTATGTTTTCCATCCATAGTTTCAATGTTTTATTTTCATTTTCATGGTAGACATCTTGTTTTTTTCTTATACTCGAAGATAGCATTCAAAACATCTTAAAATTATATGGAGTACATGGATATAAGATCAATTGTATGTTAAGATCACAAAATTCTTCTCCTAGATTGATAAAGATTACATTTGGGGATAAATTCTCACAGTTAGTATTAAATATACACCCAGAGATGGTGAGTATTGTTGTTTCCTAGGAAAATGCTAAGAACGTCATTTACATGTGGTGTTTTTTTCGGATAGTTAGATAATATAAGAGATTTATCTTAGATTTCTCAAATGTTTCAGAACCTCTCATTATATTGAAAATGAAGGGTTTCAAAATTTTATTGTCTGATTCTTCTGATAATATCTTTCAGTAGTTAAAATGGAGGATGACCTCAACCCAAATCTTGATATTACCTAAGGCTGGAAGGGGATACATTATTTATTATGATACCTCAAACATCTGTATGACAACCATTTTTATTCAAGGGGATCAAGTCAAAGAATCCATGTCTCTCTAGTTGGGTCCTCAAAATTGAAATGCATAGACACAGAACCTCGAGCTATATGTATAGGTTCTAGAATTAGGATACATGATGTATTATTTTCCTATGAAATGATTCACTGTATACATGGAACATAAGAGACTCTCATAAATTTCATTCATTTTGATTTGAACCTCATACAATAAAGTAGGTTTATATAACTTTTTTACTTCAATTTTTATATTGATTATAACACTCGGAAAGGAAAAGTATGGGTTGAAATCCTTGGTCTGAACACTTAGAGGCATGCGATTCAGGAAGCCAATGGGGAATAGTCACTAATGGAACTCTTTTCAGTGGTATATATTGAGACACATGTGCTCAGGTGAATCCTCTTAAATTTTATTTTTTAGTGACATCAACACTTCTAAATCAGGTGAATATTATACTTATTTATGATTATATGGTTTTAGTCCTAATGGAGAATCTTTTAGGAAACTTTGCACCACATTGTTACGCCATTGATGATGATGATAATATTTTTCTCATTCATTAGTGTCTATGGTAACCTATAGACATGAAAGATAAATTGATTTGATAATATCACAACTTTAAATGGGAAGTAAATCTATGACATACGTATATGATTCATTACAGAAAACACCAATATTGAAAGTCTTGTATGAAGAAGAAGAAGATAATGGGTTTTATCATGCGGTGTTTCACCCGTTAGTAGGTGAAGGTAAAAAACCAATGACCTACTAGTTCTTAAACGTTTTTAACCATTCAAATGTCTAAATGGTACTAAATCATGATAGATTTCAAGATCAGAAGACTAAAATACCCTCGAGGAAGTGACACAGTATCAGTTACAATGGATTGGCTGACAAGGGTCTGCCACTTCATACCTATTCAAGAGACATTCTCAATGGTCAATCATAGATTAATATATGTATTATTTATTATACCAATACATATAGTTCCATGTACCATTTTTATAGGGTTTCATATTTTAGATCTTGGTTTATGATGGGGTTATAAAGGGATCTTGGTTCATAGGTACATCTGAGTATATACTATCACCCTTAGATCGGTGGTTAGTCCGAGAGTAGTAAACTTGTATTGGAGGACGTGCTCAGAGCATGTGTCATAAATTATGGAGGTTCATGGGACAAAGACATATTAGTTGAATAATATTCCTACAATTAAATATTCCAAGAAACTATACAGATTGATACTTACGGGGACAAGTAGGGTAGGTCATGAAAATAATTTATGTAGGGGTTAAAAAGAGGTATTATAGAATTACTGGGACCTCATCTCATTCATGATACATCAAACTATGTAATTTTTATTGTAAATCGTGTTTTTATACCTCAGTCAATGAATATTCCATATATGAATCATCTCCAATCACCTTTAGAGTTAGTGTAGTAAATTGGTTTTTCATTCTTGTCTCTCCATGATTGGTTTGATTGATGAATTCAGAAAATGATAAAGTCATCACATAGATTTTTTGAACATTTTGAGATTTTTTGGAGGGTCAGACTGATGGATTATCTTATAGTACTCTCCCTAATATAATGGGCTATGCATGATATCATTAATAATTAAAAGATGTATAAGGAAGGTCAGTTCCTCTATTATAGGTATTCTCATATGTCTATGGAAGTTCAGTTCCTTTAGTATAGGTATTTTCAGTTCCTCTAGTATAGACATTCCCATAGATAAAGGGGTATGCATGATAAAGGGGTATGCATGATGTCTTTAATACCTATGGACACTAATCATGATAAAGGGGAATGAATGATGTCTATGTAATATCAGTTCCTTTAGTATAGGTGTTATAGAAGCATGGTCATTTATAAAATGATGATTGGGAGGGAGAGGTTGATATACATGATTAGTGTCCATAGGTATTCTCAAGTGTTGTTGACCAATCCACATAAGGGAAACTCGGGAGTGATTTGTTTTAAGGAATGGATATTGTATGATCCCATTTTTGATGAGGTATGAATCCTTATCTAATATTTAAAAATCTATTTATTTGTCCTTATAATAGTTCCTATAGGATTAAGGATGGTTTCAAAAGTGTTCCAGGCTTTCTTAGAGCCTGGAGGTCTTATTTTCGAGTAAACAGGTGAGGTGTATGGTGGCACATGATTAGTGATAACCATGTACCTCAACCATGTGGTCGATCAGGTGTTCCGGAAGGGTTATTTTAACCATTTAAGGAGGGACACACTGCCATGAGATAACATTAAAAAACTAAAGTTATGTTGAACATGGGTCGTTCATTTTTTCTCAAATTGTTTTCCGAATCATGATAGAGGTGTTTTCCATGGACAGTGAGCATGCACAGGGATGCACACAATTCATCTAACATTGAGTTGTACCTATACAAGGTGTGTTCCATGGGATATTCCTAGTTCATGGATTGGAAAATATTGTGGTCAATCTGTGTTCCCTTTAAAAATAGTGAAATGATGATGTCACCCCTTAGTCCTTTATACAATCCACCTTTTTCCTCTCCCATTCCCACATAGTAGATCCTCTATCCATGGGATCTATCCCTTATCCCTATCTTCAGGGCATTGAACAATCCCATTTTTTGATATCAGAATCAACCATTGTTCATCACATTGTATAGATTATTGTAATTTTATGATTATTCTTCCTTATTTTCTCATTTTATCCCTCCATGTAAGATGTTATTTGCATTTGAGCCTATAAGCCTTATTTTTAGGGTGTTTGAGTATTTCAGTGAATTATTTTATTTCTAACTAAATTAAATGATGATACTACATAAGGATTCATTTACTGGTAGAATTTTGGTGGTCTAGTTATTTTCCCTAAATTTTTTGTTGTTCGAATCATTCGATGTCATGTAGAGTATTAGCCTTTCTATGGGATTCGTTTTAAATGAAAAAATAAATTAATAAATTATTAAGTCTTTGAATTTTTCACCCTAATAACCTAATTAGAAAATAAGAGGTTGTCTGACTTAGTGTCAATCACCCCCTTTGGGCGTGTTATATGAAATTACTTAGAACATTATTCTTTTTTGTGTAATTAGGCAACCTTTTTATGTGTATTGAATTTTTCCTCATAAATGAATTGGTAAACATGTATTTAATGAAACGATAGGATACATTTATAGGTTCATACACCTCATAAATTAAATTAAAATATCTTCTAAGGTGTGCTGAAGTTCATTTAAAATTGAAATATAAAATTTATTTCAATGAATGATGAATTGTAATACCATGTTATGTGGCCATTATTTAATTATGAAGTATGATCATAGATATCATTATCATTGTGGGACCTTGAATAAATATTGTATCAAACATGGATATTGTTAAAGACCTTATTTATCGTGAATCGGATGCATCCCCTTAGTGATGCTTAATTTTCCATTTTAGTTTTCCATAGATTGAATCATGGTATGAAAACTAATTTTATGACACTCCATCCAAGGGAAAGACCACACATGGATTTGATAAGTGTCTTATATTGTGAATTTTGCAACATGGGCCCAAGGGTTCACCTATATTTTCAAAAATTAAATTCAATGTCATTGATGATTCTCCTTCCTTCCTGCTAAATGTTATTGACCATATTGGAATATTCATTGGGATCCTCTCAAGTATCACACTGATGATACCTAGGACATGTTCCAAGGGCCCAAGAAAAACTTTTCCTATTATAATGAATTTCCAAGGGTACACCCCTATGGATTTTACCCAACTTATAATCATAAATTCTTCTGAAATTATATAAACGTATATCATTATCAATATATATAAATTAATTGGTTTTATTCATTAGATCCTAGCCATAAAAAATTAAATTAACTGTTTAAACTCTAAGATACATTTTCATCTTAGGATGAAGGAGGGAGTAACATATGGGTGCTCTATGGGGACCTCAAACCGAAATGGTTTGATTATTTATTTTATTTATAATAAATTTTAACTAATAATTTTTATATTCACATACTAGAAGGTTCTAAACTCTATTTTTGTTGGCCTACTTAGTTTTACTCACACCCTATTTTGGCCAGTGATTGGTTCCCCAAAATACATCATGGATGTAGGTACAGGTGGAAGGAAGTTCCCAACTTGAGATGCATGATTTTTTATAATAGGATAATGTATGGGAGAGGAGGACTGATATTTTTCTCAAGATACTACTATAGATATCATTTGAACTATTTTTTATGTTTTTAGGGTATTTAATTGTCATATTCCTACTAGAATATTTCCCTTGTATCCCCTATTTTTGGAAAAGCCCCATGACATATTTATTTTCCATATGACACCAGTGATTATTTACATATGTTTTTTTATATCAAGATGATTAACTTCATTTTTAATTTTATAATGTTTCCCACTACTTATCTATTATTTATCTCTATGTTCCACTCTAATAAAGAGGTTATTTTCCCCCTAAAATACCATCATATACACTCACTACTAGGTAGAAAACTCTAGCATATGTCGATGTGTGATTTAGGCCGTTTTTTCAACTAGGTTTCGTTACTTATGAGTGAACCAAGATTAGGAAATGATAACCAATATTCCAAAAAATTAATTATATACAATATTTCAAATGGAATAATGTACAATATTAGAAATTCACCACTCACAATAAATCTTTTGAATTTACTTCATAGTGATGTCCTAAGAAATACATGATATCCAACCTAGGATATTAGATATTTCAATCATTTATTATCATGAAACATTTTACATATATGTGAAGCTTAAATATGTTTTGGGAAAACACTTATATTATTTTTTATTACATATAGTCAAGTCACATTTGTTTCATTTCTCAATCCTCTTCCAAACGTTATGATGTTTATCATATTTTATTCTAAAAATCATTTTGTGGATTAATTTATTTAATTTATTAGAATGTTTGTTGTAGTATAACCCCACTTATGTATTATAACTACACTATAATAATTTTAAATAATGTAATAAAAATCATTACACATCCTCCACTTTTTAAAAGGTATTTTTAGGTCTCGTATTAGTGTGATAAGTGGTATTAAAAATTTCATTTCAGATAAATTATTTTTAAATTTTTCCCTAAAACATTAAGGTGACCTTGCATCAATATAAAATAGTATCAATTGTGTCAACCCATGTATCCTCACCACTTCAAATATATAAAGATTAGTTATAATATCCTTGGAGAAATTTGATTTTATTTCTATAAAAATTTGAAAACATGGTTAGTCTATTAGTAATTAATTATATTCCATTATTTCCTTTAAATGTCTTGTAAAACCTAGGAAAAAAATACATAATTCATTTTCCCAACTTCCACAAAGATTTAGATTGTGTTTTATTCTCTCCATGTAGTATTTATACATTTTCTTTAACTAATTTTCATTGCATAAAGAATTGAAGTATATTTAGTAATCTCCCTATTCAAATTAACCCCTTTAATAATACTTCCTGAAATCTATATATATCATGGGTTTCTAATTTTTTATTGATAATGTTGAGATAAAAATTCTATATAGTAAGTCTTTATTTATTTATAATGTAGATGGTAACATAGACTTGATCAAACATCGACACATATTCCTTTTCTATATTAAACTCATGAATATTCCTTTTCATGACTATATTACCCATATTCAATAAAAAAGTTGAACCTCTATAAAATCATTTATTTTCTAAAGAAATGATGCTGGGAAATTATTTTGGTTAAGTGTCATGCTTTCCCAACCAAAAAGAATTACATGTACACATTTACTAAATATTATAACATTATATCTCTTTAAATACTCATTAGTGAAAAGAAAAAAATAATTTATACATTGTTTACCTTCCACCCCAATTTTATTTCATGAGTGATAACAGATGGTTCAATAAAAATCACTAACAAGATTCATACATCACATTTACCACATATTTAATTTTTAAACATGAATATATATTTAAAACATTTTGTTATCTATATGTGTCTGTGTCACACATTTCCACATAAATAAAATTTCTAGACATCATAAGACAAAAAGATTTCAAAATCTTTCTTTAAGTCATGAGTTGGAAAATTCAACTAATATATTTTTTATATTTGAGATAAATAGACTGTAATGGAATAATTTTGTATATATACACACCAAACGCGTTTTATTATTCATTATTGTGTATGATAAACCTATAACCTCTAAAAGGTATGGGTAACACTCTTACACTATAAAACCATCTCTTTGAATGTTATGGGTGTAGTAGAAGCACTAGTTTGGCATGTCCAACCCAGATTTTTGCCTAAACCAATAATTAATCCAAAATGTACATGGTGATGAACATCATGAACAAGATATATAATCCACAGCTAACTAACATGGGACATCGTAACCAAATGTAGGTCACAACATAATGATTTATAACTATTTTAAGGAGTTGAATAATTACGTTACAATGAATTCATTATAAATTTAAGAATAATACAATCACTAATTCATTTAGTCTTCTCATATTATGAATCAAATGTATAATCCCATTAACAATGATCCACATGTTCACCATGAATCCCTAAGTGATAATATATGAATCATTTAATGTAATCCAGGAAGATCATATCGCTTGTGTTAATCTTCTATCATCGATAATAGAATCGCGTCAAAGAAGATCTCTTCTAGAACCCTTTCGAATTGAGAGGTTTAGTAGAAGAGGATAAATCTATATTCTTGATATCATTGATGGTGTTGATCATTCTATGTATTGAGAGGATTCTATGGATGTCATTATGTACAACCTAAATAAATGGCTCGAATTTGTGATAGAAATAAAATTACAGTATTTAAATATTAATAGTGATTGAAAATAGTAAAAAAACAATATTACTACTCTATTAATCCCAATAGAACCCCATTTCTATAAAAAATGTTATTATTTCAGAAAATTCATAGAAACATATAATTAAAAAATTAATAATTAAATTCTTTAAAATTTATTCAATAATATTAATTATATTTCCTTTCACAATAAACATACAAACTCTATCCTCCATTCCCACATATTATTTATTTATCCTTTAATAATTATTATTATTTAAATAAATATCACTGAATTCTTCACAGAAAGTTAAATATATGTTATATTCAGTATGTAGTAAATAAATATCTATTTCATATTCTTCTTAAAATATTCTCTTGAATAACTATTGGCTAAGTTTATGTGATCAATAAATTATAAATATTTTATTAAACCATTTATGGTATAAATATTTATTCAACATGTTAAATAATAAGTAATATTTAATATTTAACTAATGTTCTAGAGAAAAATAGTGTGTGACCCTCTGGGTCTCATTCCCTGTGGAAATTGGCAGTGCCACCCAAAGCCTAAGGTAGTCATCTAGAAATATACCAAGGCTCCCATATATAAAAAATTTATTTACCCAATAATATACAAACTCAAATGAATTATTAGTATGAAAAATTAACCCATTATCCTGATATATCTTATCATTGAAGCTTCATGCTCATGTCATCAACCTATTTTCTTGATGTCTCTTTTTTTGGCATTCCAGAAATTAGCCTTCCCTTGGAACTCCATAGTAATGGATTTGTTTTGGGTATTAAATTCACATTAAGAGGCTTGATTATCATGTTTTATTAATGAATTTAATAGAATAATCCTTTCTTACAATATTCACTAATCCAATATGACTCATGACACAGCCAACATATCCTACTTCAATTCGAACATTGGTCATCACAGTTTTAATCAATAAATAAATGTTAATTAATAATAATATCCATTATGAGTGATATTAACGTATAATGTTAAATAAATAGGTTTGCTTATAGGAAATGTCGATGAAACATTTGAATGAGGATTTCCTTCAGACAGGATGTGTTAACATAAAATCTTGAACTACAAATTACCATGGTTGAACACCATGATAAAGTACATAGAATTCCTATGAGTCTACACCAATAATATATTATATAATTTTTATCCAATTAAATAATATCATCCAACAATAAAACTAGTATATTTTAATAATACTCTTATGAAACATCAAGATTCTCATTATAGTTGCAAACTCCTCTGACCTTTAGGTGCGATTATTATTCTTTGGACATTATCACATGATACACCACAGAGTGAAACAATAATGATGTGATAATATGTTTATTAATATTCTAAAATATGAATACACGTATTTCTAATGTACGTTGAAGTTGGTTCTAGGGAACAATTCCAACAGACTCTCACTTACACTAGAGAAACCTATTAACAACCTCCAGTCATCTAGAAATAAAATATTAATCCTTCTTTTTCAAATATCAGTATTTATTCAATGGGACCCCCTTGTTTTATTCTTTGTATGAATTGGAAAAAATAACCTCACCACTCCAAGAAAATTCACCCAAGATGTTATAGATCCAAATTATGTTTTTTGTCCATCTCTATGGCCTTGGGTCCTTTATGAGAGACACTGTTGTAGTATTATCACGATATAATATCATTGGGTCTTTACTTCTTCGTACCAAATTAAAATGATGAAAGGAAATTCTTGCCCAAATATATTTTTAGATCCATTAAATGTATCTATAAACTTATACTATTATATAATAGATAACTAGTTGCATTGAACTCTATCAAGTCAAATATCCTTAATTGAGAAAAAATACATATCTTGGATATGACTTCAGATTATTCTAGTATGTTTGGAATCAATTATCATAATAACCACTAATGACTAGATACTTTTCTCCTGCACAACAAAGAACAAATCATTAGTTCTTCTCAGATACATAGGGATAACCATAATAACATACCAATGTCATTATCCTTTAAAAATTTTATATCTTCATAACATTATCAAGGTTTATATAAAACCAATATTAGTATATAACATGGAATAAATTATTCATCCTACCTAATAAGAATATAAGATATTTATCATTCTATTTTTCTCCTCTATTTTCCAAGTAGACATTTTCATAGAAAGATATATATGACCTAATGATATAAGCAATCCCCTATTTAATTTTTCTGTAAAACATCCCTTTACTATATAGTCAATGTATGTATAATGACCTATTACAGGTATCCTATTATATCTATCAGGAATAATATTGATCGCTAAAAAGTAGGATACTGTAACTATGTCCATTATCGTGAAGCACTTTCTTAATAAATCCTGGACTAATTGAAATATTACTAGGTCATTTCTGATAAGTAATACACCCTTGAAATATATGAATAGAAAAATTATTTCACTCTCACTAAACCATTTTTTGACACACGGATTATATTTATTCTTATGGAAGATAAATTAGTTTATATAATTATCGAAATGAATGTCCCATAACCTTGATTTTTTTTGACAATCCATAAATGGATATCTACAACTTGAAATGATTTTTCTCATTAATTGGAGTCAAAAGACAATATATTGAGGTCAAATTAATATATTCCTAATGAAAATTATTATGTAATTCGGTTTTTATATCCATTTATTAGATGTTTTATTCATTTTAACCTACTATCGAAAATAGAATTGCGATAGATTCAAACATGGAAATTTGAGGAAATGATTCATCATAGTCAATTTCTTCACTTTGTTTAATCCCATTATCCACAATTTGTTCTTTATATTTATTCATTTTACCACCCATGTATACTTTTTTCATGAATACTCATTTACAATAAAAAATACTTACATCAATATGAAGATAAAACAAAACCCCAACAAGGTTTTTGAACATGTAATCCATCTCGAAATTCATTTATTGTTTCCAACTCTTACCTTTTGATCCTACTACAACCACTTTTTAGTTGAATGGTTAATTATTGTCAATAAATAATGAGAAACCATATTATGTGATCAGAAATCAATATTTATATAGTTTTATTACCCATATATTAACCAAACATGGTATATGCATTTTATAAAAAAACTCTTCCCTGAAATCCTATAGAGTTATTTCTTTTACCAACAATTGTGTATCTTGAGCATCAACATCGTCAAATTTAATCATGATCCCACTATCCTTCTTGACAATTGTATCACTCTCAATATATATGGTTTTTATTGAAACATTAACTTTATTATGTGAAGTGTTATGTAGGAAATATCCCTTGGTTTCCTTGGGATAACCTATAAATATACACTTCAATCGATGGAGTGATATCTTGTTTCCAATGGTGGCCTTAATAAACAGCTCACATATATGTACACATCTATGTTAAAAAAATTATTATTTCCACTCCATAACACAAATTTAATTCTATTTTACACTTTATTTGCTACTTATTTTAATATATATACTACATTTTGTAATGAATATCCCTAAAAGGATAATTGATAATCTACATGAATCATCATCAGCCTTTCCATTTCTAGAAATCTATAGTTCCTCATATCACTAAAACCAATCCAATCATCTATATAAGGTTGACTGATTTATGATAGAATTTTAAACATCCATTTAAATAATATAAACTCTTAGTTATGATATTCACCCATCGATCAGATCAATGATTCAATATTTTATCATCAATTTTGTTTTATACTTCATTCATGAACTCTTTGAATATATCAATATTATCTGAATTAAATTATCAAGTAGAAATAGTTTTATCTATTAAATTCATCAGTAAAAGTTTTTAAATAACAATATAAACCTCTAGATTCTACTGTAAATGGTCTATGCACATTATTGTGTACCAATTCTATAATCATTGAAGCACATTAAACCTATCCAGAAAATTGTAGTTTCATTATTTTATATTATAAAAAATAATTACATTATTAAAGTGGTCTTAGCGAAAAAAACTAAATAACCATCTTGATAGATCATTGTCAAATGATTCTAATTTATTTAAGAAATATGGTGATGAAATTTTTGGGTGTTATATGATTCATGGAAACATTATTTTAGATTTATTCCTATAAAATTACTTTCATAATATAATAAATAAATAATGTTATTTAGTTTCGGTATACCATTTCAGAATATGTATTTTAAATCTATGAAATATTTATTCCCAAGTTAGAAATTAAATCCATTGATTTCAAGAAAAGATAAATTGATTATGTTATGAGTTACACATAAAAAAAATTCATTAAAACTAATATCATTCTAGTTAAGAACAGAAGGTGGTAATCTCCTATAGCCAAGGTAGTGAGTTAGCATTCATTGGTAGCTAAAACATCCACAACTCCTGTAGAAATCATTCAAAGTCATCTTGGTTTGAACATTTGGATATAGATGTGGGAACTACAAGAACTATATAATACCCAAAGTTTAGATATAAATAGATTACACAACATAATGAACACACCTTTAGTATCCCCTTTCTTTTGGGTGATGTTCTTCTTCTAGTGGCCTAGAATACCACAGGAAAAACATATTTGATCTTAATTTCAATTGATTTCTTCTTAGAAGGATTATTTTTAACAGATTTAAAATTCGTATCAGAATCAGTACCTTTTCCTTATTCTTCATTTTCATGTACACTAAAAGAAATGTAAATTTTCCAAGCCCCATGACCTTATCAAATTAGTGAATGGCGGTTCAATATCCTGATAGAGTCATATTGATATTGATAATGTTTTGATATATAATTAAATAATATAATTATTTACACAATAAGGGAAGGGTGATAATTTTTCATATCTCATTATGGATTCATAGCATAATATGTCTAATTGATTAATATAGTCAATAATCTTGACTACGTGAATCCCTCTAGGAACTAACTCTCTAAGATTATAGGTGAATAGTGTAGTGAAATTCTCATATATCTCTGGTATCATATTCCCTTGATAAAGATAATGAATATGAAACATCATCCTATATTCGTCCATATACTCGTGTTGATTGAAATGCAGATTAGATATGGATGATAGCATGAAAGATTAGGTATTTCTACAGTTATCAATATGTTTCATGTAGAGGAATAATTCTTCACAATTACACTATTTGAAATGTACATCCAAAATGAGGTTTTCTAAAACATCTAATTTCATTTCAATACATAGAATAACATACAATTACCTATTATATTCTTGAAAATTAGTGTCACTGAAGAGGTTATCCTTCCTAAGTATGGACCACATTGATATGGTCAGTGTCATTAGGATTTTCATTTCTATAATTATGAGGAGAAATCTTTCAGTACATTATCTATGATATAAAATTTTATAATAAATATTAACAATATTAATCCTACGTTATTTAATCATAACACAATAACCCCCACCATTCATTTTAAAATATCTCATCTCATGGATTTTTTAGAGTCGAGGACCCATATTCCCATTCTCATAACCCATAAATTTGTATGAAAAGTTATTAGAAGGGTTTTAGGTATTCATTGTGTTTATAATTGAATTAACACAAAGTTCATTTATCTATTATGTGGAATCTAGGATCCTAAAATCCTCATCTTGTATTTCTTTTTATATTTTCATGTAGTTACACAAAGTGATCTTTGGGAGACAACCCTTATTGTGAACTAAAATATGTCAAATAAAATATCAAGTTATTATTCCACCATAATTGAAATCACTCGAACTTGGCTGGTCAAGAACTGTGAACAATGTTTTTGATTTTCACTTAAATAGTATATGGTTTTACCAACATAATATATATAATTAATGGATTTCTATTTTTCTATAAAATTTATATTTTATCTTCATTACAAGTTTGTCAATATTTGGTTATTTGATAATGTTTATGCAGAATCTAATTTATTTTTTTTCTATTCTGATTGATTATGAAAAAATTAATTCATGTGATCTTGAAAAAACACCCATAATAAAATTTACCGTGAAACTTTTAAGAAATAAAAAATTATGAATGGTTTGATCATGAACATTTCATAATTCATATTTTATCTTGTAGGTGATAAACTAGCCATCGAACTAGGTGGAACTCCCTAAACCCTGACCTGGTTCAAGATGAATCTTCCCACATATCCTCCCCTGAATATTATTAATTTTTAATAACTCATTTCCTAATAAGAACTACCACCACTTTACTAGGAACCTGATCTATTACAAAATATTTTATTCACAAATAGGTGAGGGAAAGAAATGGGTTTTCTTTGGGGGATTTCAAAAAAAATGGGAACGAAGTCCCTTATATATTGGGAGGAGGGATGACCCACCGACCATAATTTAATTTAAAAATAATTTAAAAATAATCCAATCACATAAAAAGGTCGGGTATATTATCCTAAAATCCACATAATTGAAACTAATTGTGTATTAAATAAACTAGAATTCATCCCCAATTGTTACTATTTTATATAAATCATTCCCGAATCAATAAAATTACTTTTTAAATCAATCGATTATTTTATCATAATTCATATCTTTAATTTATTGATATTATCATCGATCATTATTATATATATATAACTAAAATTATTTAAAAATGGCTAACTACAAAACATTTACCTTTGATGAAATATGACAAGTACCCATCATAACTTCCATGTATGTATGATATGTGTATGTTTTTTTCTCATGGTTCTTGTATTATACATGTCTTTTCATGAAAGTTCATGGTGTGTAATATCAAATAAATGAAAAAAAGTTGAATGTTGTTTATGGACCATGTTATGTTAAAATTCTTAAAGAGTAATCATTGTATTAAAAATTAACTGAAAAATGTAGTTCATAATATTTAATAGAAATTAACTAGATATTTAATATAAAAGCCCCATCACATGTCTAGTACGAGACAAATAAATGACACAAAACCCAAAATTTTAAATAGTTTAACAAATAAAAAAATTAATTTAAAATTATACTTAATCAGTTCATATACACATAATGGGATATCCAACAACACGAAATGTATTTATTTTTAATATTTATCTATGGCACATTCCAAGGGACTATATGTGTCATCCATATAAATACAATAATTAAGTACTTGGGGTATACCGAGGCTACACATAATTTGGTCTCTAAGATTCATGGTTAGCAGTGAAATGCATTGGTGAAAAAACACATGGATTATATTTGACTAATCTAATACATGTCATGTACATTCGTTAGAAGCTATGTATTATGCCTAGTCATGAACCATGGTAGATCATTTAAGTATTAGTGTGTAAAAATTACAAAAAACGAGAGATAATTATACTATGATATGAATTAAATTACGAGGCATCCATGTTTATTAATCATATGATAAATATATATAACTATGGGATACACAATGTGTATTATTGTGATATCTAGCTAGAATCCTTTGCACCACTGGATGAGATATTCAAATGTTATTCATACATAATTAATTTATTTTTCATTATATTTGCGAGAAAAAAGAGAAAAATGATGATATATAATTATTTTTATACAAATAATTATTAAAAGTAATTTAAAAACTGATGATAAATGTGTAAATAAATCAATGGTCGTTAAAAAATTATAAATTATAATGTGACCTTTCTAGTATGACTTGGAGGTTCTAGGTGTAGTGGTAGTGACAGTAGGGCATAACCAACATGGATTATTATTATTTATTATTAATCTTTGATGTACACGATCAAGAATATCTGGAAAAATAAAATTGAATAATCCATTAAATTAAATGGGAATGTCATAACCTAACATAAGATTATCACATAATGATTTATAATAATTTATATAGATAAAGAATTATCTTACATTGGATTATTCTTTTATTAATGAATTTGAAAATGCATCTACATAATATGTATTTATGTTGTAATAATATTTTTATATTACTTCCAATTTCAATCCACACGTGCACCATGAACCTCAAAGTGATGTTTTAGTACTCTCTATGAGATATCACTGAATATAAAAATTCATTAATATTTCTTCCATGATCACCATAAGAAACTCTTCAAATAATAACTCTCTTTTATCTTTATAGAATAAATAGGGTTAGAGGATAAGGGTCACACTCCATCATTTTGAGCATTTTTAGTGAGGATCTCTCTCTGCTTTAGAGAATTATTCGAATTTCATCATGGACAACCAAAACAAATTGCTTGTGTTGGGGTTAGAAAAAAATATCACCACTTTAATCATTGACTTGGTTAGTGAGTTGGAGGTTTGTGACATTTCTCCCCCAAACTATATATTTTTTCTATAAAAACAACAAAATAATTAGATATCTATTGATATTATGGGATGATTCAACTCCTTCACAATATTTCTCTTTTCATATTCAATGATATTCTTATGTAATCTATAAAATTTATAATGAAAGCCACTATTTCTATCAAAAACTAACATTTTAAAAATTTATGCAATAAATTATATTTCCTTGGGATATTTATATCAAAACTCAGGTAACCCACGTGTTCCTCTATATTTCAAAATATAACAAAATATCATAAATAAATACCCCCCATAAATTAATAATTCCATATATAATATTATAATCATAAATGTTTTATGTATCGCAAACATATTTATTAATTTAAGTAGAATGAAAACCAAATCATAATTCTCATATCTTATTCAAAAAAATTTCCATTTAATATCCCACTTTTTATCCTTTAATTTATGACACCCATATCAATTTTTAATCAAGGATAGGAATGATGGTACATGAAGTGTGTGAAACATATCATTAATCTATGTAAGTGGATATTAGTTTATTACTATATTTCCATTAATATAATAATAGTTGATGTAAATACTCATTTATCCAATATTTTTCTTTTAATATAGTATATTTATTCCTCAAAGAGAGGTATCGGGTCGTAAGAAAAAAAATTCTAAGATTTATTGAAATTGATTCTTAAGTAATTATAATTCCTTTAGTGTTATCTTATATAGATTATTTGGTAAGGGTTTAAATCCATGCATGAACAAATTTATTCTCATGAATGTGATACATAATTCTAATTTTATACATTATTCAACAAGAAAAATGAGAATCCATACAATTCATTTTCAACCTTAGTACATAAGGAACCACCACTTCATAATTATCAATGTCTCAAATAACTAATGATTTCTAGAGACTTACCTTGAGACCACTAAAAACTTATTCAACCATATTTCCAAGGTAAAAAACTTAAGTGATGGTATGACTACCTAACATAATAAATTTAGGATTGTATGCCCAAAATAGAACAACCACCTTCCAGTTCTATCCAAGGTGCTTCCTCCGCTTCATAACAAGTATTAGATAAGAGAAAAATTTTCTTTGAAAAAGCTTTATGAGTCCTAACTATTCCATAGAGATAATATTTCCATCAATATTCATATTTATAACTATTAATCAACATTGATCATATTTTCTTTGAAAATTATTTAATTATAGAACTACCAAAAACTTATATATGAAATCTTCTAATGAAATAAACATC
Source organism: Viscum album (assembly GCA_963277665.1). Classification (NCBI taxonomy): domain Eukaryota; kingdom Viridiplantae; phylum Streptophyta; class Magnoliopsida; order Santalales; family Viscaceae; genus Viscum; species Viscum album. Next base: position 2,068,684,181 of record OY728164.1, on the reverse strand, counting down.
TTCAAAATAATTCTTCACCCATTGAAAATCATAAGGCTTATAGGCCATAAAATCCTTATAGTCATTTCTCTATGGTCTACCAAATACGATCTAGGTGGAGGGGATGTTATACATTTCAAATATTTTTAATTATTCTGCATTATTTTATTCATTTAATATTAGATTAACATGGTTCCCTCAACTCCCATGAATTTGGGATTAACATTCAAAAAATATACTCAATTCTCATCACACTGGTTGTTTTTAATAATTTAATATATCCTCCTATCATCCATATTTATAAAAACATTTTGGATTATATAATTATAGAGGCATAGAAATTTTCATATAACTTATCCTACTATAAAAAACCTAGAAAATCATTATTTTAAAATAAAATTTATAGTACTATAACAATTATGATTTTCCCCAAAAAATCTATAATATTTCCCATGAATAACTATTAATATAGGGACCCATACAATGATTCAATAGGACACCCAAGATAAGATGATAGTTACCCCAAGGGTGTTCCATGATCTCCAATGGATAGTGACTAACAATAAGGGTCTCGATATAATAGTTGGAATTGGTTTACTTTTTTTATTTCTGATTATAAGTCATGGCCTAATCCTCCCAATGATCTGGTATGACACATATAATTTTCAGATGTTCTTATATATAAATAATACATCCTATAAAAAATGTTTACCTAAAATATGTAGAATCAAAAAACACCATTTTTCAATAAAATTAATACAATAATATAATAAATTTATATATTTAAAATTTCATATAAATTAAAAGACAAATGGGGCCAACATTTAAAATAACAAAATGAGAAGTTGGTATAACAAACATGTTCTTTGACTGAAAAAACACCATATCCAACACCATAGTGGATGATAAACCCATCCCCATGACAATAATAATAATTATATATTTATTTAATGTATTAATATATGAATGTTATTACCATAAATACAATAAAAGAGATGTATCATGTCTACTAGGGTTTCTATATAGGGGGTCAGCATAACTATATAGTAAACCACCAATGGTGTCTGAACACACATGCTGATAAACTAGTGTACACATGAATATGTCTATCAATTTTCAAAGAAATAGAAAAAAAACAAAACAAGAAGTCACAAATCGTGGAAATATACTAAAGATAAGTGGATCAATTAATAATCAAGGATTTTAAAGGAAAGTAGACATGTTTTTCTATCAACTAAGAAAATAGTAATCATGATTATTTTAGCTCTAATAATTATCAACAAAATCATCCAATCCTTATTCGATCCATTATTGGATTCTATATAAATCTACATTCCCACCATGAAGAACCCATCCATCAAGGGTGTCATTCATGAACCATTTTCTATATTGGGTATTATACCAACCAACATACATATGTATATACATATATATATCTAATCACCCACCCTAGGAGCCTTTTTTCATCATAGGGAGGAACTATATATTCTTACCAATGTCATATATACGTAAGAGGTGTTCTCTTTATAGTGGAAGGAAAGTATATATATATGTATATATAATAATAAACTTATAAATATTCCCTTCTAAATAAAATCTCTCCCACCACATAGAGTATAAGTCCCCAACATTAAGCATTACATAATATAGAGTATTAGTCAAGAAATTACTTTCTTTCACATTGAGAATATTTTCAGGTTTAGGGTATTAGAAAATTAGTTCATAAATCATACAAAACAAAACCATAAAATAAAATTTTGAAACTTTATATTAGTATCGAATGTTTCTAAAATATAAAAATATGAAATAATCCATGATCACATTTATGAAAAATCTTCATGACTCATAGCTTGACCTCTTCCAATCCCATAATCATCCTTAAATCATTCTAAAACATTTCAAAACATGGGATGAGTATAATAAGATCTGTAATGGATGAAAAAGAACGAAAATTTTAGACCATTGATAAACATTAAAACCCATGAAAAAAATCATTCTTCAAACCAATAAAATTTATCCCAAAAAAATAAAATATCATTCCTATAAAATGTAATTTATTTTTACTTTTGAAAATAACTTATTTCATTGAAACCACATTAGAAATTGTATAAAATTAATTTAGGTACCTTGGGAAATCGTCACATTAAACACTTACAAAACCCTTGAAAATTGGAAGAACAATACATCCAATATCAAATATAATTTTTCAAAAATATAATAATTATCTAATGTATTGGAGTGATATTAGGAAACACCCATCATTTGAGATATAATTTTAATACCTAGTTCTATCTATTAAAACTCATCACTGATAATGTCCAAAATCCACAACAAGAATATATCATTTCACCATTTGAAAAAAAAACATATAAACTCATCTGAAAATTACTTTCAGATATAAAAATACCATTTTCATTAAAAATTCCATTTTCAAAAAATTACACCTATCCTTTGACAAGTCCTTTTTAATAAAAAAATACCCAAAAAATTAATAATATTTATCATTTAATGAAACATCAAATATTAAAAAATGAATCAAAAAATAAAAATGGCCATGGTGGAAGAAAAGTCATTGTGATAATGTGTGTTAATAGTATAACATTCTTTTTGTCATTTCACAAATAATTATGTATAAAACAGCGAAGAATATTAATTGTCGAGATCCATTGAATGAAACAAAAAATAGAAATAAAATTTCATTTATAATCCTTTTATATAGATAAACATATTAAATAATATCATGGAGTAATATATTTCAAATTAAATCATTATACATTTAAAAATAGATTTTTAAATCAATGTGTAACATACCACATTGAGAAATTTGATAACATGAACCATGAAGAAATAAAATTTTAAAAAAATTAAATATCATTTGAATAAATAAATTCAGGATATGATATTTCAAATGATATATATATATATATATAAACCGTATAAAATAATAAAGGTACATAACATCCTGAATGGCCTCAATGAATGGAAATTTAGATGAAGTCCCATACATTAAGACCGAATTTTCATGTGTGTCTTTATCATTATAAATATTAAACATATGTTAATTATATACTTTATTTATATCGTTTTTCATGTTTATAATTAATTTTATTTAACTTATTAAAAATTGTACACAACTTTTTAAAGAATTAAGTTTATGTCTGGTGTTTTGACCATATTCGGCTTATGTGTCTAAAATGACATTGGTATTTCGAATATGGTCAAAGAGGTTATTATTAAAACTTCACCATAATAATAAAAAATAAACAATTATAATATTTATATATAAATTATAATTTTAAAACCAGTAATTAAAGGTGGCTATGAAAATTGAACCAATGTTACAATCATTGAGATGGTAGGTCATACATACGCATGAGTAACATTCTTTTTTTTCAATGGTTAATATAGAAAATATGTAAGAAATTTTTTTTATGTAACAATATTTATATAATAAATACAAAATTATTTAATAATATATAAGTATATGTATAATTATTGTAATTTAAATGTAATCACACTGCTTCAAGGAGGTGGTGGTCCACACATCCAGAACTATGTTATCACTTTTTCAGTGTGTTAAAAGGTAATAAAGAAAATGATATATTATATTTATAAAAATTTAAGAATTAAATGAATACAATATATATGTCATGTATGTTACATATTTTTATTAAACACATCCTTAACACATTCCATGTAAAATGTGAAAGTATCACATCACTCTAAAGAGGCGATAGTCCACACATCCACAAATAATGTCAATCTTATTCCCATAAAATGGATGTAATGAAGGTATGTGTAAAATTAAGTTGTATATGTATTATGTAAAAATATATATCATCAAATAATAGTATTTTCATCATAACTATCAAACAAGATATGTGGGAGAAAAAAATTAATGACATCGTTTCATGAGGTGGAAGTTCACTGTACAAACACACGGTGATTATCATACACATTTGATGGATGTGTGTGTTTGTTTAGGTTAAACCCTTCACATGACCACATATCAGTATATTTAATATATTAAATTAGTTGTATAATAATGATATAAAGAGAAATTATAAGTAGAGAAGGAAAGAAAATAAAAAATATCATTGATGAATGTTGCCTCTTCTTTGGGAAACCCCTTTTGGTTTAAACCAAAGGACATCCTTGGATAGTTATCATAAAAAATTTAGGCTTCTAGGATGATTGGACGGATTTTGGGAGCTCATTTTTTTCTGGTTTTGGATTATCAAAATGGACCTATAGGTGTAAATATGTAAGGGGTGAGGGTCATTTTATAGTGGAGGAAGAGTGACGTTCTTGTAAATACAAAAATATAACATTTTTGAGAGGTCTACAATACATAATGTGCATCCAATAATGATAAATTAAGATCTAATAGAGGATATGTTCTAAATATGTCCATAAAATAAGACTTTGATAAGTTTATAGGAAATTTCAACGCCTATGAATAAATTTTGACCACTCAGTAATATCATTTTTACCTATATCATTGTAATTAATTTGAATTTATTTTACTAATATTTTTGGTAAAAACTTATTATAACTTAATGAAAATAAAAAATTATTCTAATTCTAAATATGGAATCCATATTTATAAATTCTAATTATAAAAGTTTCAATAATTAATTTAAAATTCATCCCACATGTGAGCCGACAAATTGGGATTTTAAAATGAAAACATTCAAAATATTGCTACGTTTTTATATCTAAAGTTGATAGTAATAATTTTAAAATGATATAAATTGGATTAATATATTTAAAATTTATATAATTGAACATGAAAAACAATTCAAAATATAATTTAACTATATAACAAAATTATAAGAAATTGATGTTTTCAATTAAAATTCAATGTTGTAAACTATTCCTCAAAAAATGAATCATCTCAGAAAAATACAAAAATTCACCAAATGTATATATTTATATCCCGTATAAAATAATGAAGTTATTTTTTCAAATAAATTTTATAAATGTATAAAATTTTCGTCCTAAAAAAGTGTGTCATTATAAGCTGATAAAACTATTTTATATAAAAATACATTTTCAACCCTAAAATGGATTTATCCTCATCCTATACTTATCAAATATTTTGGATGAATGTCATAAAAAATTGTAAAAGTATACAAAAATTTTATATTCAATATTATTAAAACCCTCAAATATAATGTATAGGTGATTAATTTTAAATTCAATAATAATATTTAAAGTATATTATTGATTATTATAACTCAGTCTTACATGTAATGAAAGATTTTAAAGAAATTCAATGTTTCCGATAAAATATTAAATTGAAATCATAATAACATTTAATTTGAAATTAATATATACTTCATGAATATTAATAAATATGAGAAATACAAATTCTATTATTGCATGGGTTGTTATATCCTTCTCCCCCTTTTGAAATTGTGTCCCCGTAATTTTATTCACTTTCTAAATATGTGGGTAAATTTCTCCCTCATAGCACTTTCAGATTATTATGTTTCCTCATCAAAAATATGTAATTTTCATAAAAACAAAACTTGATTAATTACCTTATTCCACCACACATATTCTCTATGGTTAAGAATTTGAATTATTTGTCCCTCATATAAAATTATTTATTCTAAATAAACTAATTTATGGCTAAAAACATAATATTAATCCATTACATACATATTTAACATTAACAAATTAAATACATTGTGTACCTTGAATAAATTCGAAGGCAAATACACTTGGTTTTTAAACTTATCCATCTTTATCTATGATTTCATATAGTATAATAAACCATGGACTCATCTTCCCCTTATTACCTTAACTCAACACACTTTTCCATTGGGAAACTATTAGATAAACATGATCACCGACCCTGAAAGAAATATACTTCCTCTAGTCATCGGCATAACGTTTCTACCTTCTTTGAGTTTTCTTCATTTTTCACTGAATCAACTGAAATTTCACTATTTTTTCTCTACCATATCTAGTCGCATAAACTTCCTTTCTCATACATCATACCAAAATGTTGGTGTCTGAAACTAATTTCCATATAATTCCACAAATGGTTCTATCTGTATACTGTAATGAAAACTATTATTATAAGAAAACTAATCCCAAAAAATATGTTCATCCCAACTTCCTTGGTAATCCATTATGCAGGAATGAAACATTAAATCCAATGTATGAATCATCTACTCAAACTAACCATCATATTTTGGGTGAAAACATGTATTAAAAATAAATTTATTACCCCTCGACTTCAGAAGTCCTTTAGAAAAATTTGATGTGAACCTGGGATAACGATTTGATAAAATGGAGAGAGGAACACCATTAACATGATAATCTATACTACATATAGTACAGATATACTCTCTAAATACATCATATCTAGAATGGGAATTAAATGTGAATATTTATTTAATTGATCAAAAATAATATAAATCACATTATTTCAATGATATGTATTTAGAAATACTACGGTGAAATCCGTTGTTATATTCTCCAATATCTACTATGTTATTAAAAATGGTTTAAGCATCCCATTCATTAACTGAAATTCTTCTATAAACTACTGTTAAGAAAATTTCTTCATCATAAATTTATTAATATATTTTTTCATTCCAACCCACCAGTAATACTCATGAGGGTTTATATGAATCATAGTGCATCCCAAATGAATAGAAAATAGAGATCTATGAGCTTAAGTTAATAACTCTTTCCTAAACATGGAATAACGGGATAAACAAATCTTTTTCTAAATTTTATAACACCTTATTTATCAATATAAAAATCAGAAAAATTGTCTATCCTAATGGATTATACCCTTTATTTCAAAGATTTATCCACCTTAAGACCTCTATTAATTCATTCTGAAATATTTTTATTCACTAAAACCTTTATCAAAATGGGTTATATCACTATATCACTTACTTATATAAAAAAATTTAATCAAATAGTTAACTAAAGGATCATATTCCAAATGTGACATGGATTAATTTTTCAACTCAAATCAAAATAAAACTTTTTATATGTTCCTTGATGGTAATAAATAATGCAATAAAATTGCTCGATTATTACCAACCGTATTATATTTCACATGTTCAATTTTTTTAGTGAATATATACTTCAAACTTTTGTGAGTAGTATATGTTTCACACTCTACTCCATAAAAATGATTCCTCTATATTTTTAAAGAGAAAATGAACCTAATTCCAGATCGTTTATAGGGTAATTAAATTCATGAGGTTTTAATTGATGTCAAGAATAATCAATAACATGATCATTATAAATTATGACACAACCATTTCTATTTGTGGAATAATCACTATAGATAAAAAATTATCCATTTTTTGGAAGGTAGGGAAAAATCTAGAGCATTTAACAATCTTCTTTTTAGTTCCCAAAAACAATCATCACATTATTTTTTCCATATTAACAGAAATTTTTTGAGTTAACTTAATCAGCAGGATATAAAATTGAGGATGTTTTTTAAAAACACATTGGTAGTGACCCACTAACCAAATAAATATATGAATCTTAGTGACATTTCAAGGTCTTTTACATTCTTATAAAATTTACTATTTTTTAGGATAAATAGTTATCCCATATGTAGAAACAATGTGTCCATGTAAATATATTATTTGCAACAAAAATACACAAATTCAAAAATTTCCAATACAGTTCCATTTCTTTTCATGTTTTCAAAACAACCCTTATATTTCATTAATGATCTTTTGGACATTTGGAAAATACAAAAATGTCATCAACAAAAAAAATCATCAACTTGTTCAATAAATCATAAGAAATTTTTTCTCATAAGATACATGAATAAAGATGGTCCATTTGATAACACAAATGGAATAAATAGAAATTCATATTGGTCATATCTAGTTCGAAATGCAGTCTTCAAAATGTCATCTTCCATAACTTCCAATTGATGGTACCTCGACCACAGGTCAACCTCTAAAAAATATTTAGGTACAATAGATATGATCAAAAAAATAACATATATGAGGTAAAGGATACTTATTCATAACAGTGATTTTATTCAGGGACATATAAACAAGGTGAAGTCTCATTAACCCATATTTACATTTAATAAACAAGACAAGAGAACCCCATTGTGAAGTTCTAGGTTGGAAGAATCATTTATTTAGTATCTTTTTTGGTTTAATTTTTAATTATAAATGTTCTATTTGAGCCACTCATTAAGGGTGATTATAAATTGGATAAGAATATGGTAATAAGTCAACAAAAACTCATCCTCTTAATAATTAATAACACTAGGGAAATAATCTCAAAAAACATCCATGTATGAATTTACCACTAGCACATTAAAAATTTTAATAGATTCTTTATTCTAAAAAATATGATATAGGAAATTTCCATTTTCATCCATAGTCAATTTCTCATATTCTTATTATATTATCAAATCAATTAAATCATTAAACAAAATTTTATTATAACTATAATCTATCATAGAATGATAAAATAAAAGGCAATTTATACATAGAATTATGTCAAAATATAATATGGTCAGTTAAAAAATATTTATAGTAAAGTCCATCCAACTGACCACAACATGAAGATTCCTATAAATTATGATTTTTTAATAAATCCACTCAGAGTTTTTAACAAAAGTATTATCTTGCATTCATTTTGTGATATTCCCAATTTACATGGAAATCTGTAGAAATAAAGACCCTAAATATCCAATGCCAAATAGGGTATTAGAATAATTCAAATACACAAGTAATATACCTGCCACAACATTATTTAAAGGCCCAACATCAATTGTAGTAGTAAATGACCTCAATATATCTTTTTGTTTCTGATCATGGGTATTTACATCTTTTATAAGAAACATTGGGCATTCAATAGTAGAATAACTCAAATCATTATAAATAAAACTTGTCACCGTTGGGTTACTATCATTTACCCCGTTATTTGGTTACTTGAGAATCTCTTACCTTCTTTCATGGTCCATGTGTCCAAACATTCCACATCAATAACATGTCTATTACTTTATAAGATATTCTCTAAGTTTCTTTTTTCCACACATGCGTCCATATAGGAACATCATTTTCTTACCTCCAGATTCATTTTTTTATGTTTACCGAAAGTCTCCCATCCTAACTACTTCTTACATTCTTCATCACAAGGATCAAAAGAGTAAGAAAAATATATCTCAACCTTTTCGGCATAGTAAAAAATATTCTAAGAAATTTTAATTTCTCATGTAGCCAAATATATTCATAGACCTGGTTTCAATATTAAGTGAAATTGATTAATTTATATATTAGCTCCCCAAATAAAATTTATAAAATACATGGGAAATATTTTGAATTTTTATTTATATAAATCTATAGAATCTTTATCTTTTTTTGTTAATTCAAGGAAATTTTTACCATTCAGAGTCAAACAACCTTAGGGAAGTATTTCTCAAGGTAAATATCCTTGATTTTTTCTCATTCCATGGCATCAAGATCGTATATATCTTTTGTATTCTTAAAAAAATACAACCATTGATCAATTTCATTTTTAAAGTGATAAATGGAAAGGGTTGTCTTTTATAAATTCAAAGTATCCCATGATATCAAATATTGTTTCCAAAGGATTGATCCATTCATTGAAAACCATTAGGTCATATGATCCATTGAATGATGGGTGATTTTACCTCAGGATGTCCTTCACTGAATACATATTTCTTCATTGTGGAGATAATTCCTCTATATCATGAATACAAACACCATTAATCTCCAAAGTCAACTAATACATTACTAAAATATGTTCTTTTCCATTTTCAATCATCTCAAGATGCTCATTTTGGAAGGATATCTACATTACAGTTCCTTCCCTCAATAGCTTCCAAGTTTCCACTCTGGAAAGCCATTTTTAATAGATATAGTTTATATGAAGCAACACGGTAATCCGTAAATACTATAACATTTTAACTTAACCATAAAGTAAAAACTTCCAATTGTGTGATATTAATGTTAAATTAACCTCTAAATTTATCTAAATTGTCTATTGATGCCAAATATTAGTCTTCATCCTTACACATTACATAAAATTGGGATTTAATTAAAAATTACTTTCTTTTACATTGAGATTCCTTATTTGTTTATAGTTTTAGTTACTTAGTTTACAACTAGTTAAATACAAAACCATAAAATAAAATCTAGAAACTTATGAATATTTTCCATTTTTTCTATAATATAATACTTTTAAAATAATGAAAGATCTCTTTTCAGGAAACTCTTCACGACTCTCTACTTGACCTCTTTCAATCCTTTACACATCATTGAATCCTATGAAAAAATTTATAAATGTGTTATAATAATAAGTCTCGGTAAGGGATACAAAGATAAGGGAACATTTAGTCAATTGATAAACATTATAACCCACAAAAAACTGTTTCTTGAAAACATAAAATTATACCCAAAAATATGTATCATTCTTAAAATAATATAATTTATTTTACATTTTGAAAACAAATGATCTCCATGAAACTCATTTGAAAAAATACATAATTCATTTAAGTCCCTTATTTAATCATTATATGAAACCTTTATATAACCAATCTGGAACCCTTATAGATTGGAATAACTATGTGTCCATATTTCAATATAATTCTCCAGAGTATATAAACATCACCCCATAAATTGTAAATCTAACTTAGTGCACCCCTCATTTATGCTATAATGATATTACCCAACATTATCTAGCTTCACCCATCATTTATGATTTCAAACAACCACAAAACTAATAAAAAATTTCACCATTTTAAAAACTCTTTTTAACTCATATGCAATTAAATTTTATATGTGAAAATAAAATTTAATTTCAAATTATCATTTCCAATACAAAATACACTTTTCCATTGAAAAACTATTTTCAGTACCAAAATACCCAAAAATATGAAGTGTATTTTTCATTTAAGGAAACATGAAATATTGTAATAAAATCCAAAAATAAAATAATAACCCTACTAGAATAAAATACATTTTTCAACCCTTCATTTTCACTGGAGATGACATACTATATATTGGGATGAACCACACAACATTCCCTAACTGTGTGCCACTTGTGATCAGCTCAAAAATGTACAATTGTCTCAATTATTATGAAAAAAAGAATGTAAATAAGGGCCTAAACCAGGTATGATCAAAATAAGGGTCCTCAAATAACTAAAATCTTTTAATAAGATGTTATATAAATATTGCAATTAATTATAAAATATCATATTTTTGAAATATTTAAACCACAATAAGTTATGATTCGAAAATTAAATTAATGTCTTAGGTTCTTTTTTATTTATAAATAACAAATATAATTATTATTCAATACATTATAAGTCTAAGTGAAGTACAAATGGGTTGATTTTACTATATAAATGAAAAAATGATGTTATGCAGATCTAGTGATCACTATAGATGTATTGTGTTTCCAAGAATATTATCCCAAAATGAGTTGGTTGAATGATATAAAATGTAATTAAATAATCAATAATGGAATATTATATAATGGTATAATGAATGTTCTATTAATAATGGAATGATATTGTGGGATAAAACCACGTACTTTAATGTATAGAATAGTTGAATCCTTAGAATGAGGTTATAAGTGGCTTTGTAGTTATTGGGGAACTTAGTGATGTACATATAGATTCCTTCAATAATTCAAAAATAGATTTCAATTAGGAATGTAATATTTTATATGTGTAAATATGGATATCCTAGATATATAATATCAACATTTATATTTTATTGATTTATCATTCACATTTTAGGGGTTTTAAAAGAGGGGTTAATTAAAGATATTTTATTAACTGGGTTTCTATGTGGGATGTTATTAATGACTAATAGGATGGGACTTATTTTTTGTTAAGTTTTTTATAGTATGTGAGTTCTCTATAATGATATGTTACATATCTTGTGACTATTGGATATCAATTAGGACTTCATATACTAATGGATCTCTTTGATACTCACCTGCCGTCTTATGTTATTGAGAGATAGTAGTGACTATAACTTGTCAGACACACTGATCTATTCTGAGTTTGATAAATACCTATAAATATATCAAATTATACTCACATTTTCTGTAATTTGAGATAGTTTTGATATTTCTTGTATATTTTAATAAATTAGTAATTCCACTAACATCTCTTGTATGAAATATTTGGGGATTCTTAATTGCTCCTATGTTCTTGTTAAGAGAACATGATAGATGGGCTAGCTGGATATGTCTTTTTCGTATAACATAATATCTATATAAATTTTATGCTGGAAATTAATCCTATGAATGATACACAATATTTCCCACAGAAAGTGGATAAGGATGGAAATATACTCACTAATACTATCTCTCATCTTACTCACACCTCTGAGAATTTGGAGGAACAAATATAAAGTTTTATCCCGATATATGTGTATTTCCTCTAGTATTATAGTATTAAAATTAATTTCTAGATAGGTATGATTACTCCCATGTATATATATTTTTATTTCTTTTAGGATTTAAGATGATTATTTTATATAGATTTATTTTTGAATTTCCTCTAAAGTTATAATGTAGAAGGATATGTGTATTTCTTCTAGTACTTATGTGAGAAGTGGAAGTTTTTATATCTTCAATCATCACATGATTAGTGAATCTAGGGTCAAATACTAGGTTGGGAATCTATAATGGAATGTATGATTAGTCCTTATTCTCAGATATATTTTATAAGAAAACTTCTATATTTTGATTGTTATGGAATGGATTTATAGTTAAAAGGAAAAGGATTGATTATATTTTGTCAATGTTATTGATGGTGTTGTGGAAACGACATGTCTATACATTGTTTATTATTTTTTTACATTGACAATAATTTTTTGTTATATTGTATACACTACATGGGAATATTTTACATGGGGTTTATATACTCTCCATAGTATGTGCACATATTCATAATTCACCTTGTCTCCATGAATATCAACAAATGTGAAGGATGGATAACCATGAATCCTAGATATTATGGTGGATTTGGATATATAGTGGAGTACATATTATTATGTAAGTCTCTATTATCATTGACTAAAAAAACAAAATCTATTAATTACTTTATTATATACTTGCAAGATGAAACAGATCACAATATAAAGGATTTATTAAATTTGTACCCATATGAGTGTAGATTCATACATGATTTCCATATTACATTATAGAAGAAAAACCTAGCTTGAAAAAAAATCTTAATTTTATGAAAATCAATCAATGTTTACTTATTCATATGCTAGTGAAAGGAAAAAAATAGGTTAATCATAAATACATAGTATGTCTTTCCTAAAGTAGATGCTATCATTTTTAGATTACGAATAAATAAAATGGAAGGGTGTTTGATAAAAAATCCATTTAATAAATAATTTTTTATACTAAATATAACTAGGGAAAACATAAAAATAGGAATCATTCAGATGATATAAATAGAAATACAATGAAAAGAAATACATAATTTCAGATGTCATGAAATTATCATCAAGGATTCATGCCAAGACATCCCGGACCTTACCATTAGGTCCTTATGCCATGTTATGTACCTGAATACGTAGGTATCCATTAAAAACCCAAATAATTTTTCCAAATATGTATCACATGATACATGTCGATGCACCATGAAGAAATCTATGATGGGATTCAACAATTACATACATATATCCAATACATTCACCATACAATTAATCAATTATAAACAATAAAAATTAGTTATCATTCAATAACTATATTTTTTAAATCAGGAAAATAGAACATGATTATGTCCCTAGTAAATTAAATAACTTGTTTATAAGCTTCCTTCAATAGAAAGTGTACGTAGTAATAGAAAATGGCTAAGATAATAGTAAAGTGATACATATATTAATGAAAAAAAATTATCTGGGTGTAAAGTAGAAAAGTAATGTCAAATTAATAATATATAGTGATAGAAAAAACTAATATAATAAATTGAATATTAAAAAATTAAGGTCTTATCTATAAATCAGTAAAGTATGATTGAATACCATCAATTCAACCTTAATAATTTCATGAAATGAATGAAATAATTTTAATAATTATAGTGAAAATCAAATAAACCATTAGAAATAAAATTCCTTAAATAATATTTAACATTAAAATAAAAAAGAGATTATAAATAATTTAAAAATTATTTTCAACCATTTTGAATATAATCCCATATTATTTTACTATAAAATCTAAAATTTCAATTTTATAATGAGATAGTATTTTATTTTAAAAAATATAGAAAAATAAGGTAGAATTTAAATTAAAAATATTTTTTCTCAGAGAAGCTATATTTTCTTTCAAACCATATTCATTAAGAAGAACATTCCATTTATTGTATTGTAAAAGGTCAAAAAATCATTTATTAGGAAATAAACTTTTTTATGGTTCGCTTTAAACCATTGAAAAAAAAGTACAAAGGTAGTATAAAAATAACTCTACTAATCATTTAAATGTATCTGAAAACTTCTAGAAAAACATTTTAGACTATGGATATGGAAGATGAAGAATATCAGTTAAAAACTTGAAATAAAGTCTGTTTTAAAAAAAATTAATTCGAAAATTGATAAATAAAGAGAGGAAAAGTTCAAAAAAGGGAAAACCTATAAATAATTATATGAGAAGAAAATATATGGGGTTTAGGAAAAGGTGAAATGAAACCTTAAATATCAGGAATAAAGAGTAATTTATAACATAATATGAAAAAGTATAATTTTATAAACTGTAACACCTTTAGATTTTATAACACTTATTTTAAAATAAATTTAATTTTATTGATATCTTGTGTCACATGCAACACTATGTTTTAAGAAACCCCAATTTATAATTAATATTATTATATAAACATGATAGTTATAACATAGAAATAAAAATTTGTGTATGAAAAGGAATAAACACATTATTAAAATTACTTATAATTTTATAATATAACTAAATGTATTTATATATAAGTACTTATTTTTTGTAAATGAATTTAAATTTCTCAAAATTACATTTTTCCAAAAAATCTATTTCTGTTATTTTTCTAACAAATAATAATATTCATTTTTTCCAGTTCTTTAAAATTTATATGAAAATTTTAACTTTTAAATTGATTTCACCATGTAAAAATTAACTAATTGTTAATTTTTCATAATTTTCTGAAAATTTTAATTTTTCAATGCATTGAAAAAGATAGTCGTTTATATTAAAAAATAATTTTTATTTATATAATTTAAAAAGATCAATATTTTTTTTATTATATTTAAATTAATTAATTATATTGTATTATTAACACATATTAGTTATTTTTAATTACTTTAGTGTTGAATTTGGATATAAAAATGTTTTATACTTATGAAAACATTTTCATTCTAAACTCGTCTTTTCATCACATCTGCTGGATTAATTTAAAATAAAATTATATAACATATGTGAACTAAATTTGATAAAATGTATTCCATGTTTTTAAAAATCCTAATTAATAGTAGGTAACAATATTTACTTTTTTTTTCAAATTTAAGAGTATGAATAGAAAAAATTAATTACCGCGGTTACAGTTAAAATGTGTTTACCATGGGTTAAACTAACAATATATTGGTTAAAATGTTCTAAAACTTGAATATTTCTGATTTTATGTAAATATTTATACTTTATCACATCTAATGTTATATAATTATACATTTTGGATCTTTATTTTTTATTAAAAATGTGGTTATATCATTTTCTTATCAAAAATTCCAAGTGTGTCATCTCCCCCACTAATAAAAGGGCACACTGTAACACCCCGAGATTATATGAGAAGTATTTTTTTTAATTTCCCTGATGACTTGTGTTGTACGCTACACCAAGATTAACTTGCGCAATATACAATACCATATTATCTTTCAGTATACACAAAAACTATTCTAGGCTTGTGTTGCACGCCAGAGCAACCTTCCTTGATAGCGTGTGTTGTACGCAATACCGAGTTTCACTAAATGAGATATTATTATAATATTATTATGAACTTGCCATTATGAAAAGTAATACCCAATTTTTTAAATTTTTTAAATTTTATCTTTCAAAATGGATTTAATTTTTGGATTTGGAATATCGAAATTAGCTTAGGATGAATTTTTGGTATTTTTCTGACAACTTTCAATTTTTGCTGAAAAGTGAAAACCCCGAGTTACTATTTAAAAACGGACATTTTATTTAAATAATTATTTATTTAATTTTATTTTATTTTATTTTATTTAAATTTATTTTAGGTCAAAATAGATACATAATATATATATATATATATATTAGTTCAATGTAATTCATTGGACTCATTTTATAATAATTTTAGATAAATAAAACTTATATTGAAATTTTTACCATCTTTTACCCACCTCCTATGAGCTTTTGAATATTTGCATAAAACTTAATTTTACCACTTCTGTGAATGTAATTTTAAAACTCTTAGATCCATGGTTGATATCAGTAAGAAAAATATGGTTCAATGTGATGAAAATAATTTTTTGGTGAATAGTATCTTTTTTCTTTTATTTACCACGGTTAAATATAAATAGAGTAATTAAAGGTAAAAATGTTATTATTTTTAACCTAACACATGTCCTAATTCTATTGGAAAAGTATAATTCGACCAAAAACAACCTTATATATAAAATATTACCCTTTAGGTCTACATTGATTATATTTGGACATTTATTATTATTTAATTCAATGAAGAGTTATAGGAGTTAAAATCAAAGTTTAATAAATAAAACATTTATAATATAGGGTTATACATAAGATAAATTCAACTATAAATATTCAATAGAAATCAAAAAATATTTCCTATATAATGGTCTTTTATTTATAATTTTTAGACATTAAATAATTGATTTATTAATGACACAATGATGTTGTAGTAATTACCTTTTTAATTAAAATATTAACATAATTGATATTATAAATACCCAAATAAATGTAATTTGATACTTTTTAGGAATTAAACTAATTTTATAGGTTAATATAATATATTAGGGTTTGTTAGATTAATTTTTTTATGTAATAATGCTGTTTTAAATTTTGCAAAAACAAAATACCAAATAGTGTTAAAATTGAGATAAAATAGTTATTAAAACAAATATTATATTATTAACTGATAAAATGGTCCTAAAAATATAATGATCTACCAAAAAACTTATATAATAATATATATGAAATTAATGAACCCACTGGGGTTCGATTGTTAGTTTATAGTATGTTTATTATCCATGTAGTGTAAGAATACAAGAAGATACGGTAAAAGTTAATTTATTTAACTTAGAGTTAAATCCAAATGATGAGGTTAAAATGGTAACCTAAACATGTCTAAAACCTATTGGTTGAGTTTATATGGACCCATCCTCACCCTATCCTCAAAATAAGAAACTTTTGTGCCATTATAAACCTAATATGTCTTTATTATAAAATAATATTTTAAGTTTTTCTTAAGGTGCCCCTCACCTCTATTATAAAAGGGAACCTCCTCCCTCTCCTATTCACACAATTTTGATCCTTCAAGATCGTCCAACCCCTGCCCATATCACTTCTCAACTTCCCTAGAAACATATTAGAGGTCCTGGTCTTCTTCAAAGACCAACTTTAGTTCCCTAAAAGGAGGTTTAGAAGATCCGTGTCGAAGAAGAGGTAATCTCTTCTACCGATTCTATCAGGTTTCTTTATTCTTCTACATCCAATTCTTTAATTGTTTCATTAAAAAGTAATAAAATCAGTATAAATAATATACTGATATGTTATTTAAAATATTAAACAAACCTATTTCACCTTCTATCAATCTTACGAAAAACAAAATCCCCGCGTGTGCATACATACGGAATACCGTCTCCACGCCGTGGTGTAATCTGTCCTCCAACACCGCCTTACATGGATGTGTAAACAGGTGTAAAGAATAACTATATATGATTATTATAACATCATACAACTTATGAGATATTATATCATCCACTCCAATTTCATTCAATAATTATGGGAATGATATCATCGCTCGTTCGTACGTACGGATTACCGTCTCCACGACACGATGAGATTCATTCTCCACGTTAACCATTCTAGAATGATTATAAAGAATATAGAATAAATAATCATGAAAGATATTACATAATATTGGTACTGTATTTATGTACATATATGTTTAATTGAATTATTTCCATTCAATTCAACAAGGAAATGAAAACAACGTGCATGCGTATGAACGGCTTACCGTCTCCATGAATGATGTATTTCATTTCATTTACCGATATATCATATATATTTATATTCTGAATATATATTATATATAAGTCATGTTTTACAATATGGAATTAAGTAAATTAGGATATAATTAATAATATCAAGAACAAAAAATCGAAACACGAATGATAAATGAAAATATTTTAGCCAAAATTCTTCTTTAACAAGGAATTAACAAAAGAATGGGTAATATAATATCCTAAGAGAATCATTTATGATATCATAAATATTATTATAGTTCTGTTATAAGTTAATACTATGTTTTAACCCATTATACTGGAGTTTTGGAAACATACAGAAGAAATTTGACCTACGGTAAGGGATTATTTGGTCTCACTTTTATTTCTATGAGACATATGCCTTAATCACCATCTATTTCCTTTGTATGGTGATTATGCTTCCTATGAATGTTTTATGATTTTTTTTATTAATGATAAGAAATTTAAATATTCATTTTTTTTATTTTATGACACGTATGGTTCCACCAATTATAAAGAGTAAGGGATAATTATTCCAATCTCGTTCTTATCCGGGATAGTTTATTCGTATGTATTTAGTGGGGTTATATTTATCATCCATGTCCATGTTTTATAAAAATGGTTTCATGTATATTTAAATTCATTTTCCCATTTTTGAATTTTATTACATGGTATGTAAGGAATCTTTCTTTTGTTTACCATACGAGGTACTTTTTTGACTTTCCCACAAAAGTACGAGGAGAATGTTTTTTAAACTTATACGGCATGAACGGATTTTTACGGTTTAATAACACCTTATTTTCATTAAGATTCTCCTACAAGATTTAATTATTATTTTAAAAAAAATACTTTTTTTTAAAATTTCATGGCATTTTATGAAAAAATCATTTTTAAGAAGAAAATATGTGTTCCTCAAGAATTCTTTTCTAGTGTTTTATCAAAACTATTTTCCATATAAGATGAAATTATTTAGTTTGTTTATGTTTCAAGTATAATGTCTCTATTATTTACTTGGTTTTATTTTTCTTATGATAAAATGATATCCATTTGTTTTATATGGATTAGGTTATGATGGGAGGTTGTTCATGAAACCCATATTATTCGTTGGGTTATGATGAATGATTTGTGTTTATTTTGTGGCACATGAAAGAATGATTTCATTATGAGATGGGCGGGACCTATATCTCCCTCCAATGCATTGGGTAAATATTTATATCTCATGATATAGACATGGTTGTAACGGTATGTGACTCCGGTTCAGTAATACAGGGCTTGAACTGAAAGTAAACTGGATACAGTAATGGACTATGTCCACTATTGTGGTCTTGGCAGCAATGTCTTGGATACTATGGAAATAATAACATGTGATTAATGGTTTTCCACAACTACATGTTTTATTCCCATGTTATTTTACCATGACTAATGTTCCTTTATGATATATGACTAACGTACTTCCAAGATTTATGTCATTGCTCAAGATTTTGAGGTTCAGATGTGATGTTCACATTTATGCATTCAAATGTTTATGGATTGTTTTATGTTCTCTATGCTTACCCTTACTGATCATTTGAGAACACCCTTTTTCTGTTTTTATTTTCCCTAGGATATAATGAAAGGTTTTAGGTAAGAAAACAAAAGGTGAAGATCTTTATGGGAGATGTTGAAGATCTCTCACCATGATTAGAAGATTATTTTTCCAAGCATCCAAAGACAGTAAACTATTACGATCCAAGTGTGTTTGTTTTTGTTATATAATAAGTATTTCACAAAAGTAAGGTAATTTCTATGTACATCAAGCTCGAGTCTCTACACACACCCTCACCTCTCCTATTCACACTTGAAAATAATTTTGTATCATTTATTATATACCCAAATAAATTACTTAATTACCATACCATTTCCTAGAGTCATTGTTTTTATTAAGGAACCCTATCAATAAGGCTTTAGTAGTAAATCTAAAGAGTTTCTGCGAAGAATATATATATACTTTAAATAGAATTTTACATATTATTTCTTCTTCTAACTCATTAAAATAATCTTCACGCCTGATGATATAATAAAATAAATTTATTAAATATAAAAATATTTTTATTATTTGTGTTAAATTACTTATATCAATAACCTCTTCCATAAAATGGGAATTGAAACCATCGATCATGTGTATGGAGAACTACTGCAACGTGAACTGATGTAGTTCATTTTCAATCACCACCTCTCACGGATGGACCAAGTGATGGATTAAAATTATCTTTATTATATTTTTTACATAATCATAATTATTAAATTATAATACAACATATAAATTCAAACCTTTTAATCTATTAGAAAATGATAACATTTCTCATGCATACGTATAGAATGCCATCTCAATGAAACAATGTGATATGTTTTTTTATTTTGACGTGGATGGTAATAAGGATAGATTTAATTAATATATATTATATATATTATATAAAAAATAATCATTAATGGTGAATTAATATTTATATATTTTTTGATCCCTCAATCAAAAAATTAAAGTAGTGGCCATTCATATGCATGTCATACTGTCTTCATTAAGAGTGTAATTCATTTTTCTACCTCTAACATTTATGAATTACTCTAAATATATAAATATTGAGTATAAATGATATTTATATAATGATTAATGTTATTTAAATTATAAAACCATTATCAATGTATAAGTATTAAATCCACAAAACCATAACATACATGAAAAACAAACCAGTTATTATCTGTGATAATGATTTCAGCAAAGAATTTTTTATAAATTGGTGGTAAAAATCCATAACATAAAAATATATGATATGATATATATGTGTGTGTGTGTGTGTGTGCGTGTTTGTGTGTGTATGTGTGTGTTTGCTTATGGTTTTGGAATATATTTGTCATGACCCTATATTTATTATACATGAGGTTCTAACGTGTAGTAACCGAATCAAGACATAAGGTAACGGATTTTCAACTCTCTTTTATTTCTATGTGACTCCTATCATATTAACAACTTGATTATTTTATATTTTGTATATACTACCCATTAATGTATTTTTTTATTCTTATTATGAATATTATTGGAATTTACATATCCATATAAGGTAATTTCATTCATGGGACTTATGATTCAAAGGTTAACAAAGTTGAAAGGGTTTTATGTAACAATCTCATTTTTATCGGGATTGTTTATGGAAAAGTTTCCAATGATAAAATATTTTGATCTATCTCTTACTAAACTCTTGAATTTTATTATCCAATGTTTATTTATAGAGAATACATGTTTCTATTTCATTTTCCCTCTATAATAACTACTGATACTAAAAGGATATTTTTATGAAAAATTGCTTTATTTTGATCTTTATTCAAAAATAATTTCTCTTTGATGTCCATGTTTTCAAAAAATCATTTAAAGAATATTTTCAACATTATAAAATTATTTTTTAATGTTGTTTTTATGTTCCAATTTTTACAAAAAAATATTTTTTTTTATTTTACAAATGAGTCACTTTATACTTTTTCCCAAAAACATTAAACGAATAATTATTTTAAGGTGTATTTTCTTAATGGTATTTCCCTCCATCTTGAATGCTCATTTTTTTAAAGCTTCCTTTACAATATTTAGGTGTTTTTTTAATAATATTTGTTTCTTTAATATTTGGGAATGTCTTATATTTCAAAAATTGATTTTCAATGGGGAAATTTTATTTTCATCATGAATTTTTTTAATGATATATTTATGTAATTTATATTTTTTAACTCCCTAATATTTTAAAATAATATTATTTTTGATATCTTACGTTGCACGGAACAGTAAGCTAAAAAGAACTCCAAAATATTAACATGACTATTATAAACTAGCCATTGAATTGGTGGGTGTGAATAGAATTAAACATATAATTAAATATATATAAATTTTATTTTCAATAAAAGTTTATTTATTATTATTAACGTAAAACATAATTTTAAGTAAATTCATATTATTCTTTAAATATTTTTTTTCTTCAAAAAATATCTTTTTAATACATTCTATGTGAAAATAAATATAAATAATTTCATATAAATCTATAAAAATTATTTTATAAATGAATTTATTTTTTACACCATTATAATCAAATTATCACAGGTATAATTTTGGGGAATTTTCTAAAAAGATTGATTTTTCATTGAAGAGTGACAAATAGTGACTTTCATAAAACTCTTATTTTCATTATATGGAAGGTAAATTTCATGATTTGAAATTTATCTAAATTTAAAATATGTACCCTTTATTTATATATAATCTAATTAATATCATTTAATAAATCATTATTCAACATTTCGGAAGTAGAACATTTTTGGGCTTCAAAACACATTTTTTCAAAAGAAACATTATTGTTAGGTTTTACCTGTTTAAATTTAAATTTAATTCTGAAACATATGTGTTTTTATTTTTTAAAAATGTATTAAATATTTTAAATCAGGAGGTCCAAATTAGGTAATAATTTTATTTTCATTCTTATGCATAAATTTTTTTTCCATGGTAAAACAAATATTCACCGTATTATTGGTAAAAAATGTATTAGGTTAATGTTGAAAGGTAAAATATTAAAATACCTAAAAACTACACCATTAAAAGTGTGGTTATTGTGTGACACTAAAAATTATTTTGAACATTAATTATCATATAAATTAATAATAATTAATGTGTCCCATAAGTGGTTAGCATTTAATAAAAAATAATCATTATTTATTAACATAAAACCACCCCTCATCAAGTATAAATACTCACCATTAACACCCCACATCTCTCCACAATATATCATGACCAACCCCTTAAATATTTGTCTTCAAAAAATCCTTACATTTGTTTTGGTATTCCTTGGCTTCCAAAAATACCAACCCTAGTGTCCCTTATTGGAGATCAGAAGGAGGATTCTTTAAGAGAAGGTAATCATCTTTACATTTTAAATTTTGTTTTTTCTTATACTTCATATTTTTGTGTTATTTACATAATAATTTAATAAAGGAATTATAATAAATATATTACATGTTATTATGTCAATTATACAACTATATTGCACTTTTTATCTAACCTATGATAAATAAAATCATCATGTGTGTGTACGTATAGCTTATTACCTCCATGTAGTGATGTAATTCGTTTTACATCACCACTTTATTTGGATATTTATCATTATGGAAATAATGTGTATATACGATATTTATGAAATGATATTTATTCTATGGAATTAATATAACATCTACTCCCTTACCCTTTTAACCATTTATAAATGATATCATCGCTCTTGCATATGTACAGCTTACCGTCTCCATGAAGCGATGTGATTCATTTTCTATGATCAAAATTAAATAATTGTTATAAAAATGTATTCAGTGATTAAATATGATATTTATAAAATTAATATAATTGTGGATATTATGGATATATGCCTATTCAATCGAACAGATACTTTTATTACAAAATATGCATGAGAAAAAAATGTAATTAACACCTAAAATATTGAAATTAATGAAATATTATTAATAAATGGGTGGTTAGTTGTTATAAAATTATAATATAAGATGTTTGAAACATTAATATATCTTTGGAATAAATTAAAATATATTTTAAAAATCATTATTAAGGTTGGATGAACATGTTTGAAGGAATTTAATTATGAGGTAAGGGATTTCATACCTCAATTCTCATTCATTGTGTTAGACTTATACTTCATTGATTATGAATTGATAAGAATATGTGTGAAATGAATGTCTATTATCATATGTTGTACTTCAACTTGTTTTATGTGTATTTTTAGTTGATTCACATAATTGATTCAATTGATTAATTATCATTTCCATGATTGGATCATTGTAGGGAAATTCATCTCAATTTTATTTCATTGGTCTTATTTTGATGTTATAACCTATATACTTATATGAGGGGTATTTAGTGAACATTTGACATTCTATACTCTGAATTTATTTATTCTCATGATATTTAATGTTTTTTAAAATGTTATTCCTTCATGGGGTATCTGATTGAACTAATTATAATGTGGTAATGGATTTTTATCTCATATTTATTTATGTGGTACACATGCATTATTCATGACTTATACCTTTCATGTGTTGTATATACATCCCATTTGACATATTATAACATGAATCAATTTTTATTTATTGTTTTTAATGTGTAATTTGATCTTATTTAATTCATGGAGGTTATGATTCAGAAGATACCAATGTGGTAAATGATTCATTCACAATCTCATAATTATTAGATATTGTTAATACTTCCCTTAGAGGAATTATTTGATATTTCCATCTTGAAATCTTTCTATTTTTTTAACCTATTGTAATTCATGAACAATATTATGTAATATTACCATTTTTCACTCGATGAAAAGTAAAAATATTTATAAAATGTTAATAAGAAAAGAGAACATTATATATCTTTTCGTTTAGAAATATTATTTCATCAAAACACATGTTTCCAAAAAAGGATTTGAAACATGTTTTTAAATTTTTTAGAATTATTAGTAATGTAATTATTAATTTTTTTCAATATATTATGAATGTAATATTCTTATTTTTTCAAATAAATTCTCATTTGTATTTTACCAAGATTTTGAAAGGAAACATTTCACTAATGTATATAGAATGTATAAAATTTCCTATTATCATTACCACACCATGTTTAAAAGATTTTTTTAATATTTCTTTATGTTTTATTAAAGAAAATGTATTTTTAAAAATTAAATTGAATTTTTTTAAAAAAGATATTTTCAAAATAAAAATTATATTTTCCATAAGAATGTTTTTAATGATATTTTTATTCATCAATGACATCAACCCTATATAGAAATTATTATTCACTAGGGATATATTGTATTAGTTTTATCTTTATTATTTATTTTTATGGTTTCTGATTAGTTTGATTGTGGATGTTCTATTTTGATATTGTTCACTATATTTCCCTACATTTTTTATGATTATGTTCATTCAATTGGGGTAAATATTAGCATCTCTCATGTTAGTTTTTAATATTTAGTATTTATGTTAATTATGTTTCAACCTTTTATATGAGTAGTTACATAGACTTAGAAATTTAAAGAATGGGCTCTCTATATCCACTTGATGTATTGGTAGCTCTCATTAAAAAAACTACTTTTAGATATTATTTGAGGCCTTACCCATTTATGTATATCTTCTTGGTTAAATCCTTCATGCTATGTTTATGTGTCCCACATTTTTCATTCCAGGTTTATCAGACTATTTATTATTATTGCATTTAATTATTCGGTTATTATAAAAAACATCGTTATGATTCATTCTCATGTGATTATTTATATTGAATTATTTGATCATCATTTATTCATGTCATATTAATCTCATGTTAATGATTAAATGTAATGTGTTTTAAAATTTTCGTTTCCATATAGTTTATGCCTTATTTAATCAGAGCTTTAGCTCTATGCATATCCTTTCTCAGAATTTGAACTCACCCATATATCATATTTTATTTTTCATGACCCAAACAAATCCAGGGCTTGAGAAGTAACAACACCAAGCAAAAATCCATATAATAGTGGCTAGTGACCACTAAAAAAGGAATAACTAACATAGGGAGACCTTTTTCTAAGTACCTTTATGCACAAACCCAACCATCTCAATCTAAATGTTCATATTAATACTAATAAAAACATGAAACATCTAGAAATTAAACCAAGTATACAAAACCTCTAGGGTGTACAAGAGTACGAGAATGAAAACTGAATAGTAATGGGGAAAAATACACACCCAACCAGAAATATTCCTCATCCTGAAAAAACTAGATTGCAAAAACACTAACAGAGGAAATCTCATGATCTCTAAGATGTGAGCATTGTATATGGTCTAATGTACTAGGTATCTTTAAGCTTCTATGAAGTCACTACTAACCTATTGATTGTATTCATAGGACATGTCACATACGAGAAAAGGCCATTTAGATGTTATTATATACATACCTAATATTAAACCATGAAAGTTTTATAGGACAAGTAAAAGATAGAATACAAAAATAACGAAATTAGATAGTACACATGATGTAATATATAGTGAAAGAGAAAAGTAAAACCCAAATTAAGTGAGGGTGTAACATCATATAAACAAAATAAAATCAACACAGTGTGTAGATGAAAAAAACATCGAGTATTTTCACCAATATTAAGAGAGTAGATTCATCGAACCATGAGAATATAAACACAGAAGGCACATGGAATTATCTATGTGACTTTGCATCTCATGGAAAGAGA
Organism: Viscum album; assembly: GCA_963277665.1. Taxonomy (NCBI): domain Eukaryota; kingdom Viridiplantae; phylum Streptophyta; class Magnoliopsida; order Santalales; family Viscaceae; genus Viscum; species Viscum album. The sequence goes on along the minus strand of OY728164.1, from coordinate 2,068,657,675 downwards.
GTAACCAAATAAAAAAGCCTGGGATACTCGTTTACATATATATATGCACTATCAAAATAAAACCAAATAAGTGTGTATGGGGATACCAAACTCACAAATTATCCAAGGAATAAGAGTCGTCAACTGTTCCAAAAGTCCAACAATGATGTTCAAACTCTCACGTGTCTGCCCATAAGTGACCATCCATGTTGATACATCCCTTGTCACTATGTCACACAGTTGAGGGGTCACAAGATCTAGGTAGAGGAAACATTCCCTAGTACAATAGGAGGGTTACACTCTGACAATCGATCGAGAACCCATGCCATGCTAAGAAGGATGGTACTACTCAAGTGTTAAAGAACTGATTTCCTATGCTAGTAGGAGGGTTCTACTCATGAAGTCATCAAGGAACCATTCTTAGCATGATTGGAGGGTTCCGATTATGAATTAGAAGAGTACCCATGCCCATCCTAATTGAAATGTTTCAGTCTAGAATTCGGTCAAGGAACCATGATTTGTGCTAATATGAAGGTTCCACTCTAGTCATCATGGACGTATGCCCAGCCCAGCTAGAGGTTTCCAATTAGATGTCTGTAGAGGACCCATGCCCTGTGCAAATGGAAGGGTTCTACTCTAGTAGTCAGGAGAGGACCCACACCTCACTTGACTAGAGGGATCAACTCTAAAAGTCATGGAGGACCCATTACAATCCCAGCTGGTGGGTTCCACTCGGGAGGCTACTAGTGATCATGATTGATCACTTCCGACAGTGAGGGATGCCTAACTAAGAACCATTCCCTAAACATTCCCTAATATATACCTAAATCTTCAATGAAGCAAACCAACACATTATACATGGAAAAACACTTAGGATAGATATATACAGTGTAGACCCCACCTCCATAACCTCTCATGGGGTGTTAAGGTGTGTTGGCCCCCACCTCCAACCTCCACATGGAGTTTTTAACCGACTAATAAAAATAAACGTTACACAACCTTATTTTTATTTAATTCACTCACCAAACCCAAAAAACTAACTTTTATTTCTGACCATCTGTCATCGAGGTGACAGTCTTCATAATCGAATACTAGCTCTGCAAGTTCAACGGTGCCCTTAGATTTCAATTCCGAGAACTGGTTCAAAATTTATAAAAACATGATCGTATTTTTACTGAATGTACCCAAACCAAACGTCAGAAATTGATTTCGGGCACATCGTACCTCAGAATCATGTGCCGTCAGTTTTCACAAACTCGTAAAATTCCTATGTATTTAAGAAAAAAAATTCCACAAAAATTCCAAGAATTTAAATTTTAAATTAATCATTGTTCCATCATATCAAGAAATTTAATTATGATATTAATATCAAAAAAATCAATATATATGTTTTCAGAGTGATCCTTAAAATTTTGAGATAGAAAATAAATTACACAGTTAAAAAAGATAGTAAGTTATACATACACATGAGCATGGATTCCATTTTCTAGATCGATGAAATGAAATATATATATATATATTAATATTCAATAATAATTTATAATTTATATAGATCTCATGATATCATTAATCCTATCCTTATTTCCTTCCATGTATATCGTATGTGAAGACTGAATCACATCACTTTGTGAGGCAGTGGTCCACCATGCACATAGGCAATGTTATCGTAATCCCATGGAATATTAATAAATAAATTATATGTGATATTATAATTTAAAAAGTATAATTATGTCATAAATATCATATAAATTTTTTAAATCTGTCAATATATCCATCCATGAGAAGTGGTTATGGAAAACAACCTACATCTATTTGTTAGGCGGTATCCAACTGTACGCATGATCTATGGTTTAGTTTCACACATATTGGAAGATTAGATAGATATAGCCCATGAAATTAACATAATAACTTTTTTTATATGGAATATAATAATGTTTTTACATCATATTTTTAAAATAATATTTTAAGGAGTTAGAGGAAAAAATGAAATGAAAAAGCATGGCCATGGAATATATATAATCTTCAGAGAGTCCCATTAGGTTTACAACTGAAGCCTTCTTATGAGGGTTTAATATTAAAAATAAGGAATGGGTGATGTTGGTAGGGAAGTAAAGAGGTATTTTGGAAGGTATTTGATGAACCAATTTTTTTTATGTGTAAAGAAGAGAGGACAGGGGAGGCCATTTATAAGTGGGTGAGAGGACTCATTAAAAATGGTCTAAAATAAAAATGTGTACCCATGTTTTAAAAATGAAAAAAGGATAAAAAATGACTCATTATCTGAGCTTATATGATGTAGGTGAGAAATATTTCAATACAATTGGATTTTGAAAATTTTATAGCTTATTTTACCCTATATATTTATTATTTTACCCCGAGTAAACCGATTTTATCTATAACTAAGACAATTAATTTTTTCACTTTTTACTATTCATGTTGAAAAAAAATTAACTTGAACTTGTTATAAAATGTTAAATATTCGAATTCTAAAAATGGAATATAATTTTAAAAATTCCATACAAAAATATTTAAAAATTGAACTTAAAATTATACCTACAAACGTGATGAAAACATTGTTTTCCAATAATACATTTTTCATAAGTATAGAAATATTTAATATTAAAAATCAATTGGAAATTGATTATAATTTTATATATTGGATTACTAATTATATAATTGGAAAAAATTTATATTCTATCATTAGTAAAAATATTGGAACTTTGTAATTTTTTTAAATGAAAAGGCAGTTTTTAATTAAAATCAACATTTTCACTCTTTACTGAAAAATTAATCTTTTTGAAAATTATCAACAATTCACCTTGAAATAATTGATACATGGTGATTCTGTAACACCCTCAGCTTCCACGGTACGCTTCTCTTTGAATAATACAGTAGCGTGTGTTGTATGCAACTTTGAGTTCTAACACACACCACGACCAATCAAAGTAGCTGTTATGAATAGTAATACCTACTTTTTAAAATTTTAGAAATTTTATCTCTCAAAATGGACTTGATTTTTGGATTTGGAGTATTGAATTTAGCCTAAGGTGAAATTTTGGTAATTTTCGGATAACTTTAATATTTTGATGAATAGTGAAAATTACAAAATTTTAATTAAAAACAACTTTTTAAATCAAAATAATTGATAGTGATAAATTATTAATTTGAGTGGATTTAAGGTATAATTATAATATATTTTTACCATTTTATCCAATGGTGTTCATTAGAATTAATTTCACTTTGAAATTGGACATAAACAATTGTCAATCTTTTGATATATATTGTTTCTTAAAAACATGCTATTTGTTATGACAGCGGGAATTAATTATAAAATTAATTAATTCAACTTATATGCTTGAAATTTTGTAAAATAGACATCATTTTTGAATTCGGAATATCAATTATATCTTAGGGTGAAATTTTGGCATTGTTCTGAAAAACATCAAATTTTCATAAATAGTGAAACAACTGAGTGGTAGTTAAAAAACTGAATTTTTCATAATACATAATTTTACCGCTTCTGTGATTGGAATTTCGAAAATCCGAGAGACACGGTTAATATCAGGGAGTAAAATGTGGTTCAATGAGATAAAAATAATTTTTGGTGAATAGTAACTTTTTACATTTATTTACCACGGTTAAAAGTAAATAGGGTAATTAAGGGTAAAAATGATATTAATAATACCCTAACACATGTACTAATTCTATTGGAGAAGTTTATATCGACCAAAAACAACCTTATGAATAAAATATTATCATTTAGGTCCACTTAGATAAGATTAGGACATTTATTATTATTTAATTCAAAGAAAAGTTAAAAGAGTTAAAATCAAAGTTTATTTTCTAAAACATTTTTAATATAGGGTTATACATAAGATAAATTCTATTATAAATATTAATTAGAAATATAAAATTATTTCCTACATAATGATATTTTATTTATAATTTTTAGACATTAAATAATTTAATTTATTTATGGCACAATGATGATGCAGTAATTACCAAAATAGTGAAAAAATTAAACTAAATGATATTATAAATATCCAAATAAATATAATTTGAGCGTCTTTATGAATTACACTAATTTTTTAGGTTAATATGACATGTTAGGATTTATTTAATTAACTTTGATCGAATTAGTCATTCTGTTATGATTTTTTGAAAAATCAATTATTGAATAGTGTCAAAATCGACATAAAAGAGTTTTTAAAACAAATATTATATTATTAATTGATATTAAATTTCTGAAAATCTAAGGTTCATCCAAGAGACTTATATCCTGATAAGTGTATCATTAATGGACCACTTGGGGGTCGCTTGAAAGTATATAGTAAGTTTATTAACCATATAATATAAAAATAGAAAGAGACATTATAAAAGTGAAACTAATTAACTAAGAGTTAATACTTAATGATAAGGTTAATATAATGACCCAAACCTATATAAATTCTATTGGTTAAGTGGTTTTCGACCCATATTCATCTTAACCTTTAAATAATCCACTTTGGAGCCATTATAAACCGAATATGAATTTATTATAAAATAATATTTCTAGCTTTTCCAAAGGTGCCCATCACCCCTCTTATAAAAGGGCACTCTCCCTTCTCATTAACTCACACCTTAAAAGCCTTTTGGATTGGCCAACCCCTGCCCAAAAACTCTCTCAACTTCCCTCAATTAATCCTAGAGGCCTTCATTTATTCATAAATACAACTTAAGGAGCCCTTTTGATCAAATCAAAAGGAAGAACCCGAAGAAGAGGTAATGATTTCACCACCCTTTTTCAAGTTCCTTTCTTCTTCCACTTCTTCTTTCTTTGTTATTACCATTCTAAAATAATTAATCCAGTATCTCTTATATACTGTAATATTATTATAAATATGGAACAACCATATTCAGTATTCTATCCATCCTTTGAATGACATGTCACCATACGTGCGTACGTACAGCTTACCGTCTCCACGTCGTGGTGTAATTGTTATTCAACATATTATTATTTGGATGGGTATAATAATGATTTGTAATTAATGTAAATAATAAATATAACATGATAATGATTCTTTATATATGATATACCATCCAATTATATATTATTTTAATATCAAAAGAATGATATTTTTTCTCGTGCGTACGTATGGATTACCGTCTCCACGACGCCATGAGATTCATTTCGAAGTTCACCATTCATCGACGATTATAAAAATATATATTACTAATAAGTATGTAATATATGAAATAATAATGCTTCTAGATATATATATATATATATATATATAAGGATTTATGTACTTACATTTATCTTATTCATTTACTTCCATTCAATACTATATGAAAACAGAAACAGCGTTTATGCATACGTACAGACTACCATCTCCATAAACGGTGTTTTCCATTTCATATATATGTATATTATACATATTTACATTCTAAATATATATGATATATTTATCATGTTTTATATTCTGGAATTATTTAAATCATGATCTATGTGATACAACCAAGAGTGACAAGTTAAAACACATATGATAAAGAAAGTGATTATTACCCAAAATGTTAACTTAACATGGAAATTATTATTAAATGGGTAATATAAAGTCATAAATGAATCAGGTATGATATCATAAATATTAATATGGTTCTGGTATAATTTAATAACATACTATGATCTTCGTACAGGAGGTTAAACGTGCCCTCGACTCAAGGAAAGTGAAAGGTAAGGGGTTTTCATCTCACTCCTTATTCCCATGAGATTCATGCCATATTGCCACTATTACTTTTTGTATGGTGTATTTACTGCCCATAATTGTATTATTTGTTTAATACACTTTAATTAATGTGTAGTTACATATTCTTTGTATGATAACTATTTTATGGGTTGTATGTTTCGTAAGTTACCAAATTGGTAAGGGTTAATTCCTCAATCTCATCATTATCCGATATTGTTTATGTGTAAGTATTTACTGGGATATTTTTATCATCCATGTCCATTTTCATAAAAATGATTTCAAAATTAAAATTTTAAGGATTTTTAAAGGTACTCTTTATCAAGATCAAAATTTCCAATGTTTTAAAGATTTATCATTCTAAATCTTTTCAATTAATGTCCATGTTTTCAAAATGATTTTAAGGATTTATTTATATGGACAGTAATTTTTTGAAATGATAATTCTTTTCAAAATTTTCAAAGTGGTATGGGACACTTGGATTCAAAAATCTCTTTTAAAATTACTTCTTTTATAAATGTGTGACTTTTAAATTATTTTACAAAAAGGATATTTCTCTCAAAAATATTTACTCATCATTTTATGGATTTTAAGCTCATTTGAAGTTGATTTATTATACAAAACTTCTATTGATGGTTTTGTGATATGTTTGACTATGGATGTGTTATTTTTATACCATTCATCGTTTATGGAGAAAGTATTGAAATTTCATATGCTAGTTTTAATACGAATTTTTATGTTATGTTTAAACCTTTTCATATGGGAATGAATTGGACTTAATATGTGACGGGTGGAGCCCGCTATAGCTCCTCGAGGCATCGGTAGGTCTTATGAAAAAAACTAGTCTTGGCACAAGGCCTTGGAAAAATCTTATTTGTAATCTTGGTACGAGGCCTTGGATATGTGGTTATGATAGTCCGACATTATAAATTCCATCATTATGAAAGTGGTTAGTGATATTTCATGTGATTATTCGATTAGTAGAATATCCATGTGAATAATTAAATGGCATTATTTCATTTTATTTCTGACATATTATGATGAAGTTCAAGTTTAAAAGGATTTTGTTTTAGTTTTATACATTTCCATAAATGTTCATGCTTATTTTTGAAAGTTTCTGCTGTATTTCTTACCCTTACTGAGCATTTGAGCTCACCCCTTTCTATGTTTTATTTTTCCAGGATTCCAAGAAGTGTAATGTGGTTGATATACAGGGTTAAGCCAAGGTAATAATGGCGTTCATAAAGATTATTTAAGTTGTTTTTTTACGTCTTAAAGTGCAAATGTAACATTCATGTATGTGATCTATTTTTCCAAGACTGTTAAACTGATCGGTCCTTCGGGACTTGATTCCTTGTAATCATGCCAATGTATTAAAATAAGGCACCGACTCTGGGTAACTGGGGTCGGGGCATTACAGATTCAAAAAATGATGCTAATTTTTAAAAATAATTTTTATAAAATATTAATAAATAACTTTTTTATTTGATCATAAATATCAATAAAAATCATGTTTTGATAAATAATATTTTAATAAATATATTTAATTTATTAAATTTTAAGTACTTATTTATAAATATAAATTCATTATCTATAACCCTTTTAAAAAAATTTAAAATTTGAGGTTATTTTTATTTATAACACCAAATTTTAAAATTAGGTTATGATGGTCAATTTTACGTAATAATATAAGTACTATATCATGATTCATAAAAATTCAGTGTTTCGTATAAGGTAAGCCATTGAAAAAAAACCTTATTTATAAATAAATATATATATCATAAAATCATAAGTTGTTACATTATAAACCCCTTAAAATGAATTTTTCCCATGTAATTATGTAACACCAGTACAAACAATGGAGGATGATTTTCCCTCATTACATCCTTAGCTTCCAATGTATCTCCCTCAAGCTGGTGGATTCATAATAAAATATTGACCAGGAATGTGGTATTGTTTTATAGTAGTTTCTATTTATGATCTAAAATCTCCACCATTTTTGTGACATCCTTCACCTCCTCATTATATTCAGTAGAGGTGGAATTTCTTATTGGATTTAGGTGATAACCCAATACACAAAGGGTGGAAATTAATGTCGAGGCCTTCAATACAATTTGGGATGATTTTCCATTTTAAAATAAAACAACCACAACAAAAAAAAACAAAAAAACAAAAAATTATGTATGAAACCACAGTAATTAAAAAATACAGCAATACCAAACTATTCTATAACCTATATCAAAGTACAATGTGGAAACCAAAAACCAATATCAGTGCATAAATTGAAAGATAAAACCAGTAAAACTAAAAGACTCTAAATCCACTAACTCTAAATATTACTACATTATCCAATCTAAAACTCCCAACGCAATGTTCAAAGTATCATTCCATCATAAGGTAACCTTATTCCAGCTCTCCAAAGGCACACACCCCTTCCGCAAGGTCATGTAAATGAAAATGGAGACTTACCAACCAAGTATTCCAAAACATTGTAACACCAATTATGAAAAATTATTTCAATAAAACAATATATTAATTTAAAAACTATCCAAAAAACCTATTTACTTGAATAGAATCAAAAAACCATTTTGATGTCATCCAACAATATATTTTTCAAAACAATTCCAAAATTTCAAAAATGATCACTAAAGAAGGTTTCTACCAAGATTTTCACAACAATTTCAAATTAAAATCAAATAAATATAAACTTTTTCAATCCAAGAATTCATGTTATAATAATATGAGTTTTGATTTAGTCCACCTAAATTGGAATCTATAGAGAAAACAAGGAATGAAATGAATACTTCAACAAAACTGAGTTGAAATCCCAAAACAATTATCTTATCTCTTGTTCACGTACATATAAATAGTCAAATATCATCATCATTGGAATAGAATATAATATATCTATCAATGGAAGTCAAAAAATTCCTCTTAGGTGTAGGATTCAGGACTATAAAAATGATTTAACGTTTATTGCATATATTATTATATTAGAGGATAAAAGTCATAAAAAATAATTATTTAATAGTGATATGGTCAAATATTAGAATTTAGGTGATGAATTAAATAATTTAATTAGAAAACTAAATTTTTCTAAAACTTTCATGTGAGGAACACACATAAGGAACCAAAATGGTTTTATAACCCTATATAAATAATAAGAAATATAAATCAAATATGTACCCCCTAAATACCCCCTAAATTTATATTTCTAGTAGCCTATACCGGTAATGCAATTTTAAATTCATATAGATTATAAGGGTAGGATAAATGTAATTATAAAGTGAGTGTAGAATTTAATTCCCATCATTCATAGTGCTTCATGAATTATTTTCTCTCTACATTAATGTTCAATAAATACCCCTAAAGATGAGTGAATTATGATGGGTTGTAAAAGAAAAAAATGCGTCACAAAATATTTCCTAATCTATAGTAAATTTCTTAATAAATATTATTTTCTAGTTTGATCAAATTCACAAAATAGTGAGATTTCATTTTGGGAATGAAATATTGACTATAATTTAAAATTTTAAATGGTTAGCATAAATCATCTTCAAAACAAGCCAAATATCATATTATAAGGATTAATTAATTTTTCCCCATGATCTTCACTATCCATATATAAATTTTTTATCATCAATAGAATTTTATGGTGTTCTGCATATCTATTAATATACTCAGTAGTCCATTTTTCTTGTACTATAAATTTCAACAATAAATACCTAATATGTCAATGTTTCTTTGTGAATCAACTTTTACTCCCAACGAAAATAATCCGAAAAAATTAACTAACCTAATATAAAATTTTCAAATACAAATCATTAATTTATACAAATATTTTTCCACAATGTGACATTTAAATGTTCCAATATTAATACATTTTAATCAATAATTACACATATGATGAGAAATGAGGTTAAAATAATATAATAATGTTATATTTGATGTCATAAAAAATTAATCACTTGAACAAAAATTAAAATGTATTGAAAATTATCAATAATTGAAGGATAATCACTAATGATTTTCCCCCATTAATAAATCAAATGTTTTGAGGTGATGAAAATATGATTTCATGGGTTCCAAATGAAGAGGAAATTTTCAATTTATAGACAAGTTTTTTAAAATAAAAAATTTCAAACATCTTAATTTATGTAGGAAGGGTAAAATTATAATTAAATCATTCTTAAATATTTTTGTAAATTTTTTGGACTCTATAATCGGATTCAAAAAACTAGGTTCTAATTTTAGATAGCGGATTGAGATTTTTCTAAATTATATCATTTTTTTAGAAAATTTAGTGTCTTGAATAATAATATTATTATTATTCATTAAAATGAATTGATTCCTTTTAATGGAATATCTATTTCCTTTTATGAAATGTTAGTTCCATAATTCCTAATATCTAATTCCTTAAATAGAAGTATTTTTCCTACAGATGTAGAATCAAAGGAAGATTAAGGGATCCTAACACAAGGTACACTTATTTGGATCCTATGTCATCATTTATATTATTTTTCACCAATTAAAACTATCAAATCTAATATATAAACTAAATCAGTGGATTATAATTTCAAATTTTTGGATGTTAATCGTGAGAAAAATATCCAAACAATGGACTTGATTTTCTCAAAATTCAATGAATAACATTTGATTAAATCAAGATAGAATATTAGATTCTGAAAATATCACTATAGAATTTAGAGAAAAATATATTAAAATATTTAAATCATATTCATGTATATTTTTATCTATAATAAATATTTTTAATTACACTAGAATTACAAAATTTTGACTTTTAATTATTGAGATATTCTACATAGATAAAGTCATTCCATTTTGTATAATTTAAAGATTTATTAAACCTAATGAAGAATCACCAAGAAAACCTTATATTGTGGGATATTTATTTTCAAGATGAATCAAAAGATACAAGTTTTAGGTTGATCTGATATATTATTTAGATGTTGTGTAAGAGATAATTTTTCCCTATTTATACTTCATTATAGATATTAAGTTCTTTAATAGTTGACTTATGAGGGAATGATTGTTTTTTTATCTACCATAATGTATAATCCAATATTATTGTTTTAGAGATATTGGAAACTTTATATATCAACAACTCCTTTATTTGAGGTGGGGTATGGTGAACGATCTCCCCATGAGTGAGAAGAGTTAGGGAGAAATGGTTTATGTTTGATCCTGGTGTATATTACTTATATATTTTCATAATACCCTATTGTAGTAAGGTTATTTTTCTACCATATGTGGAAGTAATAATAAATGTGTTTATCAAATAAAGATTTCAGAGAGTGTTGGGACCTCCATGTATCCCATACCTAAACCCGTATGTGGAAACAACCTTGCACAGTAGTATCCATAAAATCTTATTGATTTAAAGAAACCCATTTTGACCACATCACTGAATGAGGGATTAAATCATCTTATGTCATTCTAAACTAGAATGGCACCATAATAAAATGTCGGGTACACATGTGAGAACAATGCCATGGACCAAAAAAACTAACAACTAGTGACATATGTGGGTGGCATGTCGAACCCCATAGTTCATGATTCTTTTCCAAGCATGTGAGGGCGCATACATGAGTGAATTTTCATGTTAAATGTCCAATTTGGATACTCATGACATCCTAGATGCATTATGATCATGTTAATATCATTTTAATATTATTTTATGTATTATTTAATGAGTTAAAGAATACATAAATATGAAAATTATTTAAATAAATTAATAGTAAATTAAAAATGTAAAATATAATATAGGATGTGTGTTTCATTATTAATGGACATTAGGTTTCATTTTAGTGAGTTAGTTCAGCTCAATGGACTGTAGAATTATAGACCTATTATATGACACCCTTGGGTCACTATAGTATAATTATATAAGTTATCTATATTATTCAATATATTTTTTTGGAGTTTTAAGAGGTGGGGTATTTAAAGTTTTAATTTTTTTAAAAATGGATAGAGTACATGGTTAACACATGGATAATGCTAACCATGGACCATAACCATGTGTAGTGGAAGGGAGTGTTCCAATGTGATGTCCATGATTTTTGAATAATTCTCTAAATGGTGTAGACTATTTTGATATGAAAGGGAAAGTAACACTTCATGTGCCTGACTATAGGAAAGCATGAATCCAAATCATGCATTTAAAGCATATATATATGAGTTCAACCCAGTGATAACCACAGAAATTGAACAAAATTTCCAAAATCGTGCAACCAAACCTTTTGAAATACGATTTAAAATCATTTCTCCAACCTCATACCTATCTAACTATCCTATAAGATTTCCCCAACTACGATAATAATCATCCATTCTCCCTTGGGGATTCTCCATCTACACTAGTGAATTCATTTAAGGTAACTTTTGAATTTCGTTATTTTTGGTAATTATTGTTATATTTTTATAGTTGGACATAATATATCTTTTGCATGGATAGTGATGATCCATTAGGTCAAATTTCTTTATTATTAGCTCCGCTGATATTCCCCATCCTTCTAATCTCTTGGTATTTTTTAAAGATGATGTGGTTTTGATGAGTGTGAGGTAGGTCTCTCTACATAATGTAATTTCATTTGGAAAATCATTGGTACTTGATATTAAATAGTTTTTTTCACAATTTTCTAATTATAATAAGTTTTTTCAAGGCTTTTTTATATAATTTATTTGTATTTATTAGTTATATGTTCATTGAATTGAGGGTCTGCAATTAGATTTACATGTTGTTTGATCAAAATCTTGTTTTGTTCTGGTAAGGGGTTTGATAAAATGATTTCAATATGCATTGGTTTTTTTCTATATTTTTCATGGTTTTTCAAATAATATTGTTTTATAAATTATTTCACGACCCATCCCTCAGGGCCCATGTCGTGACTACCCCATGCCCTCCTTCCATAGGCCAAGGGCTGGTGACTAGCACCGAAGGTATATTCCCTAAAACTGGGAAGGCATTGCCCTTATAACATGTAAATGCACACAACAAAGCACACATAAACACTAGTGGAAAATGATCATATACCCACAGTTCAAAACCGTGGGTATAGACACCAAAATCGTGGGTAGAGGCTATACCCATAGTTTGGGGAACTGTAGTCGTTGGTGGCATCGGTATAGGTCTATGACATATACCTAAGGTTTGGAAAAACTGGGGGTATAGGTTTTCCCACCATGTCATAACTCAGTACCCATGGTTTGGAAACAGTGGGTATATCATATTTTACAAAATAGTGGCCGAAGGGATTTGATCTCGTGACCACTTCTCTATTCACGAGCGGCCTTACCACTACCCCACCATCGCATATATTATTATATATATATATACATATATATTATTAAATATATTTATTTAAACCGTGGGTATAGATGAATTAACCTTGGGGATAGAACTCCCACCAAATTTTTTTTGTTCCCACGGAAAAAATAAATTTCCCGTGCACACGTGGGAAACCTATACCCACGGTTTGTCATAACTGTGGGTATAGGTTTTTTTATCTGATGACTATACCCATGGTTTTGGGGAAAACCATGGGTATAGGTCTATTTTCCAGTAGTGCAAGATACAAACACAAGTGAACTGTATAGTAAAAAGAGTGTGTATTGAAAGGAAAATGGTCCAGAATACAATCCCAATAGTAAAGTTACAAGTACAACTGAAAGTTCAATACAACTAAAGGAAGAGAAAGATTTCTACTGGGTCATACTCTGAGGTTCATACCTGATGGGTAGGTACATATCTCCTCCTTAACCCTCCACATCTTCACGTCTCCTCTGAGTACCATCACGCCATAAAGTCCACCTCTGGGCACCATCATGTCTTGGTACCCTTGTCCTCAGTCAGCGTTGATTGTCATCTGCACCAAACACAAAAGGGTGTGGGCATAGCCCGTGCAGGGTTCAGTGTAGAAATACTTGGTAGGGACCCCGATACCCTCGAGGTCTCACAAAATCCACAAAGGATAAACCACACAAAAAGAAATAAACTAACAACCCTACTTAGGTATATGCACATACATATACCTAAGTTATCATGTATACCTATCTCAATCCTGAGAAAACACAGGGTACAACCCAAAATCCCAAATCTCAACTGTTCCACAAAAGAAGGAAAACCACAAGGTAAGTACCACACAAGTACTCCACACAGAAGAATACCATCAAGGTATTTCCATGAAGGAAAGTACCACATAGGTACGAACTCATCTAACACAATGTATAAATTATGTATACTAGTAGAGATGATTAGATGTAACTACTTATTCATCTTACTGTGTTAAGAGGAAGACCCACAAAAGATCTTAAATCATCATCAGACCCACATAGGATCGTATTACATCGTCAGACCCACACAAGATCCAAGTACATCATCAGTACGTCGTCAGACCCACACAGGATCCTAGTACATCTCCAGTATGTTTTCAAACCCACACAGGATCCAAGTACATATCTAGTACGTCATCAAACTCACAAATGATCCTAGAACATCTCCATTACGTCATCAAACCCACATAGAATCCTAGTACATCTCCAATACGTAGTCATACCCACACAGGATCCTAGTAGATCTCCAATATGTTGTCAGACCAACACAGAATCCTAGTACATCTCCTGTAAGTCGTCAGACCCACACATGATCCTAGTACATCATCATAACCAGCTACAGGTTTCCCACACTAAGCTCGCTCATCTCCGGTAGAGTCCACTCTTCAAGCCACTGATCTATGCTCCACTTCCAAGAAATAACATGAAGAATTATCCCAAAGTTCCTTAACGTCATAGGGGTCTCAACACAATTGGAGGTGCGTCAATAAAATGCTCGGTATGTAAGTTATTATCCTTTTAGTCTCGAGGGACCAGTTGGATTCGTCCTCGATCCAGCCCGAGAATTTGCCAACTTTATCCAAAACACTATGGGGTATACCAAAGGGACCTTCTTTCTATAAGGTTTCTGACGCCCCAAATGATTCGTCAAGAGGACGCCCCGGGGCCAAAGTTTTGGCCAAAAGAGCATATGGGGTCGAAAATGGTATGGGCTCGGTCCGACCATGTCGAACCGACCCCGCCCGAATTAGGCGGCCCTGCCATGTGGTGGCACGGCTGCGAAGGTCGCGGTTGGCGTGGGGCCACAAGGGATATGGAGCGGTGCACGGTAGCATGGAGGTCGTGGTACGGAGGGGCGGCCGCAGTGCGGCAGGGCATCGCGGCTGGCCGGATGGAAAGCTATCCTCTCCACGCGGTGCGGTCGCAGGCTGCACCTTCACCGGCAGCCGATTCGGTCGGCCATTGTTCATTCGTCGCCATGGCACAAATATACTTTCTTCCATCATGAATAACACACCATTCATGATAATGGCGGAGGGGTTAGGCCATGTTGTTTTGGACTGCACCCTTTATGATAGAGCGGTAGCCAGTAGCTCAAAGGGGATAATTCAATGTGAGGGGAAAAATTAACATTGATCAATTTAAAAAAAACCTACCTTGTTTTTTTGTGGACGTCGATGAGGAGGAAGGGGCGGATGTCGATTAAAGACGTCCCACATTGGAGGATGTCCCAAGGATGAAGTCGAAGACATTGGAGAACGTCGGCATTCTTCGTTGTATAAGCATTCTTCGTTGGAGAAGAATAAATTGTCCAAGGTTCTCCTCTTACAATCTTATCTCCCAATTCCACCAAAAAATGAATTAGCCAACAAAATATAATATGCTGTATAATTTAAAATTGGCACAAATTAGGATGGATTAATTAATTAAAGGAGAGTTGTCTTGATTAATTAAAGGACAGTTGGCATAATTATAGTAGGGAATTGAGAGGTTTTCTCTCATTATGAATGGTTTGGGTGGTCCCCACCACCAAGCTTTGAATTGGGGGATTTTCTAGCTCGGGTGGTCCCCACCACCGATAAATAAAATTTGGAGGTTTCAACCCCTCATTGTCCCCACCTCCATAACCTTAACATGGGAGGTTTATTAAAAATAAAATAAAAGTTTATTTTATTTTATTTTCAATCCAACAAAAAACACCAAAAACTATATTTCACCCTTAACCCACTGTGGTCTAGGTAATGGTCTCCTTAAGAAAATACCGCCACTACAAGTTCAACAGTGTCCTCAGATTTCAATTCTGAGCACTGGTTCAAAAGTTACAAAAACCATCTTGTATGTTTACTGAACGTGCCCGAAAAAATGTTCAGAAATTTTTTCCAGGAACACCGGACATCAAAATTACGTGCTGTCAATTTTTTCAGACTCATAAAATTCCCATATATTTTAAAAAAATTACATGTAAATTCTAGTTCTTTACATTATCCCCACCTTTGGGCATTACCTCCCCATAATCCACAACTCAATCTAATGGAACATTTGGGGGAAATGAGCACGTATCTGATCCTCCCACTCCCATGTGCTCTCCTGGAGGATCTCGTGCTGCCAAAAAATGCGCACCAGAGGTATCGACCACCCATGAAGGACCCACTCCTATCGATCCTCAATCTATACAGGAACCTCTGTAAAATTCATCCCATCGTCGACGTCCACCCCACCGTGGTCGATCATATGAGAAGGGTCGTGCATGTATCTCCTCAGCTGGGATACATGGAAGACGTCGTGAACCCGATGCAACTGAGGTGCAAGTGATAGGATGTAGGCCTCCTCGAAAACTCTTTTGAGGACCTGGAAGGGTCCGATTAACCTTTGAGATGACTTTCCACCCTGGCCAAATCTTTGCAATCCTCGTCGAGGTGAGACCCGTTGAAAGACATGGTCGCCATCCTAAAACTCTAGGAGTATTCGTCCCCTATAGGTATAAGACTTCTGCCCACTCTATGCAGTCTTCATCATCTCCTTGAAGACCTGCACCTTCTCCGTGGTACCCCGTATCATCTCGGGTCCTACGAGTGCTAACTCCCCTACGTCAGTCCTGCACAAAGGTGATCTACAAGGTCGCTCGTACAATGCGTCAAAAGGTGTTATCCCAATGGTGTAGTGATAGATGTTGTTGTATGAAAACTCCACCAAAGGTAAGCGATCTTCCCAGCTACGACTGAAGTCAAATATGGAAGCACGTAGCATATCCTTGAGGGTCTGAATGGTCCACTTAGTATGACCGACTGTCTGAGGAAGGAAGGAAGTGCTCAAATGAATCTTCATCCCAAAAGCCTCCTGCAACCCCTTCCATAGCCAAAAAGTGAAACATGTATCATGATTAGAGACAATCTTTGATGGTACTTCATTTAGCTGCACAATCTCTTTCACAGAGAGGCGTCCCAAGCACTCTACTAAACCCTGCTCTCTGATCAGTAGGAAGTGGGCCATCTTGGTTAGTCGGTCACCAATTACCCAGATAGAATCATGACCTATGGATGTATGTGGAAGTCATGTCATGAAGTCCATGGATATCCCATCCCACTTCCACTCTGAGACCTCTAAAATCTGAACCAAGCCTGCTGGTACCTGATGCTCCGCCTTCACTTGCTAAAAAGTGAGGTACTGAGAGATAAACTATTCTACTACCTTCTTCATTCCTAGCCAGCAGTGCTATCGTCGGAGGTATGCGTACATCTTCGCCACTCCTGCATGTACCGCTAGAGGGGATGTATGGAATTTTATCAACACTTCCTCTTGAAGCAACAATGGTACCATGGTATGTCCTTTGAAGAGGATGATGTGCTCTCTGCCTTCAAGAAATCCATCAGGTGCATGTCCTATGGATATCTAAGCACGTTGTGTATCGTAATCAGTATCCCCGGGTTGTGCCTCCATGACTCACTGATGAATTGGGGAAGTCACTGTAAGATACTGAATAAAATCTACTCCATCCTAGTCCACAAAGTATATCTAAAAAGAATCCAGCTACTATGGCACCTCACCTAGTAGTTGTATACCAAATATTATGTTGAGGGCATCTGCAACAACGTTCCCCTTCCCAGGAGTATATAATATCTCTAAGTCATAGTCCTGGAAGAACTCAAGCCAATGTCAATGTCTCAGGTTCATGTCCTTCTACGAGATGATATACCTGAGACTCTTGTGATCTGAGTAGACTGTAAAATTCTCTCCCACCAATTAATGTCGCCACATTTTCAAGGCGAAGACCACTATGGATAACTCCAGGTCATGGGTAGCATAGTTCTACTCATGTTGTCTCGAATGTCGAGAACCATATGTGATCACTGCTCACTCATGCATCAGGACAAATCTGAGATCAGTAAATGATGTGTCGTCGTAGAATATGTACCCTATTTCCTCCTCTGGTAGCCTCAAGATGGGTGCACTAGTTAGCCTCTGCCTCAACTCTTGAAAACTAGGCTGGAATTTCTCCGACCACACGAAGGGTTAGACCTTCTTCATCAATGCTGATAAAGGTGTTGCAACTCTGGAGAAATCTGTCACAAATCTTTGATAGTATTCGGCCAAACCCATGAAACTTCGTACCTCTGTCACACTCCTGGGTGGATCCCAAGAAAGAACAACCTCAATCTTTACTGTACCAACCATAACTCCAGCCTCCAAGATGACATCTCCTTGAATGTTAACCTCTTGGATCTAGAACTAGCACTTCGAGAGCTTACCATAAATCCAGTGCTCTTAGAGTCTGTCTAGTACTATCTAAAAATGATAGACATGCTCCTCCTCGGTAGCCGAGTAGATAAGAATGTCATCAATGAAGACCTCCACAAAGTGATCAAGGTATGGCAAAAAGATCTTATTCGTGATTCCTATGAACACTGTTGGAGTGTTGGTTACACTGAATGGCATAACCAAGAACTCATAATGGCCATACCAACATATGAAATCCAACTTATGCACATCCTCATCTTGCACTCTGAGCTGGTGATAGCCGGATCTAAGGTCTATATTCAAGAACCACCATGCCCCCTGAGCTGATCAAAGAGTTCATCAATCCTCAGAAGTGGGTACTTTTTATTCATGGTCATCTGGTTCAAGCTCTGATAGTCAACACAAAGTCTCAATCTCCCATCCACCGTCTTGGTGAATAGAATCGGGGCTTCCCATGGGGAAACATTGGGATGGATGAACCCTTTACCCTATAAGTCCTCCAGCAGTACCCACAGCTCACGAAGCTCCACGGGAGCCATCTGATATGCTTGTGTAGATATCAGTTCCATCTCGGGGTACAAGTAAATGTAAAAGTCCACCTCTGTGAAAGGAGGTAGACCAATAACATCATCAGGGAAGACATCTGCATACTGTTCCACCACTACATGATAGCTCGGACTCTCTATATCAACAACTCCAAGGGTAAGGCTAGCCAACTGATGATTAATCGGATGCAGCCTCCTCCGGGTAAGTCCATCACGTGCTGCAAATGCTTCCTTCTCTCTGGTGAAGGTAAACCTAGTCCCATCCATGTGGAGACACCACACTTTGTGCCTAATAAATTCAATCTGATCAGGGACTGTAGATAACCAGTACATACCCATGATGATGTCATAAGGCCTCGACACTTATACTAGGAGATTCTAGCCGAATCTCTCGCCTCCTAGAGTATGCTCGCACTGTCGGCACCAGTGCGTAATCATTGAATCTTCTCCCGTAGGAGTCTCTATTTGTAAGGATCAAGCAAACCACTCCGTCAAAATCTTCGAGATCCGAATGAGGGTAGTGGAAATAAAATAATGACTAGAACCTATGTTTATAATTATTGCAGCTAAGGTGGAGTACACATAGATTGTACCTTTCATCATCTCCAGAGCACTGTGGTTAAAGGCCACAACTGCCTGGATCTGAGCTCACCCTTGTCCTCTTACTCCCTGAAATCGTGGTGGACCACCTGGTGGTGGTGGAAGTAACATCTTGAATCGTCGCCTACCACCAGCTGCATGGTCAACTCCTTTTCCAAATCCACATACTTCTTGCAGACCTCCTCAGTCGAAACATTGTCTCTACATGGTCGGTACTTCGACTGTCTGTTGATCATCCGTATGGCGAGTCAAACAGTCACGAGCCATGTGACCTTGCCTGCCGCATGTGAAACACTTCATGTTCCTCGCATGACTGGATTTGTCTCCTATAACCCAAACAATAGATCCTGAGTCATGCAGTCGTCCACCTGTAGGTATTTTCCTCTTGGAACTTTGTGACATCTATCTGCTAACAGCTAAATACAACTCTGTTGTGTGGCGTCTGGTGGTGGGTCTCGCTGCTGGTAACTGATCAACAAGAAAACTCTCCAAAAAGAGGGCCTTCCCTAACACCCCTGCCTGCGTCGGGATGCTATGTGAGTTCATCGAAGCCCTGATCTCCAGCCTGAGTCCCTACTCGATGGTATGGGCCCTGAATAATGGGTCACGTACTATATAAGTGGATTAGTGTGATAGGTCAGTGAACCTCACAGAGTACTAATCCACATGCATGTTTCCTTGTAGTAGATGAAGAAACTACTTAATATGCACTTCACGAAGAGTCACTGGGACAAACTCTGCTCGAAACAGGCTATCGATGTTTGCCTAGAGAAGCATCAACTCATCATGAACTTGGAGAATCAAGATCCACCATCTGCATGTTGATTCCTGTAGAAGTTTGGTGGCAAGGATCACCATGAGATTAGCTGGTGTCCATACATGTTGGAAGACCCTCACCACAGCTTCCAGCCAATCCTCATCTTCATGTGGGTCCATCACTCCCTTGAACCTGGGTGGCTTCTGGCGCTGGAACTCATGCAACGCGCTCAAGAATTTTGCACCCTCTGCTGCTAGAGCTGGTGGCATCGGTGGCCCAATGGGTAATTGTACCACTGGTGCCTCCGCTGGTGCCTCTACTGGTTGAGGGGCATGCACTGAGGCCTCATCGCTTGGTGGGCTATCATTTCATACAATATTCATAACCCTAGATATCTATCTGTGTGGAGGCACCTTGAAAAGAAACAGGTATCCCAAGGTCAATAAGTTATATTTGGAGATCAGACTCAAATAGATCACAAAAAAACTCTTGAAAACACACACACACAATCAGTGTTTTCATGCACATAGTCAGAAATTAGAAGTATGGGTCCTGGTGTATGGATACATTTGTCACTGCACCAACACTAGACTCCCTAAACTGATAACCATACTCACTACACTTAAAAACATTCCTGTTAAAATATTAGAGTCCTATTTTCAATGGTAGAACTGAATCCTCTGATAAAAAAAATTCACGACCCATCCCTCGATCCTTGTGTCATGACTACCCCAAGCACGCCTTCCATAGGATAGGGGCTGGAAACTAACACCGAAGGCGTATTCACAAAAACTAGGAAGGCATTGGATTTATGACCTGTAAACACACACAACCATGCACAAAGCAAGATACGAACACAAGTGAACTGTATAGTGAAAAGAGTGTGAACTAAAAGTAAAAGGGGTAAAAATACAAGCCCAACAGTATAGGTACAAGTGAAACTAAAAATACAATAGAAATAAAGAAAGAGAAATAAAACTACACGGTCCTCCTCAGAGGTTCCTACCTAAAGGTTAGGTATATATTGCCTCCTCAGCACTGCACGTCAGCCCGTCTCCTCTGTGTACCATCACGCCGTAAGGTCCACCTCTAGGCACCATCCAGTCCTAGTACCCTCGTCCTCATTCAATGATGTCTGTCGTCTGCACCAAACAAAAAAGGGTGCAGGCATATCCCATGCAGGGGTGAGTATAACAATACTCAGTAGGGATCCCAAAACCCTCAAGGTCTCAAAAAATCAACAAATTATAAACCACACAGAAAGAAATCAACTAACAACCCTACGTAGGTATATTCACATACATATACCTAAGTTATCATGTAAACCCATCTCAATCAGGAGGAAACATAGGGTCCAACACAAAATACTAGATCTCAACTATTCCACAAAGGAAGGAAACCCACATGGTAAGTACCACATAGGTATTCCACACAGAAGAATAAAACCAAGTTGTTACCACAAAGGAAAGTACCACACAGGTACGAACTTAGATCACACCCAGTATAACAAAAGTACATTAGTAGAGATGATTTGATGTAACTACTAATTCATCTTACTCTGTTAAAAGGTAGACCCAAGAAGGATCATAAATCATCATCAGAGCCACAGAGGATCTTAGTACATCGTCAGACCCACACAGGATCCTAGTACATCGTTAGTACGTCATCAGACCCACACAGGATCCTAGTACATCGTTAGTACGTCGTCAGACCCACACAGGATCCTACTACATCTCCAGTACGTCGTCATACCCACACAGGATCCTAGTACATCTTTAGTACATCGTGAGACCCACAAAAGATCCTAGTAAATCTCCAGTATATCGCCAGACCCACACAAGATCCTAGTATATCTCCATTACGTCATCAAAACCACACAGGATCCTAGAACATCTTCATTACATCGTCTGACCCACACAAGATCATAATACATCTCTAGTACGTCGTCAGACCCAAACATGATCCTAGTATATCTCCAGTACATCGTCAGACCCAAACATGATCCTAGTACATCTACAGTATGTCGTCAGATCCAAACATTATTATTGTACATCTTCTGTACGTCTTTAGACCCACATAGGATCCTAGTACATCATCATAGCCCGCTACAGAGTTCCTGCACTAAGCTCACTCATCTCCGAGAGAGTCCACTCCTCAAGACACTAATTGATACACCAAATTCCATGAACTCCCACGAATAAGTATCCCAATGATCATCCATTTCATAGGGGTCTCAACACAACAGGAAAGGGCGTCAATCGGATTCCCAGTCTATAAGTTATTGGCCTTTTAGTCCCAAGAGCCCGGTTGTATTCATGCTCTATCCAACACGACCATTTCATTACTTTATCCAAAACTCTAGTCGGGTATACCAAAGGTACCGTCTCACTCCATGTATTCCGGTTCCGGAGATGGTTCATCAAAATAGATTCCTGGTGCCTATATTATTGCCAAAAGATCATATGGGGTCGAAAATGGTCTGGCTCCTGTCCGACCCAGTCATACTGACCCGGGCCGTGCTGGCGGCGGGGTGGCCAAGGAGACCGCGGGCACCACGGGGCCATGGAGACCGTGGGTTGTGTGGGCCCACAAAGGTCACGGGTGGCATGGGGCCATGGAGGATGTGGGTGGTGTGGGGTCGTGGAGGACGCGGGTTGCATGGGGCCTCGAAGGCTGTGTGACGGTGGAGGTCGTGGCGGGCGTAGAGCTGCAGGAGCTGCAGAGCGGTGGAGGCTGCGGGTACCGTGGTGATGTGGGGGCCACTGTCTGGCGGGGTGGCCATGGTGTAGTGGGGCGGTGGTGGTGCATAAGGGTGATGTGGCAAGACAGATGGCCAGCAATCCTCTCCCTCCAGCATGGTTGCGTGTCGCGCCTTTGCTGGTGGCCAGTTTAGCCAGCCTCTCTTCATTTTTTGCCATGGCACAAAGCCATATTCTTCCATTGATAATAACACACCATTCATGAAGAATGGAGGAGAGGTCGGGCGATGTTTTTTTGGACCTGAACTTACGCGTTATAATGGTAGAAAGCAGCTCAAGGGGGTTGGTTCAATGTGGGTGGAAAATTTAACATTGATCAATTTAAAACACAATCCTACCTATTTTTTTGTTAACGTCGATGTGGAGAAAAAACGGTTGTTGATAGAAGATGCCTCATGTTGGAGGATGCCCTGAGGAAGAAGTCGAAGACATTGGAGAACGGCATCATTCTTTGTTGGAGAATCATTCTTCATTGGAGAAGAAAAATTCCTCCAAGGTTCTCCTCTACCAATCCTTTCTCCCAATTACACCGAAAAATGAAATAGAAAACATAATAGAATATCTTGTCTAATTTAAAATTGGAAAAAATTAGGTTTGATTAATATATTAAAGGAGAGTTGGCTTAATTAATTAAATGAGAGTTGATATAATTAAAGTAGGGAGTTGAGAGGTCTTCTCCCCTTATGAGGGGTTCGGTTGGTCCCCACCACCCTACTTTGAATTGGGGTTTTACTAGCTTGGGTGGTCCCCACCATTGAGCATTCAAATTGGTAGGTTTTAACCCCTCTTGTTCCCCACCTCTATAACCTTCACATGGGTGGTTTATTCGAAATAAAATAGAATTTTATTTTATTTTATTTTCTATTCCCACGAAAAACCCCAAAAACTATATTTCACCCTCGATCCACTAAGATCTAGGTAAAGGTCTCCTTAAGAGAATAATGGCATTGTGAGTTCAATTATGTCCTCAGATTTCAATTCCGAGCACTGGTTCAAAAGTTACAAAAACCTGCATGTACGTTTAATGAACGTACCTGAAAAAAAGTTCATAAATTTATTTCGGGCACACCAGCCCTCATAATTATGTACCGTCAATTTTCACGGACTCGTAATATTACCATATATTTAAAAAAATTACATGGAAATTACAGGTCTTTACAAATTATGTTCTCATGATTTCAATGCCTTTTTATGAAAGAAAGGATGGCTTTATTATGATGTTGAACTATTTCATAAGATGGTTAAATGATGTTAATTATGTTCTGACACATGATTGTTGATTGGATTAACATGAGATAATTTTGTATGTTATTAGGTAATATATATGAGTGATATACTAGTTTATAATTTAATATAACTAGTTCTTAGATTGCATTATGACCATTCTTGGTGTTTCCACCCAGATATACTAATAGGTTTTGTCATTGTTGGTTCTATTTGGTTCACATAGGCACCTATTGTCCCATAATCAAGGTCCTATTTACCCTATTTCATTTATCATTTACTTGACCCAGACAATAGATCCATGTGATGTATCTTTGGTAAAAATATTTGTACTCATGATGATTCTAGAAGTTTACTTTTTGAATAAATGATAATTTAATTAATTATGAATTAAAATAGGGTAAAAATGAAAAATTTATAGATGTTCAATGTAGAAAATTAAAAAACATCCTAAACTGTATCAACATTAGAAGCATGGGGAAATGGGAATGGATTTTGATTTCCAAATTTTAATGTTTTTGGAAACAAAAGTTAGTTTCTTTTAATAAAAAGGTTATTTAAAAATTGGTGTCTTCACCTAGTCCTAATGGTTTTCATTGTAAGATTCCCACTGGTATCCCATAGG